>JAINUG010000341.1:247500-265000 GCA_029706075.1 Aldrovandia affinis
AAGAGAGAGAGAGAGGGGAACAGAATCAAGGAGGAGAGAGTGAAAAAGACAGGAAAAGAAACCAAGGATACTACTGATAATTGATTGGCTGTGCCTGCCACCTGCCTTCCTGTTTAAGGAACATTCCAGAACTACAAGCTAACATAAGGTGTACGTATAGGCTGAGCCTAATTGTTAAAAGTGAGGACACCTGGCCACTGAAACCAAAACCACTTCTGGAAAACGAATCTCCAGGCCACACATCGTCCAACAATACATACGGTTTACATACATCACAGTTCACTGCATTAGAATAAGTTTAAGTAAAAAATGATGGTAGAATTTACATACATTTTTTTTTAACAAACTCGATTGATCAAGAGATTGGCCGTAACAAAAACCAGTATACACAGTGGGTCCCCAGGACCGAGGCTATGAACCGCTGGCTTGCACAGAACTGGGAAACGGGCGTGCGTCTTCATTGCTCCCAGAGCGGCAGTTTCCTTTTATAGGTCAAATGAAAGCATCCAGCGTGCAGTCAGGCTTAACGGCTGCCATTTGCACCAGGAGCGATAAAGATGGATCGTATCAAAAGCACAGAGGCCTTAGGAGCCCGAACATTTGAGTCGCGATCGCCAAATGGGAAATGACACGTGAAAAAAAAAAGCTATTTCTAATTACGCATAAACAACGACTACCGAGAAAAGAAACCTCATCCATTCAAATTGCACTTCTGGCTGACAGCTAGGCAAGCGATGGCATCACGGAACGCTGCTGTTGATAAAACAATGTAAATTCAAATCGGTCGACTCCTCCGGTTTGTCTTGTCCTTTTTCGCTAGTAATCTGTTTTAAATGCAGATTTTGCCCTTTGGAAAGTAGGGACGGCATGCTCTGGTATCACATTGCATGTCTTGTTTAAGACCTCATCCACAGCGGTACTAGGATTGCTTTCAGCTGTAGTTGATGTGTTTCTCCAACAGGCTCAGCAATGCATTGCTGTGGTCCATAAAGTAATGGTCATTCTCAAGCCGATTTGCACGTCCACTTCTGGGTCTAAGCGCATGAATGTGGACTCAAATTTCCATTGAGGTATTCCATGTCTTTGAACATGTATAAATGATTAAAAATCACACACTGGCCAGGATTCAATCCAGGGGCGTAACCACATATTACATATTGGGGGAGGGGGAACATAATGAAAGGGAATGTCTTGTATCTACAAATTATTATTATTATTATTATTTTTTTTCTGACTGCATGTTCTCTTTTCTGCCTTGGCCTCTGGCCCTAGATCCTGCGAGAAGTGTGAGCTGCCCCCATCAACCCTCACCCCCACGCCAGCCCCAGTTCCTGGATCTGGACCCTCTCCGCGTGGTTTACCCTGGCTGACTACCTAACTCAGGAGGGGCAAAGTATTTCAGCCCTGAGTCACCTTGGACTGACCATGACATGATCTTTTTTGGACATACCCTGTGCCGGCCAGAAGAGGATGGGCTCCCCCCTTTTAGTCTGGTTCCTCCCAAGGTTTCTCCCTACCAAGGGAGTTTTTCCTTGCCACTGTTGCCTTTAGGCTTGCTTTTGGGGGGGTCTAGGCCTGGGTTCCCCCTCTGTTAAGCGTTTTGTGACAATTCAATTGTGAAAAGCGCTATACAAATAAATTTGATTGGGGATGATTGTCACCTTCATCTTACAAACAGTGTAACTTTTTTTCTTCACAGTTTGTGATCACCATAACTAACTCACCAAACTGTGTTTGTGAAGAACAATGTGCAACACGGGCGTATCTGTGAGTCAGGCTTAGGCACAGATGACTGAAACCAGGCCACTGGCTTTTCGGAACACACATTTCTAGGAACAACTACGTTCTTGGGTGGCCCAGATCAGGGGGTTTAACTCCCATATGTCCAATTGGTGTTTTCAGCAAAATATAATGTAGTTAATTAATTAATTTAGCCCTCATTGCTTTTGTTTAGTCGCCAATAGATTTGTTTGTTCTGCAGTCAATCTGGCAAGTACTGTTCAAATATGACTATTGATCACAGTATAGGAATGTTTTTACAATGGCAAGAAACACATGAACTGCATCGGTCTTTCTGCGAAGGGTCTACTCAGTTACACCGACCACTGCATTCGAAAAATGGCATTAAATGCACAACAAATGGTACGCATTAAAGCTCAAAGCCAAACTGAAATAATACTATAGCATTCTAACCACCGAGAATGCACTACAACACAACTGCTAATGTTCTGCAAAAGTGCAGGGTGTGAGGAATCAATAATATATTTCACTTTCAAAATGATGACATTGTATGTCATTTCTTTATATGTCCTGACCCCAGGAAAATTAGGCTTAACACTCACTCACTAACTTCACTCACCGATGGTATCGTGTTTCTTGACAAGAGCACTTTGCACATTTTATTTGTATGGGGAAAAATAGATATGAATAGATATCTAAAAAATGAAAAGGAGCACTTTTGTATGTGGGGTGAACCAGAACATCCGACAGAACGCTGGACACATAATTTGCAGAGGAATTAATATGCCCTGACCTTCTGATACATTCACTGCCTATGGATTGATGGTTTTAGAAGTCTCGTTATGGAACACAGACTGCTAATTGGTACTGCATAACTGGCAAATTAAAGTAAAGATGTTGGCTTAATACAGGATTTTAGGGGATATAAAGTAATGCAACTTTGGTAGATCAATGGATATCTCCAGGGGACTTTTGCAGAGGACAACAAATAATACAGAATAGATCTGCTTTCCAATACTTTAGCTTTAATTTTTATTTATGATACACTGAAAAAGAAATGTAAATCTGGTGAATTGCCAGATACTGTTTGAAAGTGATTAATTAGCCCATGAACTAATTAGCAACGGAGCACAGAACAATCTCTCGGTAATGAGAGCAATTAAACCGAGCTGAAATATTGATAAGGTCTGTTATTACTTTACTGAGCCAAAGTCAATGACCCCTCCAGTGCAATTTGAGAAAGTTTTGTTTGTCCTGCTAGACTGTTGCTAAGCGGATTTGGAGTGGAAAATGTCACCCAAGTCAATGATAATTATATGATAACAATAAGAAGAAGAAAAGACACTATACAGAAACATAAAAAGGCATACAATTCTTACATTTTAGAGATCAATAAACATAATCCAAAAGCAAAAACGTTATCCATTTTGATAAACGTTTGAATGTTACATTCTGGAATTAAGGACAACAATAAAATGTCACCGCTTTAACTAATGTTTGAAAATTACACCTAATACTAAAACTGTGTGAGCATTGCGTCACTGTGAAATGTCTGGTTATGTAGATAACCTTGGTTTTATGAAGGTGAGAGTGAACTGAAGAAAAAAGGCAAATCACCAATGAGAGACTGAACAAATCTAAAATTCACATGCAGAGCCAATCAGTGAACCTCTACATAAAATGAAACTATAGTTTTTCCATTGTCAACACCCATTAAACTTTAGTCTTGTGAGCACATTCACCTCCATACATATTGAATGCAGTAAAAATGTTATGAAATTACTCATGCCCACTCAGTGAGCAGAAAACTGTCCGTTTTATGTTTACATGCCCATTTATTTTGACCGAGGAAGACAGTCTTCTGAACCAAGTAAAGTCTGTTTTTCCTTTCGGGATCATGATCACTAATAGAGAGGACCAAGTGGCCATATAAACGTATCATTGTGAAAGCATCGTGCCACTCTGGTGTCTTGGGAAGCATGCAGCTTGAGACAAAGCTCAGAGTTTCACTTTGAGGGAAGTATGTTGATGTAGAAATGTTGCTTTCAGATGGAAAAACATTGAGATGTGAAGTGTACCGCGCTACTGGACAGGAGGCATGCATGGATTTAGAGCCGGGATGAGGATTAAATGGCTGCGCACAGCGCTAATGTGGTGACCGTCCACAGATCGAGGGGCACGTGTACAGTGCAAGCCAGTCTTTATCCACACCACTCCTGTGGCTGCTAATGCTCGCCCTTGAGTTTGTGTACAAGCACATGTTCGAGGGAAACCTATCCACTCGTGAGAAATGTACTGAGAAAGGCAATGTCTTAAGTGAAATGTTAAACAAGGTGCTGTGAACGTACAGGTAACTGCCAGAATAAAGGAAAAATAATAAATACAAAGCCATACTGAGTGATCACCTTTATCCTATAATGTTATAATATATGCCAGTGCAGATGCTTTTATGGCATGCGTTTACAGTAGTGAATGCAACCATTTTCAGTATAGGACAAGTGGGGATTGAACCCACAACCTAAATACAACGCCATTCCAACTGAGCCACAGAGAACCATCCTATGGTAAAGCATTTTAATCCTGGTGGGAGCGGTCTCTTCCAGTGTGAGAATGTCCCCATCCACGGGGCACCAGAGTGGTCACTGAATGGTTTGATGAGCATGAAAATGATGTAAACCATACGCAATGGCCAACTCAGTCACCAGATCTCGACCCAGTTGAACAGTTATGGGAGATTCTGGAGCTGTGCATGAAACAGCTCCATCAACAAAACACCAAATTATGGAAATTTGTCGAGGAAGAACAGTGTTGCATGCCTCCAATAGGGTTCCAGACAGTGGTAGAATCTATGCCATAGCACACTGAAGCAGCGTTAGTGGCTTGTGTTGGCCCAATGCCCTATTAAGACACTTTCTGTTTGTGTTGCAAATCGTGCAGTCCTCCAGTGCAGTGACTACCCAGCTCAGCTGGTGGGCTGCACAGTGAAAACAGGCTGGCTGCATGTGATTCTGAGGATGTGCATTCTGCTTTCCTTCATCAATCATTTTACTCCAGATTATAGGCCAGTGCTGAGCAGAATGGGAGGAATGGCCTGTCATAGTTATTAATCCTCCGTATATAATTCTGTTGTAGCTTATGGAGAATGTAGCTTATAGAGCTTATGGAATATGTCCATATGTCCCCTTTACATGCACATAATATATTGTTGAAATAGACTGAACAGATTCTCATGTCAAACTGCTAAAGCTATGCAGGGGGCACGATTATAGAATTGGTCATATTTCACAAATGTAAACAAAATATGTCAATTTATGGAAATTCTATTTTTCAGTTGCATACATACATTTGGAACAATACCAGAATTTTGAAATAGTTTTGTCAAAATTATACATATGCACTAAAAGTAATTAATAAAAATCTACTGAGAATTACAGTAGTAGTGTTATTATGTGTTTATCTTTCACTGACTTGAAGTTTATGGCAAAAGAGAGAGAAAAATAACTAAACAATTTCATGGCTTGCAAAACTAATTTTGTGAGTGACAATTAATTTCTAATAGTCATGATAATCGCACCGTGTGTCAATACTAGAATCATATAAACCAATCAGCTTGGGATGAGTTTGAGGGTCGGGCTATAAATACAGAATTTAATTCTGCCGCAGCAGAGCAACGTGATAGACATATAACCATCGTTAGCCCTGTGAAAGGCACCGTAGTGTGGGAGCTATGCTAAAAGTCCTTTTGAAGACAAGACTTTATCTCGCCAGCTAACACGGCTGCTTCTAGGAATTCATCCTACGGCAGTCAAGTTTAACATGGACGGCTTGGCATCCAACTGCAATTGAGTTAATATATTGACTTGGGCAAATCCATCCATTAGCAGTGAAAATAACTCTCCCATACAGTTATCTGAGGCAGAGCAGTGACAGGGAGTTCACTGCGTTTAATCTGCCTTCATTACTCAGGTGAGGGCCAGGAATTTAAACCCTTTACAAACAGCATTGTTTAGTCAGAATATTGGCCCTGGGAAATTTTTCTCATCTTTTTCCCTTATGCTGGGTGCCGACTTAGAATCTGTCAGAATCCATTTGCTCTGTTCGGTTCATCTCGTGGTTAGCCAGTCAGGACTGCAATCAGGATAGCCCCCATCCAATCACAGGACTGATGATGGTGTTTTTTATTTATACAAACACAGGGATCATTATTTTAGACAAAATAAACACCATTGCAAAGGCAATGGTATTTATGCAATTGTTTTCAACAATATTGTTTTCACATCCAAACAGCAGATAAAATAAGGATAAGAGGCAAGAGGTGCGTGTGACATGGTCCTCCTTCTCCCCAGTGCTAAAGCTGATCAGTTTGAAGGCTGTTTCCTTAACAGCTGGTGTTTATCACTCAGCTCTGCAACGTTCAGCCGTTCGTCGACTGGACACGGAAGAGCCCCACATTTGACGGAGATGGAAGGATTAAAGACCACTGCTACAGCTCCAGACCTATTGGACTACATTCCCCAGAGCCCCACATCTATCCAGAACATTCCAACAACCATAATAACTGCTATAAGTATGAAATCCTCATTAGAGAAGCAGCACCACACAATTAGAACTGAATATGTCCGAGCAAAGTTGGGCTGAAACACTGAACTGATTGTCTTGTTCGAGAGGACGTGAGGTGATTACTAAGCATATTAAGGGAATGAAATGCACTTCCTCTTTTTCCAATTGAGTTGTTGGTCTGGGGGTGGCATTTTATGGTGGAGGCTCTGTGGGTCCTCTCCCAGGAAATTAGATTTGATTTAATTTATTGATTGAAATTAGATTTCATGCATTTTAATGAATTTTGAGTGTTAAAATCAGTATGAAATATTCTACCATCCAAGCCTGATATAGGCCTAGCCCACTTCAAGTCAAGTCAAGTCAAATTAGCCACAGAACCAACTATACCAGGAAACTATTTTATGGTAGCTACCCATTGGTCAACATGAATTCAACATCTAAATTAATTTGATATATGTTTGGTTGGTTGGTTGGTTTTGTTCTCAACCAATTCAAACGAATACTTTTTAAATCACTCAAAGCATTTTTAATGTTGGAGTTTGGGTCAAATTACATTTCAGTAACAGAAAGGAGGTGGAAGGTATGTGCACATATCAAACAAGGATTTTCACCCGAGTGAAGGACGTTTCCTTAGAATCATTTTACAGACATCTCCCATAGGTACACTTCTAGTATCCCGAAAGTATAAATGCAACAGGTAAATGTATTTATCACAATGCTAATTAGCATCTCATGCATTTACAGGTTAGATTGCAGCCATTTCTGATGGCAGATCTCTGGCTCTGAGGGACGAGTCTGCCCCCCTGCCCCCAGCCCCCTGCCCCCAGCCCCCTGGCCCCAGCCCCCAGCCCAGACTCCAGCCATGTCTTCCCAGTTAAATTGACATCCTCACAGACCCACAGACTCCCTAGATTTCTCTACAAAAGAAGCATCTGGTCATTTCATGCTAATTTAAGACCAGGCATTCTGTACCGCTTCATCAAAACGTTTTACAAGAACATCCCAAGGAGGTGGTAAATATGCTGCAGTTAAATAGGCCAAATCCAATAGAAACTGAACCGTAGTAAATTGCACACGGACAATAATTCTCTCTTTCAACCTATTTTCAAACCTATCTCAACTCAATTGTATTTTGTCTTTCTCTTGAGGAACATCAGGGATTAATGGGATTACAGGCAGAGGAAGGTGTGAAAAACAAAAACAAAAGACAAAAACAAAATTGGACACCAAGGGCGGTTTCCTGAAAAACAACCGATATGGAAACGCAATGTTTTATCAACCACAATTAGCACGGTTTAGGATTGCTATTTCTTCAGTTATCACTAAAGACTCCAAATGTATTTCCAAATTAGGCGCTTACCCACTGGCACACATACATGAGAAACACTTTCCCTGAATTTATTTATTATCTTCTTCTGGAGGATAGCCCCATAAGCAGATGGAAGAAAAAGAGCTTCGCTATCCAGACTGTTTTTCCTCTCAGGTGTTCCACGCAATTTATGTAAAATTGCTAACGAGGGCTAATTGGTAGACTAGTTCAGCTTATGTGGAGTTTATGTAAAATTGTTAGGTGGCATTACACTTCAACGAGAGGCTGCATACCATCTGGGATGCAACTTTTGTGAGCACAGGCATTAGTACTGTCGCCCGGAATCTCTCATAGCCGTGATAAGCCGACAGACAAGGCTGGATCTCCCTGACCTGCATCACACAGTGTCAGTTACAATTTCACTTGTGCGGGACACTGACATTAAATGTACATGCAACTGAGTAAATGAGGGATCCTTTAAACAGATGCAGTACTGAAAGTGTCCACTGGGGGCCAGTACCGGTGGATAGGGCCGGCCCTCCCCTTTCCAATGAGCTCCACCCCCCTGAGACTCTCCTGCCCCAGGCCACGCCTGTTTCTGTGTCCCCGGGTTACCAAAGTGTTGCCTCTATTTTGTCGGTTACCTATATTTAGACGGATTGGTTGGCACTGGCCAACAGAATGTGTTGGAGAAAAATATGAATCCAGTAGAGAAAACGCAGACAGAGGAAGCACTGAGAGGGCTTGCTAAATGTCCTTGTCACCGGGAAACTAATTTAGTGTGCAGTACACACCAGGTAAAAATGAATAAAGCCAATTGACATTTTCTCAAACGATACCTTTCCCCAATAATTCAACTCAATTCCTGCTATCAATAAGGAGCGTCTGCATGCGAAGGGAGATATTGGATTTTCTCCTTATTGTAACAGAGGGTTTTAATTAAACTGGCCAATGTAGTAAACCACATTGTGAAGAGGTTTCCGAGCTCATCGGATTCCCATGGTAATTACTGTAGCCACAGGGTAGATGTAGGAGAAAGTCAATTGTAGTGTTTACTTTTGGGGGAACATGAGAGCGGTGAGTAGCCTGGAGCTTGTGTGGCTTTGGGATTCAGCTCACGTCAGGTACGTACAGCGGGAGGGGGAGGGGGGGGGGGTCACACTTATCCCACACTGTGTCTAATCTCAGTGTTGCCCCTCAATACCGCACAGTGGGCGCTCTGAATTCCTGGCCATAAATCTCGGATCTCACCTATAGGCAATGTGACCTTTTCTAAATGTTGCCGCAGAACAATAATGCATTGCTGCCTTCCATTGCATAGATACCCAATACAGAGATTGCGAACCTAATACACACCGCTCTCCACATGCTGCATTAGTCATCTACAAACAAACAGATGTAAAGGATATATTTCAGTGCACTGATGATGATTCATTTCAGGGGAAATGACATGCCCTCTCATAGTTGTCTGTGCGCAGTGAATTTCATGTAACTAAATCAGGCTTTCGGATTCTAACAGGTTATTTTAATGCACGATCAATGGGCAGGATTCCGAGCAACGGTTGGTGAATTCGATAAGGCGCTCGATGACGCAGTTTTCTTTTAATTCAAAATGTCTATGTTTTCAACTTCAAAGACCCCAGAAAGTCCACTGGAGCAGAATAACGTGAGCAGGACATTCAGGACCCCAAAAGTTCACGCCTCGCAGACCATGTGGGCCTCTGAGCTGTGTGTACTGCTGTGTCTACCCCACGACGACCGATATAAAATCCATTCCATAACACACCACTAGGCCAGAACCATGCTACACACTGACTACAACAATTACCAAAAATGAGGGTCTGCTAGCATCGTTCGCATTGGCCTTTTTGTTTGGCCTGTCAGTCAATTGCTTCGCTATTTCAAATCCGAGTGCCATAATGCAATTCCAATCCCATCCATTTCTTCCCCTTTTAGACGCACGCTCATCTCCTGAACACCCCTTCCCCGCTCTGTCCTGCAGCACACCTAGGGATTAGCTTTCATCCTCATCCTCCCCCTGCCAGAGGTAGGCCTGTTGAGGTAGGGTCAGAGGTATCTTACATCATTACCGCTTCCTTTTCAAAGCCCCAGTCTTCGCACCTCTGACTGTTAGTTGCAGCCAAAGCCGTAAGGTAGCGGGAATGCCAAGCGAAAAAAAGACTGCGCTGCTTAAAATGACAACTGAGCAGACACAGTTGAAGAGTGTTTTTCCAAAACGTATGCAGTGGACTCAGGTTTGCAGTGGAGTCAGGTTTGATAAAGCATATTTTTCAAGGTGGGTATTATTCTTCTGATAAATGGTTAGATATTTGCAGTTTTACTTTTACACTATTAGTCTTAGGGATTTAGGTATTAAAGCGTGATTTTTCATGCAAAAAAACTCCACCAATTTAAAATAAGCAAAAATGTTGATTTTCTCGAAATTTGTCAAAGTGGACTGAGTGAGTTTTGGAAAAACACTCTTCAATTCATTGACTGTGGCTTTCCCGGCCCTTTTGCCTTCTAGTGTGTGAGTGAATGAGACAATGAATAAGTGAGCGAATCAGTGAGGGAGTGAGTCAGTAAGTGGGTAAGTGAGTCAATAAGTGAGTGAATGAATCAATGACTGAGTGAGTGAGTAAGTCAATGGATGAGTGTGTGAGTCAATGGGTGAGTGTGTGAGTCAATGGGTGAGTGAGTGAGTCAATGGGTGAGTGAGAGAGTGAGAGAATGAGTGAGGGACACAAGTGATACCTCCAGAAGAAAATGTCTCTAATCAAAAATGAACAGCTATTATAAAAATGGGTGAGTGAGTGAGCGAATGAGTTTGCCAAATTAATTAAAATGCTTTAAATTAAATTTAAATTTTTGGAACTGAGACAACTTGTCAGAAACAGAGTCAGGGCCACCATACAAAATCACTTCTAGGGCTGCTTCCTTCAGTCAAAAAATAAATAAATTACTATGCTGGTTTTGTTAAATTACACACGGCTGGCAAATGATCTTGTATTTGAAATAAACAGTGTTTCTCATGCTCGAAGCCTCCTGCCACATGCAGCTTTGGCTGATGTTAGCATTTGCTATCGAGTGGTTTCACACGCGCCGTTGATGCAACACGTTGATTTGGCAGCCCTCGTTGCTGAGTCATGCTCACGAGGTTGGGTTCCCTATTGAGCCCAGAATGTGACAATATTCCTGCGGAGAACGCGTGTTTATGAAGATGTGTCAAATAGAACAATAAAATATAATAAAATAGGTTGATTCCAGCTACTGCCGTAAACACTAGGAGCACTAGGGCTTCCGGACATACAACAAGATGGCCACCAGCACCTTTTGCCAGCAAACTGTGCCATTATCATATGTTTGGGGGAGTGAGTGACCTATTTGCATTAGAGATACCACCAACACCAAAAAGGTGTCATGGCTATAGGTGTGGTATGGAATTACAACAGTAATGACAACAACAGTGACAAGTCCGGGACTGGGGATGATGTGACTTTCTCAACGGCAGATATATTTTTATTTTAAAATCCTGAGAAATGTTATGGTGCCCCTCATGTCAACCCCCATGGCTGCAAACTTGAATGTGGGGGCAAACAGCCAATGGGTGTTTTCAAATCTATTTCTATCTCTCTTCTTCCTGTTAATAGTATGAGGTAGTATGGAGGGATGAGGGGATGGGGAAATCTGCTCATCCTTTGGTCCAATGATCTTGCTGTAGGATGAAACCGTGGAGAATGAGACTACAGTAAGAGCACAGCATTTGAAGCTTTTGAATAAAGCCCAAAACTCTCCATTCAAGGGTAAATGGCTAAAGTAAACATCATATCATGAAGAGGGAAACTGTGTAGTGTAATGGGTGGCTGTGTAGTGTAATGGTTAGGGAACTGGGCTTGTAACTCAGAGGTTGCCAGTTTGATTCCCAGGTGGGGGCACTGCCGTTGTACCCTTAAGCAAGGTACTTAACCTGAATTGCTTCAGTAAAAATATCCAACTGTATAAATGGATTGTATGTAAAGAAATGTCAATTGTAAGTCACTCTGGATAAGAGCGTCTGCTAAATGTCTAAAAATGAAACAAAAAAATTACCTATGACCTAATGTCAACCTTCAGCACCAAACAAGCGACAAAAAAGTATTTCGATTTGAAACCCTGAGTTGAGCGTGTCATTGGAACTAAATGTTATTGGATTGCCCACACAAATGACCTCTGCTAATGCATGTAGCACGTGCATGGCACCTCACTTTTCATTCGGTGGGCCAAAGGCTTAAAGGTCAAAGGTCAAGGCATGCTTTAATTTCCTATTTCTATTTGATGGTGTACAGGCAAAGGGAACGTGCTGCCACTAGAAACAGAAAGGAGGAATTTAAATACTGCATCTCTGAGAAGACACGAAGCTACCCAGCACTGCAACTTCCTGAATATATGTATATTATATTAATTTATAATACAGGTTATAACAGCCGTAACAGAAATGTGAAACATTAAACCCTCTCGTTGATAACTGCCAAGCGGTCTCACAACATATGTGCTCTTGATTGTCACACAGTGTGGCAGTTCAAGTGCTGGTGCATGCAGGGCGGTTTAAACCAGAGTGGAAAAAAAACATACCTGTTTGAACCTCAAATTAGACCTGTAGTTTTACATATTATTAGCCTGCCGTTGTACAGTCCTAGCCTGACAGCAAAAAACAAATAACTGCTTCCGCACACAGGGGAACCCGATTGTTATTTAGACATGATTACCCTGCTCTGTACATTCAGAGAAATGCACCATCTGCCACTGGATTGCAGTTTGGCATTACCAGCGGGTCAAAGATTTGATTTGACGCTGTCTGAGCCAAAAATTAACTGTAATCTTTTGAAAGTGGTCCTGCTGACTCTTTATGAGTAAAAATCAATTGACTGAAAGTGGCTCAACCAGCAGGTTGCGGCTCTCTCCGACTGCGATCAGAGGGCTCTATAGTGATTCTCCTATAGTGATTCTCTGCAAAAATAAAGAGTAGGAAGAGCATTCGGTCAAATACGCTTCACATTTTTGCAAGTGCCTTGCTGGCAGTATGCATGGCATGTCCAGCCACACATTTCCCCTGGGTTTTATTTTCAAATATCATTTCTGTCATATACAAACCACATTTGTATTATCTTGCCAATTATTTTCCAGTGAACATTCAGTTCAAATTGCTATTAATTATTGCTTTTTTTAAACACATTTTTGTACAATTATTTAAATGTAAATTTAATTTAAAAAAATAATAATAATAATAATAATATTTTTTTTATTATTTACAACTTTTCAGGGATGAACCCCAAACCACCCAAAACCATTTCTCAGGTCCTCGTGTGGCCTTCCTACCTGTACTGTGGTGATTTTGTGCCATAGGTTCCTTCACACTGCAAGGCTGGTAGCTAATGGTCGCTCACGGTCACTCACGATCCCCCACGGACACTCCTATCTCCTCCCTGTCTGCAGGTTCCCAACACTGGATCAGGACACAATGCCAATCTGGGAAAACACCAAAAAAGACAAACACACACACACACAATCACACAATTCACATACTCAGTGATTCACTTTGATTGGAAACCTTAAGGGAGCGCCAATAGGCAGGTGGCTGTGGCATTGTGCGGTGCATTTCAGCAAGTGCATTAAGCTTTTCTTTGATATACTTGTGCAATTGTGATATATTAAATTAAAATTTTAATTCACAGCTCAAACAAAAACAGCCCAATTCCCCCAAACCACACAATAGACAGAGGAGGGATTTCAATTTTATGTTTATGGAATATTATTGAAATGACACGCAGCTAAATAATTCTGGCAGTGCAATGGTGACACATTTAAAAAGATTGCCCATTAAGTTTAGTTGCTATAACAACTTTTTCCTTGGATGCTGAATATAATGCCCCGTGAATGAACTAAAGCAATAATTTAGCTGTTTACTTTGTACATTGTATGAACACTGATACAGTGTAGGATAATGTCCTGGGTCTCCTTTATCCAATGTCATTGATATTCTGGACAAAATGTCTTGTGGCTGACAGTTTTGTCCTGTCAAAGTTCTTGAAATCTTAAAATTCCTTCCATCATTCCTTTCAAGTTAAACGAATCAAAAAAACAACAACAGTGAACGTGTGTGGAGGCACTTGGAGCATTCATTTGCATGCATCTGTCAGATAGAAGGAGGGGAAAGGGGCTAATTTTAATATCCTGTCTATACTGTCCTTTGAGCTGTTTGATTCTCATTGTATTCTGTCTCTGCTTTCACAGGTTCCGTGTGAGACCATGTTTGTGTGCCGCTGGGTAAATATCAACTACAAAAACATCCTATGAACAAGTCTCTATTTATGGTCGCCCCCAGTGGTTCAATTTGTCAATAGAACATCTTGGAACATCCATCCATCCATCCATTAAAGGCATTCCTTGTCAGGGATATTGCTGAGGATAGCCCAGCGCAGTTCCGGGCGAGAGGCATGAATACCCTGGACAGGTCGCCAATCCAGAGGGTGGACACACCATTCAGACACTCTCATACCTATGGGCAATTTAGACTCTCGAATTACTTTCCTCATGTCTTTTGTGTGAACAGGAGCGTGACAGGCTTTTACGGGAGAACATGCAAACTCCGCACAGAAAGTGCCCCCGAATGTCAACCGAGCCTTCTTCCCAAAGGACCCTGCACCAAGACCGTTAAACATCACCTGCAGTCCTTGCCGGGAGATATTCCTTAGCCCACATCCCATAAACAGACTCTCGGAGAGAGTGGAGATATATATATCCCGTTCTGAACAGGAGTGACAGGCTTTAGGTGCGTTCATTCGTTGACCCCGAATGTCATCGAGAATAAAGGACCCCAGAAGACGTTAAACCTACCTGGCTGGCCTTCATCCCAAACTCTCCAAATCTCCACGCACAGACCACTGCGGTGAGGAAAAAACCGTGCCTTCTCCAAACTCTCCAAATGTCCACGCACAGACCACTGCGGTGAGAAAAAAAAGGCGCAATGCTAAAGTTGGACGGAAATTGAGAACACGTCAATTCAATTACGAGGACGGTGAGAACAAGTAAATAAAAGAGTGAAGATGATGGCTCAACATCTTGCACCATTGCTGAAGGGTATATATGATTCTATTAGTCAGTAGTCATCAGTTGTGTGTCACGCGACGTTTTAATTATATAGTCTCCTGTATGGACTACACAATTCCTTCCCAGCTGATTACCTAGTGTTCTCATCCCAGTGCTAACTATATCAGCACACAAATTACACTAGCACAATGCTACCTCAATGCTATGACAACATTATCATTTTCTCTGCCTTCACTTTAAGATGGAGAGACTCAACTGCAGTGCTCCATTAGCCCTCCAAGGAAGACTTTCCTCTATCATCTGGCCTCATCAAATGAAATCTGTCAGATGCGTGTTTTATTGTTCTCAAAGACCAGCAGCGTATCACAGAAAGCACAATGAACAGGCTGGTAAACAGCACAAGTCTTTATCTTATTGTTTCAGTGACAGATGCTGGCACGGAACACAGAACGAAACATTTGAATGCAAAATGCCAGATTTCTGTAAATATATTGCGTACATATTTAATCCACCTGGACACTGAACACCTCACTGTAAACACTGCAAGGTCCGACTCTCTCCTAGCAAAAGCAAGCCAAGCTCACAGAGCTAACTGGTGCAAGATTTCACTCCTCACAAGGGCATCGTATCTCCTCCGAAAGGCTCACGTTGACAGCCCGATCAGACTGACAGGCTGAGCACGTGAAGGAGAAAAGAAGAGCTTAGTGTCGATTTGTGAGGACGGCAAGAGTAAATTCAGCTCATGTGAAATTCTGGCCTGCGACTAGCATTTGACAATCGATCAAATCACATTGCTCTGACATAGTGCTGCATTCCATAGTCTTCATGATCCCTACAGATATCACATAACATACAACCAACATTGCTTTGAGATTGAAGCTTAGGGACCACTGACAACAATACGAGACCTCAAGGGAAATGGTTTAAATAGACGGTACGGGGGTAAGCTGTCGAGTGTTCTTGCGATGGATGTATGCTCGCGTATTTCTTATACATTGACCTTTTGACAATGAACCACATTATTCAACTTTGGAGGTGTCTTGGACTGTTATTGAAAAATCACTATAGCATTTGGAAATGTCAATGATAAACTAATCAAAATACATTTTTCAAAGGACAGGACGAATTAGGTTTATGGTCTTGATATGTACGTATATCAGTGTATCTCATGAATTTTTTTAAACAGCTGAAACCCAATAGTGAATTCCCTACGCTCAGTTTTTTATTATTATTTCTTAATATCAGTATATTGGTTCTGATACAAGACGAGATCCACCACACATACAAATGAAGGTATGGGTCTAACTCGTTCACACCCTATCCACCATATTTAATCTGTGCGTGTGATGGCGATGGCGATCATGAAATGAGACTGGCTCACGGTTATGTAATATGAAGTTGGAGTGGACAGCCTTTGCACCTTTAAGTAAGCAAACATAATTAAATATTAAATATTAAAAAGATGAAATGAAATCGGGGCTGCCAAGGGGCATCAATCAACATGGAGAAATAGCAAACCGGTTTAAAATTTGATTACTCCAGTGAAAAATATTGACCGGGCCCGCATTTCATGTCAAATCTAAGATAAGAAAGTAGACTTTGTTCTGGGTGGGTTTTCAACACAATATACTTTGTATCCAGCCCTTCATCATCACCATAATAATAATAGAAATAAACATCATAGTTATGAGTCAATGCAGCCTAAAAGAGATTATGTATCTTTGCTTTATGTATCTTTCATTTTTCACCAATTCACCATAGAGATTATTTAGATATCACTTACACTGTTGAGCTTGGGGTCAGTGGGGTCGTGTTGCTCTGGTTCCTTATAGGGGTCTATGCCTGTGTTTAGCCACACAGCGTATTGACGTAGATTTCCAATGCAAGAGGTGCTTTCAAACCCTCAGGATTTCAGTAACACTCGCGTCCATTTATTTAATTTCACATTTGAACTGTGAAATCCACGTGCTAGAATCTGATTAACGCAGACGAGCCTGCCTGCAGATAAATGCGCTCAAATGCTAAATTGCTAAGACAACGGCACAAGCGAAGTAATTGGGATCCTGTTGCACGGATCGTGGAAATTCAATGTGTTAAGTCGACATAATATTTTTCATGCTGCGTCCCTTCGGTGTAATTTTGCTCAGGTTTGATATCTGCTCGTATCTGCCTGTGTATCCTCTTTAATTATCCGGTTATAAACCCTCAAGGAAGATGGGTCTACTTCACGTAGACCTCTATGTATATTTCAAACGCCTTCATTCGAAACTTAATTACAGTTTGTGTCCACCACAATGTCTCTTTTGTATTGATTCTGTTTATTATCCTCACTATCAAGACTGTTGCTGGGAAGAACATGATGCACAGCTATACAATAATCCATATTTTTTACTGCACTTGCATAAGGCACACAAATCCTGAAATATTGATATTAGCATTACAACCAGCACATACAGTATGTCAAGGCAAACGTTGGAAACTGTTATCAGCCCAGAAATTCTCTGTTGGTGCCTTGTTCCTTCTCTATCGAATCGGATGAAAGGAAAGTCTAAAAAAAGCCAACAGCAGGGGAGAGTAAGGGCGCTTTTGGGAGAATTTTGGAGCTTGAAAGTTATGCAGGATACTGCAGTTGCTCCCTTGAGGTTGGCACTTTACTTGAATTGTGTCAGTAAGTATTCAGTGATTGCTGAGCAAACGCTTTATAGTCTTTTTTTGAGAATCGATGGAGGGATCCAGTTGAAAATGTGCTGTTTACATTGCCAGAGAAATCTATTAGTCTCCTTTGAGCCGAACATTTGCAAACAA
>JAINUG010000341.1:270000-627500 GCA_029706075.1 Aldrovandia affinis
TAACTGAAGCCAAGTTCTTTATAGCCACAAGTTCAAATTCAAAATGCCAGACAGAGAGAGAGAGAGAGAGAGAGAGAGAGACAGAGAGAGGCAGAGAGAGAGTCTATTGGAACTCTGGTCCAACCCCCTAACAAAGGGGCGCAACTTATCCAGTATCACAGCATGTTGTTCTGCCTCAAGAACCTTCGGCCTTCCATATCACAATTAAAACATATTAAAGGTGTAATTCATATATTCACATGTTTGTTTATTAAGAAAGGTGCAATAGGATAAGGTTGGCCAAAAGCCAATGTTGTATCTTTGTAAATGTTGCTGAACTGGACAATTATTCTGCATAATATTAATTAAAGCATTCATGTAAAAAACTAATGTGTAATTTAGGTGATTACTGCGCCCCAGATGCATATAAAATATTTAGTACGGATCAGCCGTTGTTTGCAATGTTGAAAATGCTTTTTTCTAGAATTCTTAAGAATCCTAGATCAACAATATAAGTTGATGACAAGGTTGAAATATTGCTTCAATATTGGTGACAATCTCATTGTTTATAAACCAGGCAAAAAGTGAGAAGCTAATATATTCAGCAAGACTTCCTATTGCCAAGTGTTTGTGAATGTCATCTCGAGCTTCATTATACCGCAGGTTTGATCTACCGGCCAGTTAAATTGTCACAATACACAAACTACAAATTGATATGCTTGCAAGGTTTTCTATATGATTCTTGGGGGTCTTTGAGCCACTTGAGACTTCTCCGTCAAAGAGAAAACAAGATGCTTTTTTGACAGGGCTTTGTGCTTCTCTGGCCGGCTTGTGTCATCGACTGGAAGGGGAATAGGACAAGGAGAATTATGCATGTACGTTTCCATATCAAAATTTGTTCTCCTTTAAAGTGTGACGTGACTCCTACTACATCAACATGTTTCATTGATAAAAACATTATAATTAATGTCAAGAAAGAGAGAAAGAACAATTCATAGACATGAAGCCTAGATGGATTTTATGTCAGTGTCATAGAGTCTGGTTAGAGGCCTGGCTCTGTGGTAAGCAGGTCTCTCACATAGAGAGATCCATCATTCACTAATTGACCCAATCCATAAAAAACTGCATTCTTTAAATATCCTCCAAATTGAAGATGAATTGTCCTTTTTCAGTTACGCTATTACTAAGTTCATAACTCAAGGCACTTCCAATAGAAACGGAGTGCAGTCTTAAATGGTAAAAACTCATTGTTTAAAAAAATAATAATGATTCTAAAATATGAAAATGTTTCAGCACACCATCTTTATCAATGGTGTTAACTCACCACAGCTGTAGAAGTTAATTTGAGAGGAATTGACATGCAGTGCCTTTCATTTATTTTCAAGGCTATAAGTGAATTATGTGTTCAAAAATTTGTGGCAGAAAGCCAAAACGAGTAAAGAATTTTCATTGCAAATGAATCGTGCTCGTACTCATTCCTAAGCTAAGTAACAGTTGGCATGCAGATCGAAAAAGAAATGCTCAGTGTACGCGCAATATTTTATGAATGTAGTTCCTGAAATTCTTTTGATCTGCAGACACGGTGTCTTTAACGTATTGCCTTAAATTTGCCTTAAGCAAAATCCGATTACAATTTTGCAGGTTAACTAATAGCGATTATCCCTTGAGATCTGTTAGATGGCGCAATCTGTTTCCAAAGAGAGACCTGAGGGATGTCCCTGGATCATTGGTATGCACTTTCATTGTCATCCTCTTTCCAATTACAAAAAAAGACAAAAGACCATTACTCAGTACATTTCCCAGAGAAAATCGAATTTGACATTTCATTGTGCTAACACCTTAATTGTCCTGAAACTGACATCTGGCCATAAAAAGAAACCCAAAGTATATCAGTTTTAAGCTAGGCCATCATTTTCACTCTTTTCTTTGTTTGAATGAATCGCACGTCGTAGTGTAGCACACGCAACAAATGACCCAAAAGCATGCTCATTGGCTTATTAGTGAATAAAGAGGACATTTACATTTTACATTTTAGGCATTTAGCAGACGCTCTTATCCAGAGCGACTTTTTCCACAGTTTACATTTCTTAACATACAATCCATTTATACAGCTGGATATTTTTACTGAAGCAATTCAGGTTCAGTACCTTGCTCAAGGGTACATTGGCAGATGTGTCCCACCTGGGGATTGAACCTGCAACCTCTGAGTTACAAGTCCAGTTCCCTAACCATTATACTACATGCCGCCCCAGGACCACACACAGTGACTAGTTTTCCTGTAGTTGTCGAACTGTTATTTAGTGGAAAGTTTTTTATCTTTGGAGGCTTTTTAAGCTGCTCCGCTCAGAGCTTCCACAATTGCGCACTGTTGTTCAGTCTGTGTGTGTTTACTTAAACTGCTGAACCTGGAAGAGCAGAAGATCCTTCGATTACATTACATTCCTCAAGGCTCAATAAAAAAGTAATAAAAAGTCATTTCAAATTGGCTCATGCTTTTTTATTATGAGGTGTTAATGGCTTTTTGATTAGATTTTTGTCCTTTGAAGTGTATTATAGTAATATTATTCGAGGTATTGAATCATGATTCTGTTGTTATTGTAATTCTGTAGAGGATGAAAATCAGTCTTTTTAGCCTGTGGACCCACTGGTGGACTCAGGTGTAATTATGTCTTCAATGGATTTAGGAGCATTAATCTACCTACAGGCCAGCTCCCCCAATGACTGCAGACGCTCTACTCGTGTGAGAGACAGAGGTGAAACACTAACAACCATGACGGTGTAGAGTTCACCTATAGAATCCAATCTGGCAACTGTGAGATCATTCACACATATTACTATTATAACCAATCAACGCTTTATCCACTCCAGGGCACTGTAACCTGCAGCTTTAACACTTTACGCATGACTGTGAAGTAGGTTGCCTGTCTTTACAGTGAGAGAGTGCTTGAGAACAGAGCAGAGTAAGTCCAGAGGCCCATGCTCGACACCACCACAGCACAGCCAGTTCAACACGATATTCTCTATGCGTGCGTGCCATCATATACTCACTTCAAATGACTTGTTTACATTTGAGGGCCAAGGGAAACGGGTAAATGTTCTACGGAAATGGCCGGGGGCTGATTTAGTTACCCCGATGATATAGTGATACTGTGTAGCTGTGGGCCCGGCGTCTGGCAAGGGATTTTTACAGATGACATCTTTCTTAAGGATTTGACATCGGTGCCACCCGGGAGCCATTAACCCAAGGTCGACTGCTCTTAGCATCTATCCTGCTGAGGCCTGTGACACCCGTTGCCTATGTGTGTGTGTTGTGTGGCACCAACAGAGATGAATTGAGGCTTTTGTCCTATATGTCTGGCTGCCTCCTGTTTGCGCAACTGAAACATCCGATGTGGTGTCCAGCACACAGCACAATCTCTACTAATTCACGTGCATAGCGCATTTCGTATGCTTGTGTTCAGAAGTGAAAAGGACAGTGACATGAAACCAGGTTTAATCCAGACGTTGATCTGCATGACTAAATTAGGTATCACGTGAATATAGCAGGTTAGCTATCAGGTTATTAGCACTGACCCGTCGTATGCACTTTTTTTGCATTAACTTTTATAGGGGGGAAAAAAAGGTGAACCATCCTCCTACAGTCATTTATAATTTCCGGGAAAGTCCTCTTAAACTGTGCAGGAATGGCAAACCTAATTAAAGAGGAGTTTCCACTTGGCACAGTTGCTCAGATGTAATTGGGCTCTTTCTGAGCACTATATTTAAAGGCATTAATCCCCTCACATTAATCTGCGATTCTGCAGCCAGGTGGCCCACAAACTCAGAGGGTACATGTTCTTCTCTAGTTGGGACACACAAATGACTAAATCTGGACTGGCTGCAGTATATTAGCCATTAAGCTCCCGGCCGCCAACAGGGGCTGCGCCAATATATCGTTTCAGATTAAAAGCGTGATTCTATTTTTCACGATTTTGTAAAGATATTCTAACCCCCAAGTATTGTTTATATTCCCGTAGTATGTAAATTGGAATAACTTTACAGGGCTTGACATTTTATGTATGCTGACCATGTTAAGATTGCATAATAACACACTGTTGTCGGTCTGTGTATGTTTGAGCTGTTGAACCTGAAAGTGCAGAAGATCCTTCCATTCCATTTCTTTAGGCTCAATAAAAAAGAATAGAAAGTTATTTCAAATTGACTCATGCTTTTTTGTTATCGGGCGTTAATTCCTTTTTGATTCAGTTTTGTCCTTTGAACTTATAGACAGTAATATTACTTGAGGTATTGAATCGCGATTATGTTGTTACCGTGATTCAATCGAGAAATCATGCTGAAATGCCATGTATTGAATAGTAACATGTGTATCATGATGTAAATCGCATCACGAGGTACTAGCTGACTAAGTCACCAACAGTCAGCTAGTGCTGTGTCACTAATGTGTCAAATAATGGCACTGGCTTGTTGGTGCAAGCTCTCATTGGGTGACGGATGGTGATGTCACACTCACGGGGTAATGGCTTCCGTCCTCACTCTTCCGTAGGCTCGTCAATGCCAGGGTCATGCTGACTGGCACACAGTCCCACTCCTACTGTATGATGTCACACCCAGTGGTCTCGTGATCTGCAGTCCTGGATATGAACTGGAATCAGAAATCACAGCAAGCATTAGCACTAGCGGGCCTCCTTCAAGAAAGCTTCTACGCAAGACACATAGACCTGCCACATTTACAAAAGGTCCATCTCGCACTAAGATGGTACAGTGCTATATGCATGAGAGAGTGGAATTGGTTATCCTCCTCCTAAAATGCATTCATAAAGCTGGAATTTCACAGGATTCATTGAAATACTTACAAATCGCAAAGAACCTGAAGTACAAAATCCAGTGCTCAAAGAAATACTATACGATGCTGCCTACAGGTCCAGAGGCCAAAGTTCAAAGTTCAAACCTTCACCTCACCTAAGATCGAGAGGCCAGTTGTCAAAATGCTACTCCTCATTGCTGTCCTTAGGTCCAGACTATGGTTCTGGACCCGCTACTCCACACGGCGGGCTCAAGGTCCAGTTCTCTAACTGCCTCTCCACCCTGTCAGCTGACCCGAGATCTGAAAGCAAGCTTGACTTCGCGTCAGGGATGGGGACCATGCATAATTCACAACGCTGTAGTGACACGCACCGCAGACAGAACACTGTCTCAGGGACAGAATTTGTCAGCAGGGTGAGGGCCTGTCTAGAAGAAGGCCTGCCTATGGGCACATCAATCACTTTTGCTCTTCATTAACTCCACCAGAGACCCAGTGCAGATTAGTATATTGCACTCTGCATCCTCTGGCTAAATATCAATAATTGCTTGTGGGAATTGACTTTATGGAGCAGATATATCCCTCTAAATATGACGGATATTGGTTCTCTGGTAATTCACTTAACTGAGAAAAAAAATTGGCTTAGGAAATCCTTGGAATGACTTCTGTGCTTTCTAAACTGCTCATTTGCCTTCTGGATCCATATAGGCCATGGCTAGTAGAACTAACAACTAAGTCCCTGGAGGAGAAACTCCAGAATACACATTGTGAAATATATTCTGCAGCCTGCACATTGTCTGTACAAATACTATGAATACTATCGTTTATTAACACTCATGAATATTAATACCTGGGGTGGCTGCAAGTATTATTCTGTAAAATGGCTTAGGGTTTTAGGGTTTTATTCATGACAATTTATGTAATTTATATAGTAATAGACTAATGCTAGAGTAAGTGCGACCCTTGTACATGGTGCACAAACAAAGTAGCATAGGGATATGCTGTGGATAATGTGCTTTATGTCATCCCATTTTCTCCCAATTTAGTAGCCAATTACAACCTCTATTTTTCATGTCAATCCCCCCCTCGTATTGTGAGCTCACTGCCGTAGCCCTGTGACCGACAGTGACAAAGGCGAAGTATCTCCTCCGAGACGGCACTCGCCAGGCTGTTGACCTTAACTCCGGTACTACAGAGCCACTCCTGTGCGCAGCAAACTTCCTGTCAGCTTCCCTCCCCCCTCCCTTGGGCGTATAGCCAATTGCCGCCCCCTACTGGCAATCCCGACCAGAGCCTAGTTGCACTCCTGGCCAGAGCCGAATCTGGCGCGGCCGGTGGAATCGAACCCTGGTCGCAGTGGCCAGCGTCGAACGTTGTAACCGTTAGACCACAGGGGGGCCTTTGCTTTGGGCTTCTGAATGACCTTTTCTTGAATTTGCTTTGAATGTTCTTTGGTCTTCATGGTGAAGCTTTTGTTTGAAAATGCACTAACTACCCGTGGGACCTCTCACAGACAGATTTATGTAATCATTTGATATACCTTAATTGTACACAAGTGGACATATAATCAAATAATCAAATAATGTGACCTCTGAAGACGATTGATTGCACCAAAGTTTATTCAGGGGTGAATACTTATGGAATCAATTATTGTCCGTTTTTCATTTGCAATTAATTAAGAAAAAGCTTTAGAGTTGTTTTTTATTTGACATTACGGAGTATTGTGTATTGATCCGTGGCAAGTGGCAAA
This sequence comes from Aldrovandia affinis, assembly GCA_029706075.1. Taxonomy (NCBI): domain Eukaryota; kingdom Metazoa; phylum Chordata; class Actinopteri; order Notacanthiformes; family Halosauridae; genus Aldrovandia; species Aldrovandia affinis. The sequence goes on from JAINUG010000341.1 coordinate 276,531, forward strand.
TCCCAATCAAATCCATTTCTATTCCATGAAGTAAGAAAATGAAATGTGAAAAATGCCAAAGGGGTTGAATGCTTTTTATACCCACTGTGTGTGTCTAGTTTATTTAGCGAATATATTAATTATACCTCCTTTCTGTCTAGTTGAAAGCCTGTGCGTCAGAACAAGCCCTGGAAGAGAGAGGCAGCCAGACAAAGTGCCTTTAGTACCCGCTGAAGGCCGTGTAAACGGATTACTGAAAAGCACTGCGTCCAGAAGGGTGTCCAGCAAAATGCAAATCATTACAAAGATTATTTTTGTTAAATAAGAGCTTGTGCAAATGGTTGAGCACATTGAGAAGCAATTATACCATTTCAGGTCTGCCTTCTATGAGACAATTATGGAATGAAACCCTTGTCAAGCTGATTTCCCCCCAAGCTGTGAAAGTACCTTCCGATAAACTAGAACACCTGACAGACAAATTCCCATGGAAATGATTCCGCTTTTGGAATGAGATGGGAAAAGATGTAGCGAGAACATATCCAAGCTTGTGCATTCTCAATGGAAATCGCCATATGCACATGCTCATAAATGATTTCCAGGTTCTTTTTACCCAATGGTAATAACTGTAATATAACAGCATTCATGAGACATATGTGACCTCATTTCATTGCATAGCTATCAGTGACACAGTGCTTCAGTAAGAAAAAATGAGGCATTAGGATCTCCCCAGTGGCAATACTCTAGACCAACAGACCCACAAAATAAAATTACAGGAAACCAGCCACAGAAATATTCTCCCATAGATTCAGAATATAGCTCTCTACCTTCTTCCTCCAGCTTTGACTTTTTAGGTAATCACATTTTTTGTTCCTCATTTTTCTTTTCTCATGAAATTTGGAATGATCCAATCGTAATTTATCCCCATTCCCCGCCCCCAAAATAAGAATTTAAGAACATAGGGATAGATAATGTGGTTCTTTGTGGCTCAGTTGGTAGAGCACAGCGTTGGCAATGCTTAGGTTGTGGGTTCAATCCCCACTGGGGCCACACATACTGAGAATGTATGCATTCACTACTGTAAGTCGCTTTGGATAAAAGCGTCTGCTAAATGGTGTATATTATATTATTATAGATAATGATCTGGGCCTGTCATTTACCTACAGTCTAGAGCAGGGGTCACCAATCTTACGGTGGCCAGCACCAGGTGCAGGCATGAGTTCTAGCCTGCACTAAAACAACTGATTAAAGAAATCAAGTTGTATTTGATTGTAGACCATGATTGGTGAATTAGTTGAATCAGGTGTTTTATGCATCATTTATCATTAATAATAAGAATAACTAAAGCAAACTGAGCACAGAAGAGTGTATCAAACTGGTAGCCCCGTATGACTCAATACCCATGAAGTAGCTCTCAGTTTCAAAAAGGTTGGTGACCCCTGGTCTAGAGAGTATCCGGCACTGTGTCAAGTTGTACATCCGCTGTCAATTGGGAAGGGTGCACTCTAGCACGTGCATCCACTGAAACGGTTTCCAATTAGCTTCTCCCTGCAATCCTGGAAGATCGCAGGTGCACAACTGACCAGAGAAGTCGCTATTGCGCAATGAGGCAGGGGGTACCATGCTAACTGAGACTATCCCTCACTGTGGCTAATGGCGCCCGTGTGGTGTCGTCCCAGCCACGATCAGCATGGGTACGGACACGATTCAGCCCGGACCACAGGGTACACCGTCGCAAAACAAGGCCCCTCAGCTGAAAATGAAACTTGGGAGACCACTCAAAGAGATGTTTTTTAAATACAATAGAGTAACATGTTGGGGCGAGAACACAACTTGCAGATGATTTCCTTAAGCACATTTTCATGCTCCTGCAGGGAATAAACAGAGCAATATCCCATAAAATACAGGACATGTGAATGATTTTCAGAAAGTAATCAGAAGTCTCCTTCATTTTATTTGACATTAATGTCTATCTTGGATCCTCTTATCCTATCTAAGTAGCATAAACACATGACGGTTGTATTTTGTTCCCTTAGCAACCGACCACATGATGTTACAGTGAACAGCATTCATTTAATTTTCAATACAACTCTGTAAATTCTTTTAAATACGCAGAAATAAGTCAGAACACTAAAAAACAACAATAAATGAATACTATAATTTGCATTAGTTTGATTTCACAACGATTTTTGAGCTGGCTGTACCGTTCTTGCAAGCGTACTGCAGTGGAATACAATCTAAAACGGTAAGCTTTAATGGTGGCCAATTGTACCCTCTCCCACGAGCCCGTCGCCCGTCTCTACGGGACGAGTCAATACCCCGCGGCCGGCAATGATCCGCCTCCTCCGAGACAGAACTCACCCACATGTCTTACAGGGATGCCCTTCGCAGCGAACTCGTGCCGGCTCTCCCTCTCCCCTCCCCCTGGGGTGGGTAGCCAACCGCCGCAGTGGGCAGCCTGCACTCTGGGCGAGCACTTTGACCGTTACACCACCCCTAAAATGGTAAGCTTTTGAAGTAATTTCCCCAGGGCACGGTTGTTGAAAATAAGCATAAATCGAAACAGGAAGGATGTGATACACATACAACTTAAGTTATATATAGTGAAAGCACAATAATCGAGTACTTATTTGTGCAGGTCTCCTGCATCCACTGTATCTATGTCATATTGAGATTTAGAGCTGTGTGTGACACTCATTCATTCTCCCCACATGCTGCCATATCTTTAAATATACATTTCCGGCCATGGCGCACAAGATGGGGGGGTGGACTAAGCTCAGGGGTCATTAGTTCAGTTTCAGTTCAGTTTCAGTTCAGTTTCAGTTCAGTTCAAGTTCAGTTTCAGTTCAGTTTCTTTTTATTGTCATTGCACAGAGTACAACGAAATTGAGTGGCAATCCTGACGGTACATTTTCCAATAACAAAACAGCAACACAACAGAAACAACAGAAACAGCAGAAACAAATTAAGGTTCTAAATATAAAAATAAAAAATAAAAAAATGAAATATGAACATTTGCTGTTAAAAAAGTTAAAAGTTAAAAGTTACATTATTTCGATAGCATATCTGGAAGTGAGATATTGCACTTCCAGATATTGCACATTTGCTGAATAATGTGCAATATCTTAGACAGTGTTACACAAATAATTTGGGCATGGAATGGCAGCTTCGGCAGGCTTCACTGGACATCAATAACAGTCCCAGAGTATAATAATTAAACCGATCCTTTGGTTTTGGGTACACTGTACAGTGCATTCTCGTCTCTCCGCCTCAGAGGATAATAAGGCTCCTGTGTAGCCACATATGAATTATTGTGCATTCTTTGTTCAGTGCAAGCACATTTTGCTCCAGCCGCTCTGCTTTAATTACTATGCCCAGGAAGGCAGTGGTGGATGAGCTATCCACTTTGGCTGGGAGCTGACATTGCAGTTTGAGTATGACAGCTATATCCCTGGCAGGGACCCCTATTAATGGGGAATGAACCCAGCGGTGCATTTTAAGTGCATAAAGTCTAATTATATACGTGTATATGTAACAGAGTTAGGAAAATGTACATCCCCCTTTTTTAGTTAATGACTTTCACCGAACCGGTTTTATTGTTATCGTTTGGTAAGTTTGCGGGTGGCATTTATAGGGTTAATCTGCCTTTGCAGCAGATGCTGAACTAGATTGATTGCTGATTAGATTGGAGGTGAGTGTTTGAAATTGTGCTCTGTGACTATTATGGTTTTATTATTAAAATAATATGCTAGACATCAAAAATATCCTAACAATTCAAAAGTACAAAGTACTCCACCATGTCAAGCGAGGCACTTTTTATCTAATGTTGTCTGAAGCTGCTAAGGTAAAAGAAACAACAAAACAACAAAAGGTTATCTCTACCATGAGTAGCCCATATGGAGTTTTCAGCTAGCTTTGTTGCTAATTAAAATGCGGTCAATTTACTGAAGATAAGTCCAATATTATTTCGTTTTTTCTGTATAGGAGAACTACACAGACTGGGAGTATTGCAGACAGTTGATGACAGTGTCTTGACTTGTGTATGTGTTTGTTATACTCGATCGGGAAAAATAACTTTCCTTAAAATAACTGTGTTAAAATTGCTTTTTATTTATTTATTTAGTCAAACTGAAAAACTGAAAAAGCAATCATTTAAGTGGTATATATCCTGTAATGTTTAGTAGACCTATATGTGACACTATGGATTTTACATGGACCGGTAAAGGAGATGCTGCACTGATTACATTGGAGGAGAAGTGCACCGACTGAAAGTACCCTCATGTTTAAATGTGCCATGACAGTGTGCCATCCCAGTGCTGGTAGCAGGATCCAGCTGTATCCAACCCTGCTGCATCATCTCTTGGTACCAACCAGCTCCACGAAACCAGAAGACTTAGGCTACACTGGTCACATTTACACACTTCTCTAGTGCCTCTCTGGGCAAAATCATTAAATGAGGCCTCCCGCATGGTCTAGCGGTTACAACGTTCGACACTGGCCACTATGACCGGGGTTTGATTCCACCAAGCGCGCCAGAGTCGGCTCTGGTTGGGATTGCCAGTAGGGGGCGGCGATTGGCTGTCTGCCCCAGGGAGGGGGGAGGGAAATCGACATGAGTTCGCTGCGTATAGGAGTGGCTCTGGAGTACCAGAGTTACGGTCCACGGCCTGGCAAGTGGAGATGATGCTTCGCCTTTGTCACTGCCGGTCACAGAGCTACGGCAGCGAACTCACAATACGAGGGGGGTGATTGACATGAAAAAGAGAGGGTGTAATTGGCTACTAAATTGGGAGAAAATGGGATAAATATCTGAAACAAATTATTTAAACAAAAATCATTAAATGAGATCTTCTGATTAATTTAAAGCTCTCTCCTAGTAAATCCCAAAAATTCCAGCGCCAATATGAACAGGAGGACAGATAACGGTGACCGGTTCCGAGACAGCTTTAAAAACAATATACGTAATTGGGGATAAAAAGTAATGGGATAGTAGTGTGTTTAATTTGGTGGCTCTGGAATAATAGTAGCTCAAGGTAAGCACAGGTAAATACATTTGATTTGGGCTGTAGACTGTTATTTACTCACTTATCAGTCTGTGTAGTTTTTACTCAGCAGGACAATAAAAGACACAATGGAAATGGGCCCAGAAAATTTATATGGAAAAGGGTGTTTTTAAAAGCTTGTGACACCATTACATCAAATCAAAGCATTTATAATTGACAAAATGTGCTTCATAGTCAGGGATGGGCAGTATTTCAAATACATACATATACATATATACATATATATATATCTGATATATGTATTTCAAATTTAATAAGTTTCTCATCTCTTTTTTGTATGGTTTATGCAAGCAACCTACACCTCCACCATTTTGATTGTAGTCAGGGATGAGCGAAAATAAATGTATGGGCAATGTAAATGTTTCTTGTTACAAAATACAAAATACCTTCCAAATGAATGTATCTGTAAACTACAATCACAATGGTGGAGGAATAAGTTGCCTTGCAGGTGGCACGGTGGTAAAAACCACACAAAAACCAGCTGAGAAACTTGTATTGCCTATGAAATACATACATTCAAATACATGTATTTGAAATACTGCCCATCCCTGTTCATAGTGTGGACCTCCCTGAAGTCCGCTCGGTGTCAACGAGGTCACGGGAAGTTGCGAGCACGGGACGAGCTAAAGTCGATCGCCACAACGACTGAGAATCGTTTACTGTAATGCTTGAGACAATCTACCCCTGGAGTTGATGCTTTTTTAAGACGTTGCACTTGTGCTGACGATGGATTGAGACCTTCTTCTGATACGGCACCAATAAACAAAGAGCTCATACTCCCAGTCCGTTTGTGATGGGCCCTCAATCCCCTACGCAATCTACAGGGGTCATTCGGGGGGATTAGCAGTTGTAATCAAATTCTAAAGCACGTTTTTCCCCCGAAGCAAATCATCCTCTTGCCTTTCTGAGCAAGCCAGAGGTGGTTGTTCACGTAGGTTGAAACGGGAGACAGATCAAAATTATCTTCGAAGCAAACAGGCGTGTACGTGAACGCGGTACACAAACAAGTCATGGGTCACACGTGGGATAAACACAATACATAAAAAACATAAACATAAAGGTTTCATCCTTGGCAAGAGAGACGGAGAGGGATTTCTTTACATTCGGCAACCAATTGATGTATTATGTGCGGTAGGGGAGGTTAGACCCATACTCCGCATACTGCAATTTCACAAGCTCTCACATCGCCCCAATCCGGTATTCCCGAAGACAGGGATAACAAACAGTGCACAGAATATACAATAATCTCACAGTGATTTCCACAGTAAACCTATGGACACTGGCTTGTCTCACAGCTGTTGGCGATGGGTATTTTGTGCTTGCAGCAAGACAAAGAGGATTATAAGGGACCATGATTTACAGCGGGATAAAATCATCCTTGTGAACCTGGATTTTCTAGTTAACTGCAGTTTGGTGGCTCTGTGTGCTCAGAAGGGGGCTTCCAGAGCATGCTTGTGTGGCGTTCACCCAGGCGCCATCGTGTCACACAGGAGTTATTTTGTATCCCAGGCTGCTCCACCGAGATGAGAGGAAGGATTATCATTCCATGAAACATGCATCTTTCATCATGGTCAAAGGCACATCTTTACCGCAGGTATTACAAAACCAACTACATGTCAGTCAGTTGACAGCATTTGTGTGTGTGTGTGGGGGGGGTCTGGCCTGCAGACACATGATATGAACTGGCAGTAGTGCTATTCCATAGTGTCTTTCAGAGATTTCCCATGATGGAAGAGTGTGACTTTTAAAGTTACAGCAAATGGCATTTGAAAAGGTCAGCCAATGTGCGTTCACGCTGACCTTTCTCACCTGCGGTGCTATTGGGTCTAGCTGCTCGTCTTATTCTGGATTACTTTCTAGGCCAAATCTCATCAATCAATGCAAAAAAAAAGAAAAAAAAGTGCACATTCCATCTTTATTGTACGCTCTTTTTATAAAACAGCATGTAAGGTAATACGCAACATCTTTTGCAAAAAAACACATATAAATAGGTTTATGCACATAATTGTTTGATTGCATCCACCCTCCAGCATGCACTTGATATCCTAGAACACAGGGTGAAAGTGCTAATGGGTTTGCTCTCTTCAGCGAGCGGTTTGTCAGGACCACGGGGTAAGGCATGACAGTTCTCACTATGTAACACCCAATTTAAGTACATAAGTGCTTGGCAGACACTTTCCAGCAACAGGGATGCCATTAGAAATTGGAGTCAGGTGTCAGCCAGGTAGTAAGCCAGTGAACCACGAAATATGGAGGCGTGTGACCTGATGTCACGAAGGGCTGCAGAGCCAAAGGGAAATGGCTCACAAATGGCAATGGTTTTAGAATTAGCTAAGGCACCAGGGTACAATGGTTGCTAGGCAGTTAGCTTGGTACAGCAGCTACAAAACATTTCAGACTTTAATACAGCTTACCAAAATTGTCATGAACAAAGCTGAAATGCCATTGAAGCAGCCGGAAATCATTCAATATATATCTTTAAAAAAACTAAACAAAAAAATGTTAAGCCATTTATTTTATATATTTGGAATATAATTCATATTCTGAATAAGATAAATATATGAATGAGTCCTCTCAGAGTCTTGTCAGATCAACAGAAAATACTGTCTGAAAGGCAACATTGTCCAAATCTTGTTTTCAGAGTTGTTCTGAACATAAAATGAAAATGCAGGTGTGACTTTTATACAATGTTTTGTGACACTTTTTCCTCCATCTTTGACAAGTTGTGGGTCTAAATATGCTTCAGATTGATCAATTGTGTTCATGAAATTAAAGCAGCTTAAATGCATTATTTTTAATTTAAGTTCACATTTGTAAGCACTAAAGCCTTTCCAAATTCACAAATTCAGGTTTATTTCTTTCAACTAACCGAACACACTGAAAGTTATTTACAGAAAATGACAGATGTTTTAAGCGTCTCCTTGCCAACCATTTCGAAATGAAATGAGGTTAAATGCATTTGTGAAGAGCGGATGTACATACGATATGATTTGTAGAGTAATTGGTCTCGCTCAGGGCAGCCAGCACATTCATTTCAGGGCAGATCTTTTTCTTCACACAGGAGACCGAGGGGCCATCACATTCAGCTATTTCCGTGCGCCAATTATATCCGTATTACCCTCCTCCTAAAAGTGTCCCATTGTTCACAAGTTATTCGTGATTGCGTTTCACATTTTTCTTCCTGAAGAGGGGAATCCCAAAGCGCAGGGATTAGCTGTCACAGACATAGAGCTCTGAGAGAGGAAGCAAATCTGCCAATAACACTGGGTTTAAATCTTAAATGTATTACATAAGCACAGATTACATTAATATATATATATATATGTATGTATATACATATATATATATACACACACACACACACACATATATATATATATATATATAGTATTGCAATTTAATTTAATTTGTATTCAAATAAATGAATGTGTGTTCAAATGAATTCATATATAGATTAAATTATAGAGGTTATTTAAAGCATGGCATTTCATCATTATAAAGTGGCAGAACAGATCACATGTATTTGAGTAAATTAAGCATACGGCTGACCGTGATATTGATGCTGTAATCTCTTCCTCGAAACATCATTACGCTTCCATATCCAGTAATGCACATATTTTTTCTAATTTATTCATAAACTAAAAGTCCCTATACGAAATACTTTAATGCTGTTCTAATCCCCTTGGAAAAGTCCACTCCGCTCCAGCTAACGTGGAGTTATTTTTTTAAAACAACAAAAGCAACCACTGGTTTGATGACCCTTTGATCTTAATTTATGGAAGGATAACCATTTAGATATCCCAGCATGCATTGCATCATGTAATGACAACATGAAGGGAACAAGAGGAGATGAGTATGATGTGTAAGAACCTGTTCTGTGCTGTACAACCGGGGTAACTGGCCTGGTGAGACTATAAGACAGACACGTTAATAGAACTGCTATTTGTCATTTTTCACATTAAATATAATCAGTGTACTGTATCTAAAATCCAAGCATAATACAAGTTCTCAGTTATTGAGCTTACCAATCCTGATTTCTGTTAAATGCAGTGATGCCTAGCGCAGATTACCATATCTCCGACAGACCCTGTCAGTTCAGCTTTCACACTTGCCGCTGCACAGCAGCCACACTCAATCTTATTGGAGAAAGGGCAGAGGGTCCATTCTCTTTCCAGCGAGAGGGGTGGAGCTTGAACCCACATTCTTGCACCACAAGGCCCACACAGAACTCAGAATCTGGTGGGCTGGATTGAGGGGCAGATATGAGGAGAATATAACCCCCACCACCACACCATCTCCTCTTCATCTCCTCATTTCACACACACCTGGATGTGCAGGTGTACAGGGCTATGCCAACCCAGGACCCAGTCATTACCATTTCCCCACAGCTCTAACCTTTTCTCTTTACCACCAGTGACAAGACTGACAGCTTTTGAGATTGCTAGGAGGTGTGGGAGTGTCTGGGTTATGGTGGTAGCTGGGTGGGGAAGGGGGAGGGGGGATTCTGAATCTGAGAAGTGCAGGCAAAGGCTTGACAATCATTAGTTAATGCTAATTCTACAAACTAATGAGCTAACTATGACCGTCAGCCTGCACTAAAGTCAGCTGTGGTTCCTCAGGTCACTGCTGTATACACACTACCTAACTACTTACTAAAGGCCCAAAGGTTGCAGTTGTTGTTGTCAGTGGGGATGTGCCTCTTCTCTGATTGGCATTACCTCAGTTCACCTGTAGAACACTGTGTAGCTCACAATGTGTTAAAAACCAAATGATCTGGTTTGTTGTATCTAGTTAATTTAAGGTACATTCCTATTAGAAATAGGATAGGAATATACTTTATTATCCATGTTACACAAGGTAATTGGAATTTGTCTTTTCACATATCCCTAGATACACACACACATAGGCCACTATACATATGTATTCCATCAGAGAGGTCAGAGTGCAGAGTCAGCCATAGTACGGCCACCATCGCCCCTAATAAAAGCATGTAGTTTAGCTGAAGTGCTCCCTGTATTAAAAAAAAAGAAGAGGAGGGGATTGGGGGAGCGGTAGACTAAAGGAGGTAACAAACCATGGCAGACTATTTGCAGTGTAAGGAGTCATCTCTTTTCAGGGGGCTGGGGACTGTAAAACAAAATGCTCAAGGCAAAGTGACCAGGGCACCGCTATCTATTATTAGGGCCGAGGGGACACACACAGCACTGCAAGTAGGCCAAAAACTATCGCAGTTGGCTGCAATCCAAGTACCATAATGGATTTACTAAATTACTTTTTTTAACATAACAAAAAAAGTAATACAACACTGAAAATAACAGACTCACATTCAGAGCCACTTCACGCGATCAAAGGGAGTTTAGAGAATTTCGAAAAAATTATTTATTTATGCATGTACTGCAACAAAAGCAACAGAAATGCAGAACACCGAACACGTGTGTTGACATGATTTGAAGTCTTCAACTAATATATATTGAATAATTATATACTGTATATACGTATATGTATATATATAAAGAGATTCACCAAAAGTGACATTATTTACATCATATACAGTAAAATGTCTTCAATAATGTACTAAAAATAGGCATTGTGCTGATGAATAAGGTAAAGAATAAAGCCCAGCTCAATATTTCCCATAGCTTTGTCTGTCCGCTCATAAAAAGACAACAGTATGATGCAAAATGTGAGTTAGATGCTATGACCGGTAGTTCTGTGTGGATTCATGAATGAAGCCATAGACGGTAACACCGAAAACACATTAATGAACATGCCTAGTTGTGTTTATAGAAAGCACAGTGGAAGCTTGTTAGGCTTGTTGTGGATCATTTTCCTCTGAGGGTCTCTGGGAGGCCTATGGTTGTGGTCTCTAGAGTTTCCATTGAATTCAAAAAAGGAGAAATAAACAAGGGTCCCTTTGATCTATAAAACATGACAAGTTCAATCAGCATGTGTTCATTCATTAACTGTACACAAATACATAAGCATGAGATGGAATGGGGGGGGAGGGGGGGGGGGACTCATTAAAGAAGTGTTTTTATTTCATCAGCTAGAGAAGAGAGAGGGCGGTTCTAAGATCTTTGCCAACTGACTGTTCTGATAGTGAGATGGTGGTGAATATTGTATTTGTGGCCTTGCGTACTAGGCTTATGCCTATCCGCTATGAGCCTGGCGATAATGAGGTTACACCATGTGTCCAGGTGTAACCTCAGTCAAGGTGGATCTGCAGGTGGAAACAGCGAGTCAAACCACAAAGTCAAAAAAAGTGCTTGTGTAAACAGGGTTGTGCTAATCGTAGCTGCATCGTTTGAAAAGAACAGACCCAAATAAGTCTTTGGCAGGAACATAAACTGTGAGGCAAAGGGAAGTGGTTGAATACCAGAGGAGATGTTTGTCAAATACACCACAATTTTGCAAACCGGTGTCTGAATAACAGACCTCTGCTGCCACGTCTCTGGCGTGGCTCTTGCTGCTGCAGAAAGTGCTGTTTCCAAACCGTAAGTCGATATACTCTCTCTCGAGATCTCTCGAGATCTGACCGTCTGCGTACCAAGAGTACTAGCGCAGTCATCTTCCACTGCAACATCATCGAGCTGCATTTCCTTCGCACGGTGCCAAAAGTAAAGGCCTCTACATGCTTCTACGTAACTTGTGCGACTTCTTCGCGATTCGCGCAACGCAACAATGTCGGGAGCGCTCTGCAATATATACATCGGCAAAGGTTATGCGCAGCCTATGCAACATGGTGTCCTTACACTTCTGTACACTAGTAGGTGTCAATGTATTGAACAAGGTCGATAAAGCTTTCATGAAAGTAGGGAAACTCCTGTACCTTCAAACTTCTTCAGCCAATCTTTCCTGAAGCTGGTTCATTTTACACCGTGTCGAACAAATGACGCTAGCTATCTATATCGTTAGCTACTAGCTTGATGAACTGTGACCTATGAACTATGACTACGACAGCTCCGCCTCCATTCGCTAACCAACTAATCAATGATGCGCAGCATCCATGTGAATAGTTGCGCTGCGGTCGCGAGTTAGATTTTTGTGCTGGGTACGGACACCCTCTGAAACCCCCTCTGCGTAGGTCGCAAAGGTTGCATTGATGTTGCAGAGCCCTGGTTGTGTTGCCGTTGTGTTGTTGTCCTTCGAGCATGTAAGAGGCCTTAAGGCCGAACAATAAGTAAGGCCTCGATTATGATTGGCTGACAGCTGCATAAATGAGGATCAACGTTACTTCAGAGCCACCGAAATTTGGGCTTGGTATGGAAGAAAACAAAAAGTTTCCAGGCTTCAAATAATGGCTCTCAAATCAGTGAAGTACAGTGAAGCCCCAAGCACCTCGCTGAAAAACATAGTGTATCGGTATATGGCTAATAAAATAACTAAAAAGGTTTTTTGTCTTAAATAGTGGGGAAAATTGGTTCACAAACAGTCCTGAGATAAGTGTAAATGGTCCTCAATGTGCAGGTAGACAACACCTGATCTAATTTTAGTCCTCGAATCTTGGAATGGATATTGTTCAGTGAGGAGTGATTTCCTCTGTGATCTGAAGTGAAGTCTTTAAAATATTCTGTTTGGTGTTAATGAACTGGCGATGCTGTATCAGTACCGATCTCTGCTTGATGGCTTTCTCCAACATACTGCAGCGACAGATTTCATGACTAAATATATTAGCGGGGATGTGTTTTTTAAGGGCTTAGAAAACACAACCATTTGAAATCCACTCTCAAAAGGATGACGAATGTAAACTCAGTACTACTCAATATTATCATGCACAAGCACACGCGCACACACACACACACACACACACACACACACACATACAATATCACGCCTTTATGTATTTATTTTTCAGTATTAGATCCTGTTCATGAATGGAAATTTTAGGACAACAAACAAATAGATATTCTCTTTAGTTTGGTTTTGCTTTATTTTCTTAGCTTTTGCTTTAACCACCCATCATCCACCTCACCAAGGCTGTGCCATCTGCTGATGTGTAAACACAGGAAGTGATGTCACAACAGATATGCTCAATCTGGCTCAGTGGCCCTCCGTATGTGTTCCTGTGTCCCTGGGTTGCCATTCCAGCTGGCTTTCAACTTAGCGCTAATGCTTATCTCCAGTCACTTAAAGATGGATGCATTAGAAAAGGTCAAGAAAGTATATACTGTATGTTTAACAAGGCTTACCGGATATTAAAATGAGACATTTTCCTCTTTGTTTTACGTGTGGGGGATACAGATGAGGACGCATATTACACTGCAGTTTGCCCTTTCATTTGAGGCAAGAGCAATAGAAATTGGATAGTTATTAAAACTGATTGTATTTCAATTTGGGTAAGGAGGCCAGATTCTTTATTTAAAGCACAACTTAAATAGAATCCCAATAATTGTATATTGGAATTAATTTCAAAGAGATCAACACTGAATTATTAAAACATATAAGTGATTGCCATCTGCTGCTGGATATTGATATTGTCATAGATATAATATTTACATTTCACTCACAACAGGGAGCAAATCAACTTGTGGCTTCCATTTTCATCATAACCTAAAGGAGGTTGGGGAGCTAAATCCTTTTGAACAGAGGCATTCTGTTTTTGCTGTGGTGTGCAAGATTTACAGGATACTATACTTGACTGTGTTCTCGTGAACTGCAGTCGTTTTCTACAATTCCAGCTATACACAGGGTTTCTTGTTCCACAGCAAAAAGCCCAAGCCATTGGGAGAACACATGCTTAACATATAATGAAGGGGGATAATAAAGAATGTGCTGTCAGGATATCTAATTAGCAATTCCATTGTTCTGCATTTTCCTGGTAAAGCCAAAGAAAGGGGATTGCGATACTTAACAGTGTATGACACAGACCTAATATCTTACTTGCTTATTGCTTATTCTTAAGGCTCTGAAGTTCACTGTCCAGACTTCAAAAGTGCTCCATATGCAATGCCAGATGGTGGGACATAATGGCAGGCTAACAGATTGCCAGGTGGTAGGTGGTCTGTGGGTGGACGATTGGCAGGTAACCAGCCAATGACAGGGTGAGCAAGCTGGGTGTTAGGAGGTCAAACAGACCAATGGGTGAGCAGCCCGTGGAGGTGAGAACTGTCAGGCCCTCCTGCTCTGTTGCTCTGTTTCTCTGCTTCAAATGACAGAGGGGCAGAAATGCTTACTATTCATGATTAATGATCAATTATTGTTATTATTAAAGAGTTGAGCATACGGGGCCCAAAAATATAATCGCATTCAGCAATGCTGTGGCTATCCTATTGTATCCCATTGTTTTGCAAACATTGTTTTTTTTGCAGCATTTAGCAGATGCTTTTGTCCAAAGCAACTTACAGTAGTGAATGCATACATTTTTCAGTATATGTGGTCTCAGTGGGAATTAAACCCACAACCTAAGTGTTGCCAACGCCATGTTCTACCAACTGAGCCACACAGAACAAGTGTAAGCTAATTATGTAATTAGAATGTGATTACAATGTGATTACAGTATATTTTTAGCAGGCTATGTTTTATGAATATGTTTAGAATGTGGGTGTTGAGAATATATAAAGGCAGATTATACTTCAGATATAAATGTGGTTTAATTTATGGTTAGAATAATATTCAAACTTTGATTTGAAGCGGGGTGAGAATCTGGCTAGAATAGGATTTGATTTTGGAAATGCTGCCAATTAGAATGTAGATGGAATGTGATTAGATGCCAATTAGATGGCTAGATGGCAAGAATAGAATAGGCTAGAATAGCTTTACAATGGTAGCAATGCCAACATCAGAGTAGAGATGTCAAAATTATAATACCAATTATGTAGGCCCCATGCTGTTCAGAAATAAAGATCTAAGATTAATAGCAGAAGTAGAAAGATTTATACAGAATAACAATAATCAGAACAATAGTGTGCTTATGCTCCATTGGGGCTTTATTCCATAATAATAATAATAAAAATAATAATAATAATCAGAGATCGGTACTGATACAGCATCGCCAGTTCATTAACACCAAACAGAATATTTTAAAGACTTCACTTCAGATCACAGAGAAAATCACTCCTCACTGAACAATATCCATTCCAACAAAGATTCGGGGACTAAAATTAGATCAAATGAGGCCTCCCGGGTGGTCTAGTGGCTACAGTGTTCGCGCTGGCCACTGCGACTGGGGTTCAATTCCACTGGTCACTCCAGAGTCGGCTCTGGCCAGGAGTGCCACCAGGGGGCGGCGATTGGCTGCCCGCCCCAGGGAGGGGGGAGGGAAGCTGACAGGATGTTAGCTGCGCACAGGAGTGGCTTTGTAGTATCGGAGTTACGGTCGAAGGCCTGGAGAGTGCCGTCTTTGTCACTGCCGGTCACAGGGCTACGGCAGCAAACTCACTATAGGAGGGCGGGGATTGACATGAAAAATAGAGGGTGTAATTACCTACTAAATTGGGAGAAAATGGGTGCATCAAACGCTGACCCATGGTAAAGCTCCGTAGGATGCACCTGCAGGCTAGGTCTGCACCAGAGGGATCCGATGTCAGGCTCTGTGCAATCCAGTGGCCTGAAATCCGTATCACTTGTCTTGTGAGCATGTCCCCCCCAACTGTACTTCTGAGCGCACACGAGAGACATAGCTGCAGGCCACGTGGGAGCAGTGTCTCTGGAGCAGCTCCAACAAGAGGTCCAAACAAGACAAGGACGCATCGAAACATAACATCCATGGATGGCACACAGCCATTGCTAAGTGCAGATGGAACCTAAACATAAACACTTCCATGAATGCAGTTTGTCTTGAGCAGTGGTGGACAAAGTACACAAGCCCTTTACTTGAGTAAAAGTGCAGCTACCCTGATAAAATATCACTCCAGTAAGAGTAAAATGTTCTACATTTAACCCCATTTGCCTTTGAAATGTAGGGGAGTGAAAGTAAAAATAAAAGTAAAAATGGAAATACTTAACAAAGAACAGATACTTGAAAAATCTAAGTAAAGTAAATGTACTTTGTTAGTGTCCACCACTGGTTTTGAGACAGCAAATAAACCAGGTTAAACTGGAAATGTCCAGTTTGCCTTTGAGTTATGTTCCCCTGCTCCAGTTCAGACATTGTGTATTGTGTGCACGTTTCACCTTTAAAAGCAATCAGCCCAATACTGCTTCCCCGGCCGCTGATTAAAACAAAGATGGCTCCCAGTCAGTCCTTGGCTTTGCCTGACCCCTCTGGCCTCGGCATCGTAAACAGGGATCTGATGCCTTCAGACAAGTGTGAGCATTTTAATGGGCAAGATATCCCTAGCTCGTGGCATCGTTCATAGATAGATGCATTGTTAGAAAAAAAAGGATGCTACTCTTTCATGCAAAGCGATAAATGATAATACAAATGATATCGCTCATAAATGCTTGAAACTGCATGTATCATAAACTCGAAAATAACAAAACCTGATGCTGCTAAATCAACAAAATAGATTTTTATAAAATTACACATTTTGAGTTATTTTTTATCATGGATCTTAACCCACTCAGATAGCCACTGTAATGATGTTTCGCGCACGGATTGGCATGTTTTGATTCGCAGTGCTGCAAATAAGCGATGCAGCTCAGAACATCCTTACGAGGTCACTACAATAAAGCACCTCCCTTTGATTCGTAACCAAGGCTCTGATTAAATCGAACAGCACTGTGCCGTTTCCCCATCATTGAGAAGTAAAGTTAAACAAGTGCCTGTGTGCATATTACTTGCATATTTCTTATACACCACTGCCGGCACTAGCTCTCTTTTCCCGCCTCTGATAATGCAAGTCTCTTCAAGGTTATTGTGGTTCACTGCATTGCCCATACCCCTTCCCCCCACCTAATGGCACTCATCCTCTCAAAGACTGGGATGCTTCACCCACCAGTAAAGTCTATCCCAGTCCTGGAACATTCTAGTTGGATCACCTTTTCTTGGATAACACGCTGCTGTCCGCTACACGTCTGCCAGGAACCTTGGAATCACCTTAAACAGAGTTTGCACACTTTTGCCTGACTTTCCTGACAGCTTTATACAATTTCAATGGCCCCTAATTTAGGTAGACTATTGGTTAAAAAGGTATAATGTTCCTACAATTGTAGTTTGGGAGGTTGACTGAAAAAATATTTTTACGGATGAACCCAAGTATACATGTATGTGTTTATTTGTAAATGTCAAACCAAATATGAAATTCACCGATTTTCTATGACCACATCAACAATTTCATGACTTTCCATGACTGGAAATAATTATTTTAAATTCCCTGATATTCTAGGAATTCCATGACCCGTGGGAACCCTGCATAAACGCCTTGCTCTCCTTCACCTAGAGTATCAGGTTTCTGACTTTCCCCTTCCAGCTCTTTATGCAAAACAGCCCAGGAAACTGCACATTCATTATCACATTTACAACAAAGATACTGCTCTTGGCCTCCTGGCTGGCGTAATGGTAAGAGCGTCCGACTGGGATGCAAGTTTCCCACTGCGACTGAGGTTTGATTCCCCGGCTGTGCCAGTTCGACTCTAGCCGGGAGTGTTGCTAGGGGGCGGCAATTGGCTGTCCGCCCCAGGGAGGGGGGTGGGAAGCCAATATGAGCTTGCTGCGTATAACAGTGGCTCTAAGTGTACTGGAGTTACAATATTACGGCTTGACAAGTTCCGGATCAAAGGAGGTGGTCTCAGGACTATGGCAGCGAGCTCACAATACAAGGGGGGGGATAGTTGACATGATGCTGATGATGATACAAACGCTTGTCATTGTGGCCATACCCCAGTAGGGTACTGAACTGTGCCTTTAGTCAGAAGAACATAATTGTACCCTTGTGAGAAAAAGAATGTTGCTTGCAGTACAAGCCTCATTTTCATTCCGATATGGCTCCAGTGTGAATAATGATTCATTACCCTACCTTGGTACATATCTGTACCTCAATTTGTACCTTTTTCACTGGAAACAGGTACAAAGCCATATCTTATGAAGGATCGTATGTGTATTTTTGAAGGTACAATGAACTGCAACAAACACATTTGTACCCCGAGGAACAGCAGTGTGACCATATTTATCGTGAATCTGTGGTCCTGAAATAACAACACCACAGAGTCTCTCATTCGCACTGAAGCTAATCCTCAAGTTCGCCTCTGCCAGAGTACTGAAGGTGAGGTCCCTGGACTCCCTTTTAAAAACCCTTGCATGTTTGGGACAATATTTTTCCACTAAGTCAATATCAAACTAAGCCCACAGTTGCTTGTTAATACCTCAGTGTATAGTAGCTAGTTATAATATATAGCATTTTGAACTTCTGCATTGAATTGTTTTACTGAATTACACGCCTGTACACAATCCTCCACAGAACTGAAACTACAAGATATAATCAACAACAGCAATATTACTTCTACTACTAACAGCAGCAACAACAATAATAATAATAATAATAATATGTAATAATATTAATAATGTCTTTAATCATCTATGAGGAAGCAGAAGACATGAAAAATACATAATAAGACCAGAACAGAGAGACAAGCACACTTAGATATAGCTATTTTACTGTTTCAGGTGGGTAATGAACATATTTGTGTTGAGTGTCTTTGTGTGTGTGTGTGTGTGTGTGTGTGTGTGTGTGTGTGTGTCTGAAGATGGTCACATGAGCACACTGCAGGTCATCTCTGCTGACAGTTCAGTCAACAAGATTACCCGTATTCAACTTGACAGCACAGTGTGAATATGTGTGTGTGTGTGTGTGTGTGTGCCAGGATGAATGACAGAGAGGAAATGTATACTAAATGAGGTTGCTCAATCTCCACTATCACACCATAAATACTTACATTCGATAAATTCGATGTTTTGCATATTCTGTTGGACATAAATATACCTTACAATTTGTATTTCTCAGAAAACTGTGTAAACAGCATCAAATATGTTTAAAACCAATGTATACACAATTTGCATCTACTTGCTATTATGTACATGAAATACAATTCATATAAAGAGTGTAATAAGGACCAGACATCAGCACCACAAAACAGTAGAGAGAATATGGCACACTTGTGATTTTTGAATTTTGAATAAACACATGCATTACATAAGAGATAGACTTGTACCTTACTGGGGAAACTCTTGTGCAACCTGTAAACTTCCCAACGAGATATCACACAACACAGGGAAGCACTGAAACATCCACAGGTATCCTTTGTGTGCACTGACCTTCTTGTATTCAAGCTGGCTGTAGCCAATCAAAATGGTCGCCTATTGCGGATTTCTTCCTGATGGGTGGTTCCAGAAGTCTTTTCCTGTCACGTGATATGGCAGTAAGACACCTCATTGGATCACTTTTTCACCTGCAAGAGATCAAGAAATGTGCTTGTACTATTAATCCTGCCTAATCCGTCCATAACACACCCACAGAGATAACTACATTAAAAAGTATGCATAAAGTGTAGAGGCTGCTGAAGCTCAATTACATCTTTTTGTTTGATATAATCTGAGACTCTAATCAGAGTCACATATATGAGTGGATATTAATACCGTAATACATATTTATGGACATATCCACACGAGGCAGCCGCCCACAGAAGTAATCTTGAAATACAATTCATTACTAAGACACAAAATCCCTACTCCCACCCTCCGCTAGGAAGGCCCAGCACCATCACACAGCCTGTGCAGAGGCTTATTACACCAGCTAATATCATGATCCCTGAAATCCAAGGAGTCCACTGTCCTCCTTTTCCATTCCCTTATAGAAAGGGCTCAATTACAGAACCACATTTTGCAGCCCGTATTCATTCAGAGAACACCATTACTGGCAGTTACTGTGTTGTAGAAAATGCATCATATTGGGTGCTAGTACTATTTATTATTATTGGGGTTCTTTCCCAAGTATCTCAACTGTGCGTGGCTTTGTGCAGCTAAGCAACCATGCCCACCCGTAGAGGTTACACACGCACACATATACACGTACATACGCACAAAATCAATGCCCCACGTAGATTTTAATACTGCAGCACCTCTTGGCTATGCTGATTAAATTATCGTAGCCTGGCGCTTTTTTGATTCTCATCACACCATCATCCTAACAACTTAAGAGACTAAGTACAGCCTCCTTTGCCTTCAGCATTCATCGAGGGTAGTGCGGTACGGGCTTTGCCATCAATGCATATTGCATTATCACGTCTGCGAAGCAAATAAATGACATTAAAATGAATAACGCCGCGGACTGTGCGGATGCTGGTGCCTGCAATGCTATTCAAACCCACGGGGTAACATTCTCACATGGGGGATATAAGCCTCCACACAATATCTCTTTTAATAAGAATACACAGTATCAAAAATAACAATGAAGGTGCCCTTGAGTGGCGCAACCGGTAAAGGCACTTGTTGTAAGTGCAGGTTGAGCACTTGAGCCTGAGTTCGAGCCCATCATTATATTTCACTGATGTTGTCAGGTGTTGTCAGGCACGGGCCTTCTGTGTGGAGTCGTGCTACACTCACCCCTTATATGCAAGCCTCTCTTAATCGCGCTTGTGGTATTTACTTTGCTTAAATGCTGCCGAATTATACTTCTCTGCTCAATAGAAATACTTGCTTTTCTATGGTTGAATTGAAACAGATTAACATTAATGGGAACACTAGCCTCCTGCAGGTGTGAGAGTGGAGCTGCATGTCAGCTCAGTAGGAGTATGGAGATGTGCTTCGACTGGTGGCGATCAAGAGGACCGTGGCTCAGGTGAAGTCGGCTAAGCTCCTGCGACCAACGAGTTTAGACGGCCATAGTACATCAAGTATTTTCCTTTCCTTGTTGGCTTCTCACAGGCGTATTAAAGCTGAATTTTCTCAGAGCCGCTGAAGCGTTTCGCATGGCCGCGATGCCGGCGAGAGAAGAGCCACAGCGAGAGACCTTGATTTCTTGGCAGCGCGGGGCGGCTCTGTAATGTTGCTCCGCTGGCTTTGCTCCCAGAGGGATGCGATATCAATCAGGCAAAAATAAAGAGCAAATGAAGGCGCGCCGTCCTTTCACTCCGCGGGGACTTCTCGGCCCTGCGGAACCTTCCGGAACAAGTCACCCGTGTCACACTTTGTGTCACCGCGACACATCTATTTTCAGATAATTTTACCCCAGACACAGGGTCAGTGGCTTTGTAAAGTGCCCATCCAGGCTCTGATATATAGAGGCATCGCCTGGCCAAATAACACCAACAGATCTTTTAAAAAAGAGCCATCGCCTGAACACGGGGACAGCGGTTGTGTCTACAGAGACGGATTTATCCAATGGCCTGAGAAGGCCTGGTAGCTCACCTGGTGGTGTGCGCATGAACGTCAAACTGCTCACCGTTCCCCTCAATCATAATTACAGGTTTACGAAATACCAAAACTGAAGATGTCTGGCACTAAATCGGTATCATAATGGGGGTGTAAAGGGGCCACCGTCTGCAATGATTACGCTGCATTCTCGACTACAATAAATGTATTGTGATGTAGAGCCAAGGAATCGTTTGAATGCTCTAGGAGAACATAATTGACACAGTAAATACTTCTGATGTGTCCTTAGGCAATTACTGTGGGCGCTAATGCCAAAAACTCCAACGCAGCATCTGCAAATTGGTAGCTTAAATTTTTAACACCACCTCACCTCAACGAGGACACAATGCACTGAAACTCTGGAAGAAAACATAAAATACCGAAAAATTTAACCGTACCATAAAATCTACAACTCTACACGATGCAAGGAAAGATAATGATATAAAAATGACCTTTGCAAACGTCTCCCTTGGATGCTTTTAAATGAGTATGGCCTTCTTTGGCACACCAGTGTTATTGGGCATCCTTCAGGGTAATGTGAAGGCGTCAAAGCAATCCCCATAGGCTAGAGCCGGGGACACTTTGCAGTCATGGTGACAAAGAGGTCACCACCTCTCTCTACCTCTGTCTTTTTGTGATTTGTGGGACAGACGTTTCCCCTCCCCACGGTCGACCTTGTCCAGCCCGAGTAAAATGAGCCCGACAGACTGGGTATGAAACATACCGCTGGAAATGGAGCCTCGCTGTCAGTGAATGAGACAGCATGAGCACATTATTTATTTATTTACACTCACATCATCCTCCAACGTATGCGCTTTTCAGTGGTTTTTGTACATCTGGATTTTTTGCTCAACGGCTAAAATAGAGGATCTCCTTGCTCATGGTGCAACAACAGCATCGCTCCGGTCCCAAGTCCCATGCTTTGATTACTACTCGATATATCTATAAGTATCCTATCAGCACAAAGAAGCACATCAAATAATTCATTAGGGTTTGTTTAAAATGTGAATGGCAGAGGCTGCTTATACAGCAGGGAGTTGTCTCAGACAACACTAATCACTTCGACCTGCTCCAGCTCTCGATCGCCCGGATTGGTCCGACTCTAAACCCTCCCATCTCCCATTAAAAAGATAAAAAATAAACTCCGAACCAAAGAAGCACAAAGAATCCTCCGGCCTACGAGGCGCTGACCAGCTTTGACCTCAATCCTCTCTTACTGGCAGCTCGTTCTGCCCATCGGAGTCTTTTCCCGGCGGGTCTCCCGCTGAAGGCCGAGCTTCCTCTCGAGACAGGACACCCATCTCCGGGGGGATTAATGAGAATCATTAGCGTGCGGGCGGATACATCGCCGCTTATGTACTTATGCGCGGGTTTTTTGCCGTCATTAGTGGCGCTTTAGACTCTGCCCCTGCCTATCCCTCGGTTGCCATGGCTCATCTGTGTTTAGCGTTGCAGATACCGGCTTAATCCAAAGTCTTCTCAGCCCCCCTGTCGTCTTATGAGCACCCACTCTCTCCCGCCAGAGTTATCAAACACAACTCCCAGGTGATGAGAACTTTCTAATGAGTCTCTCTGCATTATGCAAATCCATCCTAGCTGTCGGCTTTTGACAATATTCTGTTAGAATTTCACTAATCTAATGAAATTGTCCTCTTGGGCCTGGGAGGGAGAGACGTCCCTTTCCGGGAGTTAGAATTACATCGAGAAATGTCAAATCTATCTCAAGGTGTGTTAGAGGGGATCTCGCTGATGAATCGGGTTTGTTTTACAACGAAGCAGGGCCCGATAGACTCCACGCTGGGGATGAAATATGAAATTGCAATGAGCCACTTCTGAATTATACTACAAAATAAGCAAAGACATCACATTGCAGTGTATATCTTTGATTTAATTTGATTTGATGAAAGTATTTCTGTCGGCTGATATTCCGTATAATAATAATGAGGATGATGAGTTTCCACGAAAATTCATTAGAAGTGTTACTACCTGGTTCAGATCTTCCTATTTTGTTATTTTAGTTAGAAAATGCTTCCTGGCATGGTTTAGGCCCACTCAACCCCTTAGAGGGCAAGGTAAATGCAAATAAATACAAAGCCATTCTGAGTGATCACCTTCATCTTATGGTGAAGCATTTTTGTCCTGATGGAGTGGTTTCTTCCAGGATGACAATACTCCCATCCACAGGGCACGAGTGGTCGCTGAATGGTTTGATGAGCATAAAAGTGATGTAAACCATAATCCATGGCCGTCTCAGTCACCAGATCTCAACCCAATTAAGAGATTCTGGAGGGGCACCTGAGACAGCATTTTCCACCACCATCAACAAAACACCAAATGATTACATTTCTCATGGAAGAATGGTGTTGCATCCCTCCAACAGAGTTCCAGACACTAAGAGTCACTGGAATCTATACTAAGGGGCACTGAAGCTGTTCTGGAGACTGGCCCAACACCCTATTAAGATATTTTATGTTGGTGTTTCCTTTATTTTGGGAGTTACCTTTAGTAGAATAGTTTTTTTATAAATCAATTTCACATACATGATAATCATCTCATGTGCCATTGTATACAATAAACAAATTTGAAAGTAAAATATATTTAAAAAAACAGACAAAGGCCTATTTGGACGCTAGTCTCAAAGACAAATTATGACCAAACCCTGTTCCGAAGACAAATCCCTTAATAACTCAGTAGCAAGCTTTGGTGGTGGGAACATTGTAAAGGAAATTATGTGGATGTTATTCTCCAACTGGTAAAGCAAAATAATAGGCTGCTAATTGGTCTTTACACTATGTTGAAGTGTAGCCTGTTACTCTAAATAAATGCTTAAGTAGGTTAAGTACTGTAATGCCTGCTGGCAATTTGTCTTCCATGCGAAGTTTATCTGATAATTACTGCTAAATCCTAGGCCTCCACACGCCCACAGCACACAGTCAACTGAAGTACGTCAACCCACAGCAAGCTGGAGTCTGAACCAGTTATAGAAAATCACATACACGCACACATACACGCACGCACGCACGCATACACACACATACACACACACACACACACACACACACACACACACACACACACACACACACACACACACACACACACACACACACACACAACACACACACACACACACACACACACACACACACACACACACACACACACACACACATCACACACACACACACACACACATACACACACACACACACACACACACACACACACACACACACACACACACCAAGGCTGATCTTCGTAGTTATTACACCTGCTCTGAGCTCCCAGATTGTGAGTCTTTTGAATCGGTCCTCTCGCCCTTCCTTCGCACTCTCACGGACCATCGCCAGCGTGCTGCCTCAGCCAAGCCCACCGATTCAGCCAAGCCCGCCGTTTCAGCCAAGCCCGCCGCCTCAGCCAAGCCCGCTGGTTTCACACCTAATTGGGCTGTTTTTGCAGGCCGCCCGAGGGTCGCTTCATTCGCCACGGCATTTGCGATTCTGCATTATTAAATATCACATGCATAACTAATAGGACAAAACGATAAAGGCCAAGTATGTCATAAAATGATGCACTCGTCACGGTAAACATGTTTGCAGAATTTCTCGGTTCATTACGGCAAACGTCGAGCAGATGGATACGTCGGGTCATTCGCGGATTTCTCTAAAATACTTTTCTTTGACGCACTATGAGCTGATTACTCAGTGCATTTGGGTTTTTTTTTTAAATAGATTTTTGTCAGTTTGTAGTCTTGGTACTTTTGATCAGAAGGAACCACGATAGGGGAGGGAGGAAAGGGGAGAGGCCAGCTGCAGAGTGACACTTTAGCCCTGTCGGCCGCCATGTGACATGACGACACGTGCTCTATAGGCTTCAGTTAGCTGGTCCCAGATGCATTGTCATGGCAACTCCTGAAGCCTGTCTGCTTTATCCCCATCGCCCATCTGTATCTGCCTGCATTGTCAGCACAGGTCGGAGGTCATCAAAGAGGGGTCAAGGCGACATAACAGGGCTTGCACAATGTAATCTATATGGTAAAAACTACATTTAATGATGTACAGTACATTCTATTGTCTTTACCTCAGAAAGCTATACATTCATAAGTAATACAAAAAAAAAAAGAAGGGCGGATTGGGAGTGTAAAATGAACAATGAAATGCCCCTCAGAGAACCAAAGTTGGAATATAATGCATATCCATTACAGAAATAGAATATTCTGCAATATATTGTCAATGCAATGGATGTTTTGGAAAATAATTATATTTCACAGCAAATGTGACATTTTTTAAATCTGAAAACCAGTTATTTGTATATTTGCCAATGTATTGTAAAGTATTGCAACATCTATTCTGATCTTGATAATGTATTTTATTTCCATACACTTCACTACATTTCATTTCCATAAAGGCGTGCCCTCTATCCAGCTGAATATCAAGTGAGTGAGTCCTGTTTTTAAATATGTATCAGCATTAAGGAATCAAATAAACCCAAAGGCCCACAGGGGCACATCTGTTCCTGTACTGGCCGCACACCTGGGCAAGTCATTGTTTGGTTGATCATGTGGAGAATGAACAATCGCTCAGAGGACTGAAAGAGAGGCAGGAGTCACCCCAGACGTGGCTTCTCAGACACAACACGGAAGGAGCCAAAAGCACTTATTCTGCTCTCCAAAATAACATCTGTAAAGCCTGCTGTCATGCTTCCAATTTTACCTCAGAAAACATCGGGATCCATCATTCCGCACAGCTGTGTGTCATCGACCCTGGCCTTTGGGGAACCCTCCCATTCAGTACACACACCTGAGCAGATTATCCCATACTGGAAGAGTTAGGAATACGCTCTCAGAAGAAAAGTTACCATGTTGTACGTATTCAAGTCAGGGCTCACTTGAAAAAGAGATGCAAATCTCAATGTCGACTCCCTGGTTAAATAAAGGATAAATAAAAATTTAAAAAGTCCAAATGCTTGTTACTGTGACAGTACCCCTGTAGGATACTGAACTGTATCTTCCTTCCCACCCGGACTACTGCAGTTCACTCCTAGCCAGCTGTCCAACCAATGGTGTCTGGCCACTTCAAATCATCTACAGATCTGCTCAGCTGGTCTCAGTACCCACTTTCTCCATAGACACCCTTCTTCTTCTCCCCTGCCATTTGTTACCTACGCTCTCAGAAAAAAAGGTACCATGCTGTACCTATTCAAGCCCAAATGCTTGTTACTGTGAACTGTACCTTTAGTCAGAAGAACATAATTGTACCCTTACAAGAAAAATAATGTTGCTTGCAGTGCAAGCCTCATTTTCATTCCAATATGGCTGCCAGTGTGAATACGGATCCATTGCCCTACCTTGGTACATATCTGTACCTTTCCTCAACTGGTACCTTTTTCACTGGAAAGCCATGTCATGAAGGATATTATGTGTACCCTTGAAGGTACAATGAACACATGAGCAAAAGTCTATTGTACCCTTATTGTACCTTTATTTTTGGAGGGTAGGGGGTAACACAGGTTCAGCATGCATGTGGAAGCATGGGGGGAGGAGGGGAGGGAGGGAAGGGGCAATTCAGTTAACTCAGCTCTCAGGTCAAATTTAAGGTACCATTTAACTATATCCATTAACCATCATTCGATAACAAGCAGCTGGTGTGCTGAATCGTGGATTTTGACAACATGGTTGCTGATGGAACTTTAACTTTGCTGTGATTGGCTTACAGCGAGGCATATGCCTCCTGCTTCCACCTCTGTCAACTCTGTAATGCTACACAGCAGCAGAGGCATTGGGCTTAAGGGCTGATGAGAGCTCCGATGACCTTCATTTCGATTGGATGCTCTCCCACTGAAGTACAGATGCCTCATAAAATGTATAGAGAAGCCAAAGCCTCATAATCAACAACAACAACAACAACAACAACAACACCATGTTGGAGGCAAACACCTCATCATCGCCACCACACACTGCCCTGAACATTGCGAGTGACTGATGGAAATATATACTTTAAAAAGCCCCTACAACTACAGGTATAAAACATCGACAGATGTGCATGTTCCTACACAAGGAACAGAAAGATATACATTTTCAGATATAACACACAACAAGTTGGAGGTATCATTACTGAACTCATTACAGGTTATGAGCAGCACAACAATTTGCTGTGATACTGGATAAGTTGCCCCCCTTTGTTAGGGGGTTGGACCAGAGCTCCAATAGACTCAATCTCCCTCTCTCTCTACAGAGTATATCCCTGGATGTACCACACTGATTAGGGTTTATGACAACACTGGGAATACATAACATTGTATTATATGCAAGATAAAAAATGTAATCCACAGGTATCTTCTTTTATCCCTGATATTTGCAGCATGACGGTTTTGGCTTTGATCCTGGAGAACCAACTTTAACTGTATGCTCCTGTTCTATGCTTTGTATGGGAAAAAAGGAATATCTGCTTGATTCAACAGTCTCGTAATTCACGAGGAACATTTCTATTCCATAAGGAGCAAGGTTGGGAAACCCTGAATAGGGACCAATGTTTTGTTTATACAGCAGACTATTTAAATGTCAGGTAACACTGCAGCGATTTCACAAGGCAGGCTGCCTGAGAATATACAAGTCATGTTTACAATCTTTCCAATAAATGATACTAGCGCTTCTCATTAGAAAGTGCATTCCGTGAGTGCATTGTGAACGGCACGAGAAACGTTAGTAAATTAGGGAAGGCCCTCGTTTCCCGTTGATTCAGGAAAAAATCTCCAAAACACAACGGCACTTGATCTAAAAGCATGATGCCGCTTCGTTCCCCATCTTGAACAGTGGTGGGGAAATTCTCAATTAGGTAATCAAGGTTTTAGCTGGGATTAGTCAGACTCCACGCTGAGTAAACCTGAAACGCTGGCACTGATGGCTGCTTCTCACAGTGGTGCTAAATTTAGTGTGTGATAATGCTGATTAGTGATTGGGTCACAGTTGTAATTAAAGTCATCCACAAATCCGGTGCTGAATCACAAGTGTGGCCCGCCTGCTCACAGCTGATGGGGGAATCTGACACCTATTCACAAGAGAGATGACATTTGCTTCCTGGAGACTGTCAGCACATGAGGAAATAGATAGGATTTTTCTTTTTTTGTGAGAAGGCAATTTGGCGTAACAAAAAGTCATTTGAAAAGGGATATGTATGCAGTAACAAAAATGTGTGTTGTATAAAAAAGGAACACCGCCTTGAATTGTTCAGGCCAACCTGCCTTGCTGTGAAGACGACATATTGCGGGGTGGAAAACGTGCCATAAAACATGCTATTTGTCTATGCTGATACAATTTATGCAAAACCGACTATAAAAAAACGGCCATTTTTCCTAATTTATGAACATATGAAGTTTTAAAGAGCAACTATAAATATTAAATATTATGTACCAAAATTACATTTTCATGAGGGAAAAATATAAATAAATCAGTGGTTCTAAACTAGGGGTTATATCCCAGGGTGTACTTAGGCTAGTCAGCAAGTTTCCACAATGTTTTTTCAGCCAAAGCATTGTGTGCACATGCTTTCAATCAGGGAAGATTTATCGGCACTGCTCTGTGTTACCATGTTTCATGGCAATGCCGTTTGTGCAGCCATGGTTGTCAGGGATAACTGATGCAGGAATGCTCTGCTTTATGCATGTTTTTGCAATATGTCCCTCGCACTGCTAAGGTGCTGTATTATTTTTTGGAGGGTAGCTTAAATTGATGAGTATGTAGGATAGGCATATATAAGCATTATGCTTCTGCCTATACCTTTTCAGTCACTACCTTGCTTATATTGTCCGGACTGTTTATATTTATTGTATTGTGTGATGACTGAATAAAGACACACTACTACTATTACTACTACTGTAGCTTGGTAAGCAAAAAAGCAGGGATTTTGAAAATGTGGGGAGGGAGAGAAAGAAAGGTCTAAATAAATCAATACCTAACAACAAGAAAAAGTGAACAAGAACATAAAAGAGCATTTAAAAAAAAGATAGATTAGGGAATGTTTTTGTGAGGCGGGACTGCGTGTTCTTCTGTTGACCTTGATGTAAAATGAATGTAAAAATGAAACGGTGTAAAAATAATAGTAAAACTTGGTGCTCCCCTCCGAGCCACTATTGACAATATAATCAACGCCTACAAATAAGTGGTAGGAATATTTCTAAGTGAGAAAATGAAACCAGGTTTCGCCCCCCCTGCCAAACCATTCATTATACTATAGATATGAAAGTTGTGATAGGTTCAGGTCTCATGGACACCATAATGGGTGGAGCTACCACGTGCATTCAATTACTTACTGGTATTAACCAATCAAAAGCCATTGCTCTCCATAGCAAAGCATTATGATTGGTTCAAGTCTTTGAATATTTGATAGTAAATGATGGCTCCACCCATTTATGGTTCATGAGACCTCACTCAGCCATCACAAAAGCTATCACCCACAACGCCCAACCCCCAAATTTCCCAGAATGGTGGGTTTTTAATTGAGTTATGAATTTCATATGCCCAAATTCGATACTTCGCTTCAGATTAATTTTCAAATACTTAAAATATCCCTTACTGATAAATATAAATGCTGAATAATGCATTTAAGGTGAATTACTTTTTTGAAAGTTTTTTTCTTTCTTCTTCAGAGAATGACAGAAGCGAATTTTCTGAGGTTTTGCACATTGATTAGGAACTCTAGTTGGTCTTCAACACGATTCATCTTCACTTCCACAGCACAGAACTTTGTGGACAGTTTCGATGAAAAGGCTCATATGCCCTTTAATATCCGCTGAGCTGTGCCGAACAGAAAGTGTGTGTGGTGTGCTCGTTTTGTGGGGGAAACTGTGATTTATTTCTTAGGAATAAAACGATTACTGCACATAATTATGTATTATATAATCAATGCCTACAAATAAGTTGTAAGAAAATAAGTACGAAAATACGTTTCTGCCCCCCTACCAACCCATTATAATATAGATATGAAAGCGAGGCATAAAACATTACTGCATATAATTATGGGGCATTTGTGAGGCATTTCTTTTGTAGTCCACATTCAAAGCTTAAGAGAACATACCAAGATGAAATACAGTCAGTTGATGAGTCAGTTTTTTTCCATTTTGATTTTCAAGACACCCCAGAACATTGACATTCCCACCCTTTATGACACCATACCATTTGTACATTTTTAAATTAGTAGCATATATACCTGACAGTACATACAGTCAGAGGTACGGGTGCCAAAATCACATCCACATTTGGACAGCTGAATACCACATATTACATGTCACAAATACTTGTGAGTGATCTAAGTAGGTTTTCAAGTTTGGATAATTTGATTGTTAGGGAAAGAAGTGAATGAAAATAATATCTGAATATGTACTTTTTAATTCCTCTCAGTATATACGATATATACATGCATAATTTATTGCTGATGTGAATAGGCCACTAATGCATACTTTTCTGTTCTAGTGCAACATAATGGTCAACAGCATGACGCATTGAAAATGTGCAATTTTTCATTTGTAGAGGCACGGTGATTTGAATTTCCCTGCGGGCTGCGATATATGTAGCCTTGATATTTATGTGAACTGGAGATTAAACTCAGCAAAGCTGGCCTCAATTCTGAGGCTAATAAATCTCATACATATTACATTTATTATTATTATATTACATATACTACTTCCTTGGTGAACATAATCTGCGAGTCATTGTGGGTCTACACACATTCTAACAGGGCAAAGTCACTGTAAAGTCCATAGTGGAAGTAATGGGCTAGACAGACATCAACACATAACAAGTGCAATACGGAACAATTAGTAGATTTGAACAAGATCAGTTCACCAAATTCCAGGGGCTTGAATCATCCAGTTGTTAAAGAAGCAATTAGATTTAATTGAATTGAATTGAACATTGGATTTATATAGCACTTTTCAAGGAACCCAAAGCGCTTTACAATGATAGGAGCAACTCACCTCAAACGGTGCCAATGTGCAGCACACACCTGGGTGAACGCGACGGCAGCCATAGTGCGCCAGTACAAACTCACCACACATCAGATACACAGTGGAGAGGCAAGGAGGGAGGGAATGAATTGTATATATATTGTCTTGGTTGGGAATTTGGCCAGGACACCAGGTTAACACCCTACTCTTTGAGGGGTGTTAGCACCTCAGGATCTTTTATGACCACAGAAAGTCAGGACCTCGGTTTTTACCGTCCCATCCGAACGACATGACATGTAGTCCCGTGGGATCAAACTCACAACCTTGGCATTGCCAGTGCTGTGCTCTACCAACTGAGCTACGGGAAGTACAAAGTACAAGTGCAGATGTGATGCTTTGTGAAGCTTCATTACCTCATTACCTTACGGACGTGTGCCATTAACACAACGCTGATGCAATATTTACAGCACCACTTCTGCGGTGAATGAAGGCTGGATGAACACTCTTAAAATCCCATAGGTCGCCAGGAAAAATCGTTACTGAAAACAGTCGGGTACGGTCGACAGGAACCGTTCTCGGAAAACTGAAGAGTGACTGAGCTTGACTCGGAGCATACGGAGAACAAAGAGCTGAGGTGGGCACTGGCGTTCCCAGTAGTGGCTCGGCGGTTCGGCTATTGCATTCTTTACCGGCGACGCCGCTCTTATTTTGACGTTCATTTAGCGAGCTGTTCCGAGGCACAAACGACGAGCACACACCGTCGTGAAGCGAAAGCTGACAGCGAGGGCCCCCCGAGGGGTCTTCTCGCTCATGGCGTGACAGGCGGATCGACATGTTTTCTTGCATCTGTCCCGTTTTTACTGTCACCTTCATGCGATTCTTTTTATTTGTTTTCGCCCACCACTCTCTGTGTGCCTCCTGTCAGCTGTCTGTCCTGGAGTGCCCTAGGTAGGGAAGAGGGAGGAGGGAGGGCAACGATGAACAACGGTCAACGATGGCTTTGCTATGGTCCTCCTTTCACTGTCTGGACCTTCGACACATTTCTTCCCGGCCAGAAGATCCTCTGACCAGACCCTATTACCAGATTACCACCCTGCCTACCCCTGTCCCGCTCTGCCTGTAAGTACTCTTGACCCCTCTACCCGGCCCTGTTCCTTGACTATAGGATTGCCTCCCCCCTGCGGAGTCTGGTTCCTCTCAAGGTTTCTTCCTCCTCATGCCCTATTCTTCCTATTCTTCCTTCAGGGAGTTTTTCCTTGCCACTGCTGCCCTAGGCGAAGTACATTTCCACAAAAAAACCTTTTTGTGGAAATGCAGGATATCAGTGCATAAGATGCAGCACTAACGTCTGCAAAGCCCATTGGTTTTGATCGAAATGGATTACGACAGAAACCTGACGTTTACTGTAGTCCCCATTAATATTTGATGAATGTTTAATAATTGAGTTAGTAATGGTATAATAAGCACAGTGGTGATGCATCATTTAAATGGCCATTGTATTATTTAACTGCAGGGATAATGTTGACATATTGTAGATATGGATCATCACATATTGTAGTTTCCTTATTTTCGGCCAGCGGGAGACATCACAAGAAAAATGAAAGGCTGAGCCTATTTCTTCCCAGCATGGCCAGAACAGGCAAGGGCACAGTCCATTCCCAGCCACTTCTCAGCCTTGGCCCTTGTAATCTACTGGAGGAGTGCAACACCATTCTTACACAAGAAATTACACAATTTTATGATTTGTTTATGGTGGTGGAAAACGCTGTCTCAAGTGCTGCTCCCATAAGTGTTCAATTGGGTTGAAATGTGGTGACTGACACAGCCATGGAATGTGGTTTACATCAAACCATTCAGTGACCACTCCCATTTTACAAAACATTTGTCACAATAAGCCTGGTCTGAACTCCTACAAAGTCAATACTAAAGCAACAGTGGCAAGGAACAACTTCCTTGGTGGAGCAAATATGAAGAAACTCTAGGATGAACCAGACCCAAGACAGAGAGCCCATCCTCCTCTGGCCAGTCCAGTGTCTGAGTTTATAATGACCAACAGCGGCCAATGAGTCCATGTGCAAGACAACTCAAAACTGTACTTTCTTTGTTTCTAGGCAACTGTAACCAGTGGTCCTGGGGTTGAGTAGCAGGCCGGGACAAGTGCCTGGTGGGTAGGGTAGATGGCGGGTTCTGAAGATGGAGTAGGCTCGGGGCTCCATCTTCGGAACCAGATAGCCTGCGTCTTCGGAATGAAGGGACCCTGTGGGCTTGTACGGTAAGAGTATATTATTTTAAATACACCAGTGCAAGACCATGTAGGGCTTTGAAAGCCAGGAGCGGAAATTAAAATCAGCCCTGTAGGTAATTGGTAGCCAGTGAAGTGTTGCTAGCACGGGGGTGAGCTGCTTCTTTGTTCTGGTAAAAATACGCGCAGCTGCAATCGGAACCAGCTGGAGGCTCTAAGAGTGGTATTAGAGCAACCAGATAAAAGGCCATTGCAATAATTTAGCATACAAAAGCATGTAGCAATTTCTATGCATCCCCCAGTGATAAGTGCCAGACTTTTGCAATATTCCGCAACTGAAAGAAGGCCACTGTAGAAATATTTTTGAAAGTAAGATCTGGGTCAATAGTGACATCAAGGTCTTTTACAGCCATATTTGGCACAACTATGCAGCTGTCCAGGTTTAGAGTGGGGTAAGATCATTTCTCCCTGAGTTTTTGGGACCTAAAACCTGCATTTCAGTTGTATCTTAAGAAGCAGAAAATGAAAGGTCATCCAAGCCTTAATATGTGCTGCATATGCCTCTAAATGAGAAAACTCTGGTGCTGCACATTGTTTTGTTTAAATGTATAGCTGTGTATCATCAGCATAGCAGTGAAACTCAATACCATGTTTGCAAATAATGTGACCAAGAGGCAGCATACACAAAGAGAAAAGTACTGGCCCCATCACTGACCCTTGCAGGACACCATATTTCACCTTTGAATAATGAGAATATTCTTCACTTAACTGAACAAATTGGTATCTGTCATAGAAGATGATCTAAACCAGCAGAGTGCTTGATCACAGAGTCCAATGCAGCCCTGTAGTGTGTCCAATAAAATCTGATGGTCGCTAGTGTCAAAAGCTGTGCTTAGGTTGAGGAGTACAAGAAAAGACACCAATTTGCAGTCCGATGACAGTAGCAGGTCATTTACAACCTTATCAAGTGCTGCTTCAGTACTATGTTGAGGTCTAAATCCTGACTGGAAGATTTCATAGATTTCATCTCTGTTACATATCCTTTTAATGTGCTGGCCTGGCACAGGGAAGAATTATTTAATCAATTTTGTTTGTATAGCAGACAGGTGTAGGATCAAGCAGACAGGCACCACCCCTGGCTGATGGATGTTCTGAGTACTTAAAGGAGATGCCCCATTTAGTGAAACATAATTGTCAGGCCTGAGCCATGTTTCCATTAAACATGTTTTCAATAAACGTACATTAAGATTGTTATCTGTAATTCATTTGTTCGCAAGAACTGCTTTGGGAGGAAAGGATCTGACGTTTAGTAAACCAAATTTAGTGACTGGTTTGTTGTGGGCAGTAGCTACAACATTTAACAGCAGTAACATTATCAAGTTTCAGGCTCAAGTAAGCTAGCTGTGGGAGGCTTGAGATAAGTATTACTACTAGTTTCTAGCTCTGAAACGCACCTTGCAGACATAGGAGTAGGGCCATACGTGTCACAGGCCTTAAGAAGCTGGCAGACAAAGGTATAAGACCATATGCCTGGCCAACACCCTGATGAAGTGTCAAGACCTGTTTTTATCCAACGACAACAGCTGCAGCTGCGAAAATGGTTTCATAACTACCGAACACATAACTTCATGATAACATTTTATATGGATGATTGATTGTTAAAATTGTTTTCATTTTTTGAGTTATGTCTTCCTTTTTTTTCCGCTCCAGTTTGAAATAGCCAATTGTGCCTTGTAGATTACCACTGTGCTGCCCTAACCGACATGCCAGGGGCACTGAAGCTGAAGCGTGCCCCCCGCAACCCCCCTTAATACACATTCAAAAGTACATCAAATAACAGCGTCCATAAAGCAAAATTTACATTCCACTCTACAATAAGAAAAAAAAAACACAATAAAAGACTGGCGCCTTCAAAGAGCAAACAGGCTCTGTGCCCCAGGCTACTTTAATTTCCCAAGATTTTCTGTTTGCATCAAGCAGCAAACACAAGTAGCACAGCGCATACGCGTATTCCCAAATCTCACCCGCCATACGACATGTTATTTCTGGACGTTGTGTCAACTCTGCAGACAGCAACAATGCAAGGTGGACAAGCCTTGAGGGGAAGGATGGATCTTCGTGCCAAAGCGATTGCACATCACTGCCAACCTGCCATTATCTGAGAAAGACTGTGTTGTGTTTTTGGGGGTTTTGACAATTCTTATTTTGACTGTAGAATAGAATAAAACTTTATTTGTCACATGCGCAGGATACATAGTAACACAGCCCAGTGCAATGCTGGCATGCGGGTGCCCCGAGACAGCAATACAATAATCTAGCATAGTAAAAAAAAATCATCAAACAAATGGGGTAATAGTTATAAATATATATACAAGAGGTGGTATATATACAGGGGGTAGTAGTTGCAAAAACAATATCGGCAGATCGTATACGCAATGTGCAAGTGGAGGCCAGAGAGAGAGAGATATACAGCATACGCTGTAAGTATTAAAGTATTAAAGTGCAAGACTGGGAAGATTGCAGTACAATAGTGCAGCGTGCAATTTGCAGGCCTATATAAAAGTTGCAGATCTATATAGATATTGTGGTGCTGTACAGTTTCATTGAACATTGTTTGAATTATAATGTAATATTTTGCCAGTTTAGTAATGATTTCACTTTATTTAATTCTATGGGCAATTTGTGTTAATTATCCTCTTTTCTGTTCTGTCCCTTGGTGTCAATGTTTTATTCTCCTTCAGCAAAAGGAGAAATATCACGCTGGTGAAAAGAATCCCCATTACCAGCCAAAATTCTGACTGGAGGAAACAGCACTGTGTGCCTCTCAGCACAGGTCCCTGCTGTGGTGCCAGGTGAACGGTCAGGAATAACGGTTGTTGATTGTGCCATCTTTGTTTCACCGAATTGGAAAACAGCGGGCTGTCACAATAGGGGATCAACTGTTTACTCTTTTTTGATGCTGTTCTTTTTTTATGGAAAATCAACACACACAAAACACTGAGTGAACCCCTGCCGTCTGAAAAAACAACCCAGTTTACTGAATGCCAGGAAACAGGCTGTCCAAACCCCAGATATTCTTACTGAGAGATTCCTGAGATAAGATGCGGGATGGTAGTTATTGTTATTTATCTATGAGTGAGTTAATTTTGAGGTTGGTTATTACTCTCGGTCGTCATAGGGTTCATGTGATGTCAGGTCCCCAACGTGCCACCACGACAGGTCTTAACCTGAGGGTCTGTAATTGAGTCAATGGTGTGACACAGCTGTGATGTTTCACCCGTTGTCAGTAGAGAAAACAAAAGGTGGCAGCTAGTATTTGAATTTTTTATGAGCATACATAATATACTTATACGCTGCATTATTTTTTGGGCCCAGGTTAAACATTCTGTAGGACGCCAAAACTGTGCTTGAGAAGTCACCGGGGGAAAACACGTGAACTTTATGCAGGTTGTTAATTACAGTGCACAAGTCTATTATGTAGTTGAACACATATTGCTGTGACTGAGCACCTAAGGCAGGCTGAGGTTATATTTGACTTTAAATCGACCCATATTACACTGGGATTTATGTAATGTAATTACAATGTAGGTACCACTGTAATCACACAGTATTACACTGTAGTTACAACAGCACCAAGGTCTGACTTGAATGTGTAATTACACAACAATCAATGGTTGTGGGTGACTTAGTTGTTACTCGGGATGATTATTGTCAGTATAATAAATACCACATCTTATACTCACAATAATCGTTGTCATTTAATATATAATTGACAGGTAGTGAACAAAAAAATGGAAACACCAATGCAAAATCACTTCATAGGGTGTTGGGCCAGCACTGTTTTTGGTTAAACTAGCTGTGGCTGCTGACCTGTTTTGCCTTGCACTATGAATTGTGGCACGGACATCATGATCCTACTCACTATCGACCTTTGCTAGTGATGTCTTTCCATGCTGACATCACCTTCGCACCGTTCCTTATGAAACATCGGCCAGTTGAGCTCTGTTGGTCACCGAAGCCCTT
The DNA here is from genome assembly GCA_029706075.1 of Aldrovandia affinis. NCBI lineage: Eukaryota > Metazoa > Chordata > Actinopteri > Notacanthiformes > Halosauridae > Aldrovandia > Aldrovandia affinis. The sequence goes on from JAINUG010000341.1 coordinate 314,059, forward strand.
GCCAAACGTGCCCCAACATTCACCCAGTCATTGAGGACTCCTCTTGCAGCCATTCTAGCCATAATTATAGGCAACCATTACTGTCCACCATTTTTTACATGGCCCTATGCATACTGGGATGATGTTTGCTATAATTCACGGATGAGTCACACCTGTGTGGCAGCCTCTGCTTCCATACACTTGTTATCCCTCATTTGTGCAGGTGTTTCCATTTTTGTTCACTGCCTGTAGGTTGCTAATTTGCCATGAGCAGATGAGGATGGCTGCTAATTACTCTGACTAAGAGTGTGATGAAAGCCTCCATTTACATTTCAAAATGGCCATCATGAGATTCTCCACAACAACCACTCTTGGCTAATTGTGGAGAGAGTCAGGGAAAGAAATTAAGAAAACATGAAATACAGAAACATGTATTTAGTGCGGTCTGTGGTGACAATAACTCTTGATCTGAAAAAACTAATAAGATAACAATGAAGGAAATCTACTAGGCAGCCTTTGAAAGGGACATTTAATCTTGTCATATTGGGCTGCATGTCACTGCTCTGGTCCCACAACTCCACTCACCTGCTCACTCTACTGAATGAGCTGGATCAAAACCTTGACTGAGCTACTCAATATGTCATACTGTGGGGTGTGAGTGTGAGTGTGAGTGTGAGTTTCCACCATCTGTCGCGCAAATGTTGTTTGCAGCGCATCAGCCATTCTCATTTAATTTACTTGTCACAATATTCTCCTTTCCTAAGCCTTTGATAACCCTTGATAAAGATGGGTTACGGGGGGAAAATGGGGAAATTATATATACGTTTTTACAGGCATACAATTGCTCAGAGAAAAAGCAAATGTGTCACAATTATTCACTCCCCTAATCGTTATTTTAAATAGCACCCAACGAAAATAAATCTGCATTTAATTGCTTAAATTACTTTCTAAATTAAACTCTATCTTAGGGAACTGTATTGTGGCCTGCCATGGCGTCCTGTTTCACTGCAGTATAAAAATTAGGTAACGCACGTTCCGTTCGGATGGAATCCATTTGCCATCCATCGCCATGGGGAAAGGCAAAGAACTCTCAGAAGACATTCTTTTATTGAACCGACATCCTCAAAATATTTAACCCTGTGATGCCTCACAGATTAAATACAGTTAATGAAGGGTTTTGTACAGAGCTATTATTATGGTGAAACAAATAAGGCTCAGTGCATTATATTTTGATTTCAAAGTTAAGCATCATCATCAACTCTGGAGCCATGTGCACCTCAGAATGGTACAGGCTGTGCACAGCGCATGTGGCCCTGCTCAATGTCTTTGCTCATGTTAAAGTATTATAAAAACTATTGAACACTGAAGTCCATAATTATCTATGAGTCACAGTATTCTATGTCATCTTCGCCCTGGTGATCGGAGGTGTCCAATCACAGAGGTACGCCCCAGATTTCCCCACTCTTAGTCCTTATTGGACTACGGAGATGATCACAGGCCTGTGGGCGGGGTTAACTATGAGCTCATGTTGGGAATGCAATAGATGTATTCTTCATGCCAACTGAAGGAATGGGAGGGCATAGGAAGGAGGTGGGCGGGGAGATTCCCCCTAATAATTGATGTAAAATATGGCATCTTCAGAGCTTTTGTTGATTGACTTAGAGCTGAGTCCCGGGAGATATCTTGGATCTCGAACACAACCAAGTTAAGCATCATCATTTTGTCAGTCAATTCAATGGATTGACCTTGCTTTATGGAAACATGCTGGTCCTGCAAAATTACCTCACCATCTGTGTACAGTGCAGCAGATGGCTGTAACATGTTTGTTCAATGAGAGGCTATTCAGTGAACACAATTTGTTGGATTGCACCAAACTCATTCTGATTGCTTCCTTTTATCAAATGAATCACTGATTATAGGTTTCTACACAATTTAACTAACGCAAGTACATTTCTCAAACTATATTGCAAAGATCAAAAACAGAAACATGTATCAAAACATGATACATGTATTATTTTTTCCACAAATATATATGTACAGTATATTTTAGTTAATTCCACACAAATCATAATTCCAATTCCAAAAACTCCATGCAAATCTACAATTTTTTCATTTCACATTTACCAATATTTGCATTTGTATGCCATTCCAACAAATCACACTCACGCACACTTCACTCAGGCAAATTAAAATTGTGCGATTACAATAACAATCAGTTTAACAGCATGAATAAAAGCATGCATAGAAAGAGACACAGGCAAGCTATACTTTGTTGGTTATAAATTGAGGCAATGAGCGAATGGGATGACAAGCTAGAGCGGGCAGAGGCAGAGGAATGGGCGGAAGACAAATTCACACTCTAATGAGACGCTCCTGTCAAGGCATGTTTTCCCTCAAGGCCCGTGGCTACAGCAATACAGGTAACCGCCAAAATAAAGGAAGCACGTGAGTAAATGAAGGGTTCTGGCGGCTCTGTTATGGTGCGGGGTCCATTTCCCTGACATGGTTACGCTTCCCTGCATGTCCCATCAGCCGATATGAAACGCCCCCTCATGGGAGTTGTAGTTCGATATGAATTTGGGCGTTTTACGCTTTACGATGGTCCTTCATAACACAAGATCTGTCTGACTGACTGTCTGAAATTCATTAGTGCCAGTGTGGCCACATAGCTGGCCTCAACTGCCGATAATGAAAGCAGGAGATGTTGTGGTCTTGTGGAGGCTTTCCGCATGCTTTCAGACACTGGAGAAGGAGACTGTGAGTGAACTCGGAAAGGAATGAAACATTTATACATACAAAATGAGCACAATGTCAGCCAAGCTTTCAACTTGAGGGTAAAACCTCATGTCCCCAGACTCGACACAACAAATAACTTTACGAAAAGGCACACATTCAATGCTAAACGGTGTGTAGCTGCTGGCTGGTAGCAAAACGGCAAAACCACAATATTGATTTAGCTCAGGAATTTTAATGGTCTCTGTCCGTTTACCAAAAATAAATCTAACTTCCAATATTATCTACCTGACAAACGACCGCGAACAAACACCGTTTTTGTCTGAGGCGGAATGTTTTTGAGCTGATGAACGGCAACGAGTTAATAAGACGATCCCGACTAGATGAGGTTGGGATTCTGTCCGGGATGGATGAAAGTATCACAATCAGAGCTGCATCACTGACACAAAGAAATAAGCACAAACAAAAAGTGGTGACAAGATCACAATTTATAAAAAGGTAGCAAATGAATGGTCTGCAGGCCCATCTAAAATAACAAATGGAAAAACACTAATATAAGCAAAGAAATATGTTGTTTGTTAAAAAAAGACTATGATGAAAGACAGACTTGAACACATGAATGTTTCGATCAAGAGGTCTTGTGCTGATTATTTGTCTTCTGAGTCAAAAACTGACTGCCGACATAGCTATCCTGATGAGGGTTATTTTTCATACTGTCCATGGCGAGATATATTTTGTACATATATCAGGGCATAATGGTATATACACTGGCAGAATGATACTGTATAGTGACAGAATGTTGAGAAGGCAGACAGAATGACAGTTAATCGTAGCATAATAGGACCGCAGAATGTCACAGAAGGATAATTTTCGGATCACACAATATTCAAGTTACAGAATGCTGCAGTGACAGACCATTAAAAAGGTAGGATGTTTCTGCAGCAGGATGTTAAAGTGGCAGCATATAACTGGGACAGACTGTTGAGCTATGAACACATTACGCTCATTGAATGCCTGGGACTATTTGAAATGGAAGACACACACAACTACGGGACTCTACTCCAGGTAGAATCCGGCTCAAATTCAAAATAGTAAAACGCTCACGGGCATCTGCGGTGTGGTCACACCGAGGAAAGTTGAAGAATTGTTCAACACTGAAGAAAAGATCATTAGGGGTCATCTGATAGAACCGGCCAATAATAAGCATTTCTAAAAATGTCCACAGCCTTGGTGCAGAAGATTTTGATAATGGAGAAATAACGCTTCCTCGCTCCCCCAGTCTGGGGCTGTTCAGGAGCTCCTTCCAGCATCAGCTGTGCCAAACACTAATGATACCTGCCACGTGACTAAGTTGGACCGCACTAATGGTTAGACTGCACTAAAAGGTCTGTGGAATTAGCTGAAGGTGTCCGACAGCTTCGAATTTCACTCACTGCTTATAAAAAATGTTCTCTTTAATTTCCTGGCTTTCATTATCCAAAGGCTACACTTTACATAATAACACATGACAGAGTGCCAGGCAGGCAGAGCCAGTGTGCTGGCTGGAGACCTTGAAAGGGTCGACAACCAACAAAATGCCTCCAACCAAGATTAAGTCCAGAAAATGAGTTTGAGAAAAGCTAAGCCAATCACACAGCTGGTGTCTCTCCCCAAGGCAGATATGCCCCTTTATAGCAGGCCTGACAAGAGTAATGCCAATTCTCACTTCAAGTTTCAATATTGCAAGGCATCATCAATGAACTGAACGGTTCTTTCTGCTAACTGTACCTGTTTAGATGCACTCGCCTGCAACGCTCGCACCAGTTTACATATCCCGACAGGGCTAACAGGAGTCGTTTAAACACAATGTTAGCCACAGTTCCATTTTGTTGCATCCTTATTAAAGTGTGCCCCATCTGGCACAGGTGACGCGTGCAAGCAGAGCAGATTGTTAAATGAAAAAGCACATAGAGGGGTCACTTTAACATTGAACCAAAAGAGGTTTAATATTAACTAACTAAATATGCACCTATAGGAGAGGAAATATAAGAAATCTTTGCTGAAGTAACATTGATTAAGAACAACAACAACAACACTACTACTACTACTACTACTACTACTAATAATAATAATAATAATAATAATAATAATAATAATAATGATTATTATTATACTTTAATGTTTTAGTGTCTTGTCCGTGATTATCGTTATGGTTGTGCTCATTATTTTACAAGACAACTTCCCTTTGGGACAATAAAGGTTTAATTAATTGATTCAATAATAATAATAATAATAATGAATTGTATTTATAAAGTGCCTATACAGACCCAGAAAATGTAGCCAAATAAAACAAATTAAAAAAAAGAAAAAAAAAAAGAAGAAACAAATTAGGGGGCTCCATGTTAAACTCAAACAAAACAGAAGTGGCGGATAAGGGTTGTAAGCAGTCCTCAAAACAAGCCACACTGTGCCACACATTTATGTGCTGACCTCAGCACAAGTGACCCTGAAGGAGTCGCATTTTCTCTTCCAGTGGACTTGATAGCGTGCTGACGCTGGATCCCGGCAGGGAGACAACAACAATGCAATCCTGTTGGTATAACAGTTACAGCAAAGAGGTTTCCCTTTCATTGCCCATAACATTCAACCCAGGACTGCTTTGAATATTCTGTTACACCTCAAGCGCTGTTCCAAGTTCCAGAACTTCAGCTGAAGTCTAGGTCAGTAACAATTGTTTTCATGCATGAGAGGAGCTTAATGACACCCACAGTGGAGTACAGGTAGCGAACAAAAAACGACAAAAATTATGTATTTGGCCCGACTACTATGTGTACGGCCTGTATGCGCCATGGCATAGCCTTGTAACTCTGTAAGAGGAATACGACACCACTCTTCCACAAGGAAGTCAATCAACTCATACTTAGTTGGTCACAGGCATTGTTCCAAAATATCCCATAAATTGTCATCTGGAAAGATTTCTGGAGGAAATAAATGCTTTAACATGGGGTGAAGATGATCACTCAGCACCATTAAGTAACAATTGACATTGACCTTGCCTTCTAAAGGTATGAGTGCACCCAAACCATGGCAGGAAAGTGCACCCCAAGCGGAACAGAGTGCACCCCATTACAGAACCACCAGAACCCTTCACTGCTGGAACAGTTTCTCTTTTCTGTGTTCACTACCTGTAGCGCCCTATCCCTATACAACGTTTTCAATGTTATTGTACACAAATTCAACATAGTGCTATCCACATGCATGTGTCCAGCTGGTAATCCGCTAGTTTTATTTCCAAAAGGAACTTGTCTGCAGTGACAACTGCCCCTTTCATGGCTGTGCTCAAGTTATCATGTCAGGCTCAGCCGCGGCTCCATCGGGATTGAGTTACGGACACCAGGCATCGGCATCGGCACCTTGTGGCAGCCGTCCTAATCCTCCCCACACCGCGGCCCTTCTGTCAGGACTTGCAGGCCATTGGCTTGTCTTCGTGCTCACAGCAGGAGCGTGGAAACGCAGAAACGGAGTTCACGAGGGACAGGGGGGGTCGAGGGGATCCGCTCGCCGTCTGCGCGTCACGTCATGTCTCACGCACGGTGAAAGCCGGCTCGTCAAAAACAGAACCGAATGTCGATGGCGCTCCGTAGATTAATTCAGGGAAATGTATTTCAGATAGAAGCGAACATGGCTACGGCCACAGTGTTTGTTTGAGGAGGTCTTCTATAATTCCTGTTGAATTGCAGGTAACTGCCAAAATAAAGGCTCAAAACACTTGAGTAAATGAGGGATCATTTAAACGGGAGCAATGCTGAGAGTGTCTGTCTAGGCCCAGCCCTTTCCAAAGGACCAAGGCCACGGCCATTTGAGCGCCCCTCCTGGGTTACCAAAGTGTTTCCTTTATTTTGGCAGTTACCTGTACCTAACTCCCTTTATTTTCTGTTGGTATAACGATGTCACATAACTGCGCCCTGTCCTGTGGGCTGATCCCGGCCCGCCTCCTCGCCCTATGTTTGCTGCTTTATGTAGTGCACGTCTAGGTTTAATGATGCCGATTGAGATAGCGGATGGGCAAGGAGGGGGTGTTCAACAACCTTATCCCAAACACTGTGCAGGATGCCCTCGACTGACTCCAAACCAAAGGCAACCCACTGCTCCTGTTCTTTTAATGTGCAATAGGCTCTAACGTTTGCCTATAATTGTTTGGGGGTTTTTTCAGTTGTTTTTTTTAGGGCAATACAAAGGATTTTCTATGTTGTTTTTCCATATTCAGCATTTGTGATGTGTAAAATGAAATTCCAGTAAACAAAAAGGGAAGGCGCAAAATAAAAAAGGAGATTATTTTCAGATCCTCGTTGCCCATGAGAGTCCTCAGAGGCCCTGACAGTGAGGACACAAGCAGAACCAAACACGCCTCTAATTGGTTCAGCTGGCACGGTTGTGGCGTGGGGCCAGGGGCAACACACTGACACAATCACCGTGCTCCAGGGAGAGGATGCTGGTCCGGGGGTACAATGTGTATCGCTTTATACTTAATATTCAGTTCTCAGGAAACAGAATCTGTCTCTCTCTTCTCTCTCTCTCTCTCTCTGTCTCTCTCTCTCTCTCTCTCTCTCTCTCTGTCTCTCTCTCTCTCTCTCTCTCTCTCTCTGTCTCTCTCTGTCTCTCTGTCTCTCTGTCTCTCTCTCTCTCTCTCTCTCTCTCTCTCTCTCTCTCTCTCTCTCTCTCTCTCTATCTCTCTCTCTCTCTCTCTCTCTCTCTCTCTCTCTCTCTCTCCCCCTCTGTCCTGCTGCATTTTTCTGGGTGGAATCTCACTGTCTGTGTCTCCTGCCTCTGACTGTCCCTGTCTCTCATTTCACTCTCTTTCTGTCTATTCACGTCTGCCTCCGTTCCTTGTGAATGTCAAGGTGCTTTACTGGCATGACACAAGATCAGGTTTCCAAAGAGGAAAAAGCAACAAATAACTTGAATATTGTATAAGTTGTAGACGTTTGCTATTCATTACAATACAATGAACACTGATATTTGTTATAACAGGAATAATAAGCATATAAAGTATGTTTAACTTACATTATTATTTTGCCTTGTGGATGGGGTATTTTCATCCTGGAAGAAACCACTCCTATCAGGAAGAAATGCATCGCCATAGGATGAAGGTGGCTGTCTGGACCCACTCTACTGGTTTTATATATATTCATTGGCATTTACCTTTCTCTTTAAGGGGTTAAGTGTACCTGAACCATGGCAGGAAAATATACCCCATACCATTACAGAGCTGCCAGAACCATTCATTTACCAAAGTGTTTCCTTTATTTTGGCAGTTACCTTGCTAAGTATCCTTTGTCCATTAATTGGTCATTGTCCAGTGTCTGAAACAAAATTTTGAAATATTATTTTCGTTTTTTCAAAGGATATCTGTCAGGTTTGTGCATACACACCTCAGCATTGCAGATTTCTCTGGCCCAAGTACCCTTGTCTCTTTAGTGACTACATGACTTAGTGACTTAGTGAAATGTATTATTGGGGGTGCAGCGTTCGCCTCTGTCATCCTGCTTCAGTGGGCAGGCTGTCATCACTCCGTCTATTTCTCTATCTCCCCCTCTCACTTTCCCTTTCTTTTTTTCCCTCCCTTTCTGTCTTCCCGCCTTTGTCTCTTTCCCTATCATCACAGGGGAGGGCCCTACTAGGGCCCGGCTTGATGTGGTGAAATGAATCTTTTGAAAGACACACAAAGGCCAGTCCCCGGGGGCTGTAAATCTGCGGCCCAGAGCGCTTTGTGCCTCAGGGCCGCGGAGAGGCCGGGTCGACACGACGGCCTTTATCCCAAACAGCCCTGTGATCTCTGCCCCCCTTCTCGCTTGCGCTCTCATTCAACAGTGCCACGACAATGCAGACGAGAACAACTCCTCCACATACCCCCGACGTCATACAAAACGTCCATCTTGCGACAATCGCAGTGATCGTAGTAAATTAACGCTCTCAAGGCCATATTCGCTAAGGAGATCGTTGCAGAGCAAAAACAGTCGCTGTATTGCGACTCTTTTGTGGTCGCAGATTCCGACACGTCAACGACCAATTTGCTAAGACTGGCTCTAATAAAGCAATCAAAGAAATTGAACATGGTAGGAGACCAGGCACAAGTAGTGAGGGAACCACAAGAAAAATATAGAACGACAGGTGCGAACAATCCCTGCGAAATGAGAAAGTTGTAGGTAATTGACACGGCTGAACTTGTGACGGCACGTTCAAACAGGCCTGAATGAACAGGTGCGCTCGCCCCAGGTATACGTACGCATGAACACATTTAACTATGTATCTAAAGGAAAGGTTCAGATTGGTGTAACCCCCGCAAATTACATCCTAATAGCGATTTCACCCATTGCTACCGTTGAGTAAATTGACGTAGATATTGCAACCTTGTAGCGACTGCTTTTGCATTCAAAAAGCAATCACAATCCTTCAGTAAACGTGTCCCTCGCTGTCAAAAACATTCAATTCCGTTGAACCCATTCACAGCTATTGGGCAAGCTTGCGTAACGACAGGCTACTTTCGCCTCTTTTCATTGGTTTCTTTTGACACTTTTGGCAGAACTGCGATCATCCCACACAGACGCATGCAAAATCACTGAACCAGTAGAGTACACTGGACTCCGACAGAAGCAACAATAGCATGCTCCTACTCACAAATGGGAAGGTGTATCGAGGAAGGGTGGGCGGTTGACTAGATTTATCTCATTCATGACCACTGTTTGACATGCTTATCCCCCGTCTAATGCTAAAACCATTGGCTGCGTTTGCATTTCTTATGAAAATAATTTGAGTACAGGGGCTGGCGGATAGCGTAGCGGTCTAACGCACCACACTTTGGCTGGTCCGGTGTGGTGTGCGCTGCCTGTCAGGGACGCGGTTCGAAACCCACGTCTCTACCAGAGCGGCCCTGGTCATCAGCCCGATCGGAGGCGGCGTTTGGCTGTCCGCCTCCGGGGGAGGGGGGAAGGTGAGCCGGCACGAGTCCGTCGAGGAGCAGGAAAAATGCGTCCGTGGTAGAATTCCGTCTCGGAAGAGGCGGATAAATTCGGCCTGGAGATAATGTCTCGCCCCGGAGGACGGGCGGCGGACTCGTGGGGGAGGGGGGATTGAGATAAATAGAGGGTATAATTGGCAACCAAATTGGGAGATAAAACCGGGGAAAAATTTGAAATAAATGAAAAAATAAATCAATAAATAGATTACATATGAGATGGCAACATTCCGCCAGTTATGAGAAATCTGATATTGCACAACTAACTGTTGATATAATAGTGTGAATTCAAGCTAGTGGCCTTGTGCTGAATGTCTGTGAATGTACAATATCTCGCTGAAGTGAATGTGGGCTTCCAGGGTCCTGAGGTCTCACTTGCCACCTTCGCAATGGTGCTGTGACACTATAGCAACGTGACAATGCTGCCACAACAAACGTAAACCTTGTGAGAACATTTCGCGTGAGCTTGGGGGTCTCAGATTACTGAATGAGCTTGTCTTCAGTTCCCGGGTCTGTCCAATTCAAGCTGTATTTATCAACGCTGCACTGACATCTCCGCTTTGTGCTTGAGTGCCTGCGCCATCTGATTGTTTAGGAATATAATGACGTTTTAATGGCTTCAATGTTGTGTTTTGCCAGACAGCAGTAGTCATTTGTCCCCGAGACGTTATTCCACATCAGTGCACATACGCGGCCTGAAGTTGGAGGCATGCTGGGGATTCATATTCCGCCAAAACAAACAAAAACATAAACCATCCAGACAGCCGTTGTGCAACAGCATCACCCATCACCACCCACGGTACTACTGTCCCACCCAGAGAGCTCTGAACGCCGATGCTGTGGGGTCCAGGAATGGCGGGAAGGAGGAGGAAGGCGCAGAGCAGAAAGCAGACGAGGAAGAGAAGCCGGAAGGAGAGAGAGAGGGAATGAGAAAACAAAAAGGATGGAAAAGAGCGAAGAGGGCGACGGGTAAGTCGACGGAAGAGTAGGAGGACTTCGAGGACGGTCAGCAAAAAAAGGCAAAAGAGGAGTAGGAGGACGAGGAGGAGGAGGAGGAAGGATATAGGAAGGAGAAGAGGAGATGATAAAGGGGGAAGAGAGAGCAGGAGGGGGAGGGGATGTGGAAGAGGAGGCTGAGTGAGAAGAGGCAAGGGGGTGTAAGTGAAGGCAGCGGCCCCTCGTCATTAGGACATGGAGCTGGACAGCAGGCTCGTGTGCGGCTCAGGAGAGACTTAGCACACGTCAGCTGGGCATCCTGTGACATATGTGCCTGATATTTATAGCCTGTAGATCCCCTGAGAGGCCCAAGGTCCGCTTAGAGAGGTATTATTTCAAAAACCCTCAAGACCTGCCTGGGCGCCGTCCAATCCAAACAAACTTCCTGGCATCCATTAGATATATTGACCAATAATGTCAATACAGTGCGCATATGAGGATTAGACAGGCCATATAACAATAAGCACGTGCATCAGGCTTCCGATGGAAAAGCGGGATTTAAAAACCCCATATTGCTCTGCAATATTATGAGACTCATTTTGCAGATGCCATAATCCGTTGGAGATTTTACCGCTTATGATTTTGTATCTCAGGCTGTCGGTAACCCGTTCGTACAGCTGGATATTTACTGTGACCGTTGAGGCTAAAGGTTGAGAGCGCAAGCACTGTCTAACCTGAGATGCAACCCTGCAGCTTCGGGTCAGAATCCAGAACCGCCCTGTGCTCTGTCACAGAGGTTATTGTCCCAACGTAAGCCGCGGCAATGGAAGAGCACGCAATGCAATTACCGAAGGCAAACAGATTTGCTCATGTTGGTTTGCTGAAAGGCGTCGATGGCATTTCATTGAAAAACTTTGAACGTACTAAGAATTTATAGCCAACCTTCCAGAAGACGCGGAAACACGTTCGTATTAGACATGCGTGCTCATTTAGGTACGTAAGGGAATCGTTTTTCTATAGAAGAGCCCTAGCTGCTCTTGAACTTAGTAATCCCTTTTTAGCCACCTCAAGTGTAACACGGCCACCAGGTGTCTCATAATTGAATCCCGCCCTGTCTTTGCACACACCTACCAGCCTGAGACAGATGGCAGAGGAACCGTTCTCACACCGTTTGTCATCGTGCTGGTTTGATGCGTCACGGTAGTTTGAACTGTGGTGGAGGGTTTTTTTTTAGGACAGATAGATCAGGTGGGTGATGAGGTTAGCCGTAAATCTATTGAGGGCACTCCTCTAATCCATCGAGGCAAAGGCATCTGCTTAACTAGCAAGCAGGGAGATTAGCGGGAGAGGTTTCGTGGCCTAGTGCGCCTGCCGTTCTGGAGATATCTGAGTTAGTCCATTAGCGGCGTGTGCGACATATATATATATATATATTCTGGAGGAAAGCATAAAACAGGTATAAAGGTATATTTGCTCTTGTTAATAAACAATAGATCAGATGTATGAATAAAAACCTGGAAGAAAGCCTGAAGTATAATCCATAATGGCAATTCCTGAAGTATAACGAGTGGTTCATTGTTTTTAATTACATGCTCTTTTCTGACATTACGTTAGAAGCAGATATCCATGTTACACAGAATTCATATTCCATATTCATTTAGACTTTTAATCAGTCAGATAGGTTCTCAGACAACTAGTGTTTTCATTCTGTGCAATGTGCTGTATGGCAAATGATTCCTTTTGAAGGAGGGCACGCTTTTAATTGATCTATTGACAGACCTACAGCTGACATCAGTGAAGTCCTTAATTTTTAATGTGTGGCCACCTGGTCATTGAACCAAACAATTTGTTTGAAAATGTAGAGTTCAAAGACAAAGCAAATCATAATGGGCCTAACCTGCATTGTGTCCAAAATAAGTTTGAGCACAAAATTATGTAACTTAAACTACATATTTTTAACAGCCTTAATTAATCCAAAGATTGGTTGAAACAGAAACCAACATACCCGGGGGTATGTTGTCCTGACAACGATTCAGACAGGCAGAATACATACAGTATACCCTCCAAAAGTTAACCCTGTCTGATGTCTCTATTCGGACTGCTCTGGTCAGTTAGGGGCCAGCAATCTGCCTGCATAAGTAGTTCAGTTCTCAGGGGGTTGACTGCAGAGTGAAGGCTGTCAAGAAGGCTGTCAGAAGTGATGGCTGTCAATGTGTGTCCTAGTGCGCTGCCCTCCTACAATGATGCTGTAGACAAGGGCCGGGCCTACACTTATGATTAGGCATTCCAAATCAGGGAGAAAATGGGGAATATAATATTCTTTACATAACAAATAAGATGAGAATGATGATATTCGCACATCATATGAGAGCCTAAAGCTTGCAGACATACTGAGATACTGCCATAATTCTGTTGTGCCACTGTGAAGGTAGTCTCACTGACAGTATTCAGCTATTTCAGCTTATTTATTGACTGAAATTGTGCTTCATTACAAAGCACACATGTGCACATGAACACACACACACACACACAGCCAGTGCATAAACTGTGCATACACACATACTATATGCACATAGCTGTCTCATGATGATTCATGATGATGTTGAACGTGACATGATGCTGTTTTGGACATTTTCATTTGAATAAGACATATTTATCAAATATTTATGCGTGACTTTGATGCACTGATTATTAAAGAGGTGGTCTGCACTCCACAAACTTTTACAGCTTTTTTTTTCATTGAGGTTATATAAATTAGTCCCGTCATGCATTGCAGGCTGCAGATATCCTCAGTGAATCGAGATGAAAACAAAATGGATGGCCACAAGAGACTAACCCTGAATTCAATCAAAACCACCACATTTCATTCAAGGGAAAAGTGTAATTCAGTCACATCCATATTATACAGAACCACTGGATAGGTAAGCCCTATATTCAGTCAAAATTCCCATTTTAAATGAACTAGCAAAAAAAAAGGGAAGAAAAAGTTAAAGTTCGGGGTTATTTAATAGAGTTGCACCGTGGCTTGAAATGATTTCATGGTATTGTTGGAGTCTCCGATAAGATCACTTTTAGATGTTCTATTTATACATCACAAATACCTTTCCCAGAGTAACCTCATAAGCCAGGATATTCCCAGCTCAAATATTAGTTATAGACTGAATATGAGCTTTCTTCCTCTGCATTTTTGCCTCTGGTGTTACACATTGTCGATATTGCAGGAAGTCTCAGTGTCTACACAAGATTTATCTGGAACAAAAACGATGTACTAATGTACACTCACTTTCAGTACTTAGTCTAGACATAAATGTATAATTTATTTGTTACCATAATACACACAGCCACTGTTATGGTACTAATTGCATTTCTAAATGTGATTTATATACTTATTTTGCATTTCTCATCATCTTTGCATATGGCATTACACCTTGTTTGTGAATCACTGAAAATCACTCTGTAACAGTTTAGTTCGCTACAGCAAAAGGAAGTGATTTCCCTTAGGTGAGTCAGGTTCTCTCCCTATTCTGTAATAACAATATGCTAGTATCGATGCGATGGCTATTGAATTAAAGCCCTAGTGTCCAACGAAAGAAATAAACTTTCACAAAAGCAAGACATTGTCTCAACCTGAATGCCCTTTAAGAAGCACATCTCCTCAGAGTGTGTTGTACGAACGCCTACCATTCAGCTTGCGCTGTCTTTGTGCAGAACACTCCAGTGCATGTCCAATAAAGACCCCCGTGTCCATGAGAAGGGTTTTACATCCCACACAGCCCCGGGCGAAGAAAGAGGAAAGTGAAAAGAAATGCATTACCAGAAGAATTATTCCAACCACCTAGCCGAGCGCAGAGAGGGCTGCTTTATGCTTCCTGGATCCGTAGCAAGAAAACACAAGTGCCATTTGATATTAACTACCGCTTATACATTGCTTTCACTTTCTTAGACATTAAGCACTGCATTGTCAGATGCATTCGCAATGCAAAAATGCATACATAGCAAGTGCAGTGCAAGGAGACACATGGAGCATCCATGCCGAAATCCCATCAACTTTTAGCGAGTACAATGTCTGGTTGATATCTAACCAAACACTTCCCCAGTGTTGACTTTCCAAATGTTCTTTCCAAATGTTCCTTTTTGATCAGAACTGAAAAAAATGCAGGCTTAACTAAGATGTATGTGTTTATAGAAGATAATCTGGTAACACTTCCTATGAATAACCTGGTCGTAATGCTTTATAAGCATATTTATAATGCCCTATGAGCTATGCATGATGTATTTTAATGCTTGGCATTGACACAAATGATTGTTCATAAACATCTATTAATATAGTTATATATCATCATGAGAAAGCTGCATAATGTCTTATGAAGCAAAGTGTTATAATGGCTTATAGGAAATGTTCACTAGGAAATTGTGAGGAAATTAATGATGAATGGG
Organism: Aldrovandia affinis; assembly: GCA_029706075.1. NCBI lineage: Eukaryota > Metazoa > Chordata > Actinopteri > Notacanthiformes > Halosauridae > Aldrovandia > Aldrovandia affinis. The sequence goes on from JAINUG010000341.1 coordinate 329,138, forward strand.
CATCAAATTTGAAAGAATATAACTTATAAATGCCTCATGAGCTTAGTACCCAACGTTACCCTATCATAACTCAATATGGCACTTTACTTCATAAGGCATTATGCAGATTTCTCATAATAGTATACAGCTATAGTTATAGATTATAATGAACAGTTCTTAGTGTCTGTGTCAAGCATTATAAGGCATTATGCATAGCTTATAAGGCATTATAGATATGCTTATGATTCATTATGACAAGAGTGTACATAGGAAGTGTTGCTGACAATCTTAAGTATTAATACATTTTGACATAACATCCCTAATTGTTTTTAACCTGTGCATTGTGGCCACTGTAACAACCAACTAGGAGAACAGTATGCACAATAATTTCACTTGTGGCATATATTATACAGCAAAAACTAAAATATACTTTATGATAATTGATTGATAAACAAATGATTGTTTTAAATGTCTTCAATATTGCTAGGTTGCATTATTATTTTCTATGGTTCAAATCAGATAAACTGCATAATTGTGCTAAAATATTACCATGATGACCATATTTTTATGAATCGTCAAACACAATTGAATATTTCTATGTAAAACATAATATTTAACACTACAAATTTTAGTTTTTGAGTGGCTTTTTCTCTCCTTTGGATGTTGTTTTGTTTTGTTGAAAATAGAGATTGGTATTACATATGAATGGGACTATATCTCAGTACATTTTTAATTTCTTGAATTTTGATAGCCAATAAATATTTTCGATTCAATAACTCTTATTTAATGAATCTGTACAAATGTGGGGGTTTTTTTTAAACTGAAATTATTCAATATTGTTTGTGTAGGTTCCCTGACAATCAAACGTGAAATTCTGAAGAGGACAATGCGACCAACACCCAAATCAAAAAGATTGACAGTATTTGTTCTGGACAAAACACCAGGGGGAAAGCAGTCCTTCTGAAGTCCTTGTAAAGTGGCCATTAATTAATTTACATCACAAAGACGCTTTCCTGTCTTTCATTGATTTTTTTTTTTTTTTGTCGGTCTAAGCTGTTGGACTTCTTCCATATATCCAATAAAAGCATTCATAATTGAGCATAATTTGTGTTGCTTAACTGCCACGGCAAACACTTTACTCTTGACCAGCAACAAGGCGACGGCAGGCAGTGTACAGTTCTCATAGAAACTGCAAAACGAGTCAATGCCCATACACAGAACTCGTCACAGGCACTGTCTGCACACTGCCCTGAGAAACATTAGCTCTAATACCTTCCACCGTTTCATTCGATAACACAAAACTGAGCTGTCCGGGGTACTGAACTACCCATACAACCACTTGCCGTCCAACAACCAGGGGGAGACCGTATAGGCCTAATCTAATTCTTATGGGGAGCGTGGACGGGCTGCTTTCATAGCGTTTGGGCTATGCGTGTTGCGTGACTAAATCATCCCTATAAATTCCAGACACATTTGAACATAGATCCCACAGGAGCTGTCCGTAGACACTGCTCTGATGAATATTATAGCTACGTACATTTAAGGGCAGTCATTTTTTTTACGGCTGGTGTAATTGCATATACCGAACATTTCAGCGGCTTACGGTATATGCAATTAAACCAGCCCTAAGCATTTTTACTGCCCTTAAAAGTTTTCCAGACTTGACTGCTGAAGTAAACGTCATATCACTGAATTTCCATTAGGCGAGTGCCTTTTATAAAACGCGCGAGCACACACACACACACACACACACACACACACACACACACACACACACACACACACATACACGGTCGTGCGCTATGGCTCGATACGATATTATCTTACACTTCCGATATGTATGGCAACAAACCATTACATTACGGTACATTTAAAACGTGTGGACGTGTTTCGTTTATGCGCCCATCACAGACAGCTAGCTCGAGCTTGTGCCGGCGAATCGATCACACCCTGAACCAGTGCACTGCTATTTGACTGCGTAGTGCTGCATGTACATGTTCGACAGACGAATGGAATAAGTAGACTCTGTTTATGAACCAGTGGCAAACCATTAACAGCTTTGCTAAACAGTCCACCCAACCTATTAAGCTCGAGGTTTAATTAAAGACGTACATTTAAGCATTAATTGAATGCCCCACAAAAATGCATGCATGTGCCACATAATTCCATGATAGTTATAAAGTGAATTAGAGTGCAAAGTTTGTTCCAGCCGTCAATATTCAACAATACCCTTCGGATATAGTGTTTGACATTTAAGGCTCAGGCGTGACATACTGTAGCTACACTGTCCAAACAAGTGTATCAAAATAATCGATGGCAAGGAAGGCAGTAGCGACTCACTAAGTAGGCTATCCGTACCTCAGGCGAGCCTGAACATTGAGGAAGACAACCCCGGTTGTTCCCTCAATAAGAAACAACCCACTCTCAATAAGAATGACTACATTCACAAAATTGTAACTGTAACATGCCCAATGTTCTAGAGTAGTTTAAAATATGCAATCGCAATATTTGCTACTTCTTTGGTTTTCGACGTTCTCAATTCAACTGGAACGACATTCTGAATAAAAGCAAATATGTTTAACGCACACATCTTCACGCATTTGGGGATCTATGTGCCGGCCCGCTAGTCAGAAGAAAAGAGACGAGACCTAATTACAGATAAAAAGCCTAACCGAGTCGCTACGCGTAGCTATTATATAAAGGACTTCCTTCTCCTTACCTTGGTTTTCAGGCGTTCATCCATTGCGTGTCTTCCAGATGTGATATTCTCAGTGAACGAATTTTACTCCACGATTAATCCAAGGCATTTTTTCTTACCTTCTGAATATCCAATGCAATCAAAACTGACACGGCACATCCTTCACCCACTCTTTGAGGGAAATGCGAACAACAGAGTAAGCACTACGAGAGAAGAGGTAGCCGGACCTCCGACTGTAGTTGAAAACACTCTCTCTGGGTTTTCCAGATGCCCAGATATTCCAGCTCGTAAAACAGACTGAAAATGCAATGTAATCCAGAAAACAGTTCCTTTAACGTGCGCGTCTGTGCTGTTGCGTTCTATTAGGTTCTTAATAGCAGTTAAGAGTGCGACATTCTGTGCTTCCCGAAGTCAAATGGGCACCTGGCAAAGTGGAAAGCGACTCCCGGTCGTTCGAAAACTAAAAATGACCCGGAATTCTACCGAGATCAGTCCGGCAAAACATAATCGTGTATGAATTCTTATTTGCGGCAAACCTTCGCATTCACAATTCGCATTAGAGTGAAGACCAAGCGTGATCCACCGCAAGCAAGAAGAGCTGCGAACGAGATCTCAAACGGGGATGTCGGTCAGCTGCTATGAGCTCACCAACATCTCTAGATGGCACGACTAGCCCGTGTCTCTTGCGCGCACGGGAGGGAGAGAAACATACTGTGCAGTAGCCTACACAGGTATAGCCTACACAGGGTGCACACGCATATCGCGAGCTAACTCTTTCTCTGTCGTCTACCGACTGTGAAGCAACGTTGCTTTCATGCACAGTAATTATTGGCATATAACTTATATCAACACCATTGTTCATTGTAACGAAATCACTTTAATGCAAATCGGATGTCCACGGTGGACAGGGACTGGAAGGGCATTGGCACAGATGTATATCAGACTATATTATCAATGGTCACCAAGAAGAACACCGTGGTTCTTCAGCGATTTAACTCTGGCAGACGATTGAACAGTGTCAAAGGAACGGAACAGTGAGCTAAATTACGCGTGCTGCATCTTTGCAGGAAAGCGGAGGATGAGAAGAATGATGGCTAGTATTCTATGCATCGATTACAAGTTGTATGGACCATGGAGGACATTCAATCTAACCGTTATAACGCTTCATACTGAATTCAAGATTTAAAATGTATACACGTTTTCTTTTATTCATTCTTGCCCAATACATTTCGATAATTTAAGTGGCCCGTCAAGGTATAGTAACCGCATTTTACTGTAATGCCAAGTAATATAGCACATAGCACATAGTGGTTAAACTGAATAGCCTACTACCCATGGGTTTATCCAGCGCTTATTGTTTAGAACAATATTACGTATACATCCATAAACTGCGCTGTGTGATTTTATTCATTAGTAAGTATTTTGAGAAATGTAGTGTATTGTTCAATTGTACTGTATATTGTAGTTCCAACATTTGCAGAATTATATTGCTGAAGAAGATTGAAACAGTATGTAATTAAACCACCCGTAACTCTGAAACTGATATAAATTTTATTTTTTGTAGCTTTGATCAAAATGGCAGCAATTTGTTTGTTTTTCATCCAGAGGGTAAGAGGTGATGTATGCATACCGTAAACTTAAAAATTATTCACACCCTTGATAAAGATGAGCAAAACAAGGCTGTATAAAATAAACAATACGGTTCATGAGCTATATTGTAAGCTCAGAAAAATGGGGGAAATGAAAATACATATTTTTAATAAGTTATATTTTCCCCCAAAAATATATGTCACAATTAGTCACAGTCCGGTTTTCAGTACTTTGTGCACCTTCCCCTCAAGGACACTGAGGGACTGAGGGACACTGAGTGGTCTTATATAGTGTTTTGTGAGATTGGTAAACATATTGGGGGGAATATTTGACCATTGTTCAGTACAGAATCTTTCATTATCCTTGGGGACTGCCCTCTTAAATTCAAACCACATTTTTTCTGACAACTGCCATTGTAAAACCGTCGGTTTTGTGGTCAGCTTACCTTTTCTTGTTTTATTTCAAGGTGCGCTCGCGATCATTGTTTTACTTAAAGATCCATTTGCAGCCAAGTTTCAGCTTCCTGGCAGAGTGAACCAGGGTGTTGGCCAAAATGTATTGGTACTTGATCGAGTTCATGATTTCATTGACCTTTCGTGAGAGCCCCAGGACCAGCAGATGCAAAACAACCGCATAACATCAAAAACCCACCGCTGATGCATCTGACCAAAGAGCTCAATTTTGGTCTCCTTTGGCCATAACACCCAGTTCCAATGCAATGTTTTACATCTACTCTTCCTGGGGCTCTTGTTAAGGTAAATGGAATCATGAACTCCAGCAAGTACCAAGACATTTATTTTTCCCTCTGCCAGGAAGCTGAAACATGGCCATAAATATATCTTATAGATAGTCATGTACAGGTAGTTGCCCAACAATCTGGAAGCACTTGAGTAAATGAGGGATACAAAGTATATTCTAAGCAGGTGTTGTTCCTGAGTTAATTAATCAATGAACAAGCCAGCATGTTGTGGATGGTTTTTGTCAGGGTCATGTACATAAATGCTGGGCAGGCCTGGTTGCCTAAGGGGGTGCCTCTACCTGAGGGGTGATTGATGGGGCATGTTTGGAAAGAGCTTTAGTGATGAAGCTCAATTTGCTGATGTTTCACGAGGAACAGTGTGTGAGGTGATATTGGCATGGAACTCTGAGGGAAAGACCTCATCAACAAAGGGCAACTGTGGTCAGAAGCATATACTCATACGCATCATGATGTCCGTGTGTTAGTGCGAGGCACAAGGCTAAACAGGTGAGCAGCTCTACATAAATTGACTGCAACTTTCCATTCTAGGGAGTGAGCAGGCAGTTTAATCAAGAACGGTCCATCGAAAACTCTACGAGCAGGATGCTATAGTCATACCATATGGGTGTTTCCACCTTTTTTTACATTACATTACATTACAATCTTTTTTCCAAAGCAACTTACAGAAAGTATTGCGTTGGATTTTTGATGTTATGCGGTTGTTTTGCATCTACTGGTCCTGGGGCTCTCATGAAGGTCAATGGAATCATGAACTCCAGCAAGCCACTACTTCTCTCTACTTTAGCCAATAAGAGCATCTGTTCTTAGTAGCCAATTGCACATGCTGCCATTTTTCTTACATGTACCTTTAAACATACCTTTAGTCTTCTATCTCGCTCATTCTGTGCACATTCTCTGCCGGACCAACATGCAACTGCGTGTCACCATGGCGCTAACTATACATAGCTAGTCTGCTTTAATATTGAGTTCGGCAAAGAGTTTCATGAAGAAAATGACCCAAAGTACACATCTATAATAAAAATTGTCAGTGGAGAGGGATGAACGAGAGTGTGGCGACATTGTCCACTAGCAAACACATTTTTAAAAGTTAGCTGGAGGAAGGTTTTGCGTGTGTGTGAGAGAGCACCAGAGGAGCAGAGTCTACAGGTGACCCATAAATCATTAATTTAAAAAGTTGTTTATACATTTTTTTCCCATTAGTTGAATTAATTAGCCGATTCGTTTTGGAAAAAAATCCTAGTATGGCAGTAGTTTCTATAAATGTATCCATTTTTTAATTCCTCGAAAGGGCATGGTGTGGCTGAGGTTATATCAATCACATACAGTGCTCACTATTTGAAAATACCAATTTTTCCCTTGATATTCTCATCAATTTAATGAGAGAGCGAGGTGACTTTTACAACAAATACGTTTATATATTAACGATGGATGTATCTACCATTAGCTAGTGGCCTTATGTAAACTAAAATGACCTAACATATTTACACTGAGCAAACATTCAAATGAAAATAATGAATTTAGCATGCATTTAACAATGCAATGAATTTTTCTCAAAAATGAGTTGGCCATTAAAACATTTATTTTAATCAATAAATGACTAGATTCATCATCACAGCTATAGGTGAGTGAGCAGAATTTATGCCTGCTCAACTCCACTCACATGCTTTGCTGTGGGCAGGGGCATCTCCTTTGTCCAAGGATGTGAGGGACAGTGGGTGGCTCCCAGCTTGCATCGCTTGACTCTTCTGTAGTTTTGTATGTTTATGGAGTTATTATGTGAGGTGAGCAGTTTATTATTTGAGTTTTAAAGGAAGATAATATAATATATGCCATTTAGCAGACGCTTTTTATCCAAAGCGACTTACAATAGTGAATGCATACTTTTTTTTTTGTTTGTTTTTTCAGTACATGAGGTCCCAGCGGGAATTGAACCCACAACCTAAGCGTTGCCAACGCCGTGCTCTACCAACTGAGTCACACAGAGCCACATTCTGGAAGATTCTGGAGATACATTTATTTGGGCTTAGATTGTGTGTGTGTGTGTTGTCCCCCCATTCACTTACTGTGTTGCTCTTTGTGCATAGTTGTCTTCCCTTGTGTGTTGCATGTAGCGATGTCACTCCTCACCTTCAATTAAAAGTCTGTTCTTTTCTGCCCAATGTGTTGTCTTCCTGTGAGGGTTCATGCTTGAATACCTGCTCAAATTCTAGTCTTTAATACAGAGCAGACCACCTTTTCGGAATCTGACTGTGTCACTTCAATCCATTCCAGACACATCACAGTGTGGTCTTCTTCCTTGTGAGAGGAACGGTACATATCTTTAAAGGATAGCATGAAACACAAAAACTCTTTCACCAGCAAAATTGACTTCTCCGGTTAAAGTATACAATCATTTCCATTGCATTTTTACAATGATTCATTGCAGTCTGTAATGTTGTGTTAGTGAAATTGTGTGTGTGTGTGTGTGTGTGTGTGTGTGTGCACAGGGAAATGTATTTTTGTGGGTGAGAGGAAGTTAACTCAATATAGCATTGACTCTTAAGTGAATAACAATCCCTCTCCCGTCGCCCCTGGCAACCTTTTGGGTGGGTCGGGGAGGAAGTGAACAGGGACTGCTCATATTGGTTGAAATGACTTTGCTGATCTTGTGGAAAAACAATGTCACTGCAGGAGGTGCTCAGTGAGTCAGAACATCAGTGGGTCAGTGACCTACCGTTGCAAAAACTGTTTAGTCAACAATAACCAGAAACTGTGCATAGTTTAATGCTACAAAAATGTTCACTACACTTCCCAAGACATAATTACACTGACATAGATACGGGTAACTGCCAAAATGAAGGAAACACTTGAGTAAATGAAGGGTTCTGGTGGCTCTGTTATGGTGTGGGTTGCATTTTCCTGGCATGATTTAGGTCCACTAAACCCCTTAGAGAGCAAGGTAAACACCAATAACGACAAAGTAATTCTATGATGAAGCCTTTCTGTCCTGATGGGAGCGGTCTCTTCCAGGATGACAATGCAACCATCCACAGAGCATAAGTGATCACTGAATGGTTTGATGAGCATGAAAATGATCTAAACCATATGCCATGGCTTTCTTAGTCACAAGATCTTGAACACCATTGAACACTTATGGGAGATTCTGGAGCGTTGCCTGAGACAACGTTTTCCACCACCATCAACAAAACACCAAATGATGGAATTGTCCATGGAAGAAAGGTGTTGCATCCTTCCAATAGAGTTCCAGACACTTGTAGAATCTATGCCAAGGCACATTGGCGTTGTTCTTGTGCTGACCCAACACCCTATTAAGATACTTTATGTTGGTGTAAAAATGTAATGTAATGTAATGTAATGTAATGTGGTGTTTCCTTTATTTTGTGAGTTACCTGTACATTTTCCCTAATACAGTTAACAAGGTGTCTGCTCCCTTCTTTGGTTATGCACAGACACCTGTCATAAGGAAGTCTAGCCACCTCATCTTTTTGCTTGGTCAGATGACTGATTTCAGCTGCTTGACTCTTAGAAGCATACTGCAGGAGCAGTGCCTATTTTCTTCCCCTACCTTGTAAATTGTCACACAACTCAATAGAGGAGCACTGCCGTGGACTGCCCTGTCCAAATAGTTTTTGGTCCAAATTCAAGGTTGTGTTGAGGATTGCGCCACCTCAGTATGAACGCTTTCACAGTGGCGAGACAGCATAGCAACACATACCCCTTTGTTTAAGGACCCCTCATAATCAATAGGGTTTTTTCCCCTTCTGGCAGTCCCCAATTGATTCTCATAGTGTACCCATCGCCAACCCTTTAGCTTCAGAGCCTAAACACAACTCATTATTCTACCAGGACACCTATGTGCACAGGCACACATACTAGCTTCAGAGCAGAGTTTCACAGTAATCTATTCACAGAGGTGTAAATGAGTCAGCAGCGCTGATTGTCTACGAGGCAAGAGTCACTGAAATTGCATCTTTAGCCTTTGATTGCAGGACACCAATTTCAGCGCATTGAATTGCAGTTTAATGATGTTTATAGCCATTTTCATAATTGCCCTTGTAACAATGTCACGCAAGCTTTGACTTTTCATTGCCTTGCAGCCGAAAGAGAATAAGTGCACTAAATGGGTACAAAGTACAAAATTAATTAATTTCAAAACAGGCAAGCAGACCATTTAAAATATGACAGCAGCGGTGCATACTTTGAAATCAGTCCATCATCTTTAGCGAGGAACTTCACAAACAGCAATGATCATTTGAAATAGTTACTTGCAATCACTCAAGATGTACTTGGCAGGAACATCATTATTTATTTTCTGAACGTATTAATTTGCCCAGCGTTACTCACATAGCTTACGCCTTCACGTTATATGTACATTTGTGTGGGTGGATATAGCTATTGAGCTATTCCCTCTAAAATCTCATACCCAGCTGATGTGGTTGCAGTTGTACCTCACCTCTCATTTGAATCTCATGCACCAAAGCTCATCTCATGCACCCTGAATAAAAGCGTCTGCTAAATTGTAGAAAAAGTGTAAAATGAATCTGTCAGCTAAAATATTTTTCCGAACAAGTACAAGTTTCCTTATCCATTCTTCCCCGCTTCCACCCAAATTGCCCATTTACATTTACAAATGTCTAAATTGGCAGAATCTAATATTAAAATATGGAGCCACGTGGAAATGCGAATAAAGAACAGCTTCACTGTCTACAAGGCGTTGACTCTCTCCCTGGGCTAAACGGGTCCTTTTCCTCTCCTATCAGGATGCTTCAGTTTTTATTCATATAGAATACATTAATACATTTTACTTCAGTTTCTTATCAGACCAAGTACACAAGTAATTCAATATTTGTAGAATATATATATTTATTTATGTACTCTGCGAATACTTATTTAAAATGCTACCTGATTTTCAAACTACTTTTCAAATACATTCAGATACTGTGTAAGTTGCTCTGGATAAGAACGTCTGCTAAATTCCTAAAATGTAATGTAAAAGGTAGATACAATACTATGCCCAAGAATATTGTCACAGTTGGAGCAATGAAAGGCTTATGTAAAATGCATATATAAATAATATAAAATAAACAATATGTTATAAATGTTGTATATTATTGCAGTTACACCCTTAACTGACTGTGGGAGAAGGTTAAGTTATAGTTCATACTCACAAACTTGAGTGTATGTTGTAATTAAAACGTGAAGAGTAATTATCTTGGGTTGGTTGTTTTATTTCATGTAGACCTTCACCAATTGCCTCCATATTGGACTGAACAAATCTAAAACAACACCAGCTGCTGGCGAATGATAGCATCCTTTTCACTATAAATTAATTTCTTTATCCCTACATTGTTGAATTAATTGTTGAATTAATTTTATACAAATATTTCACATGAATTGTAATACTTTAAATACATACTTGACCCAGGTCTGACCCAGATTTGTATACTATAAATATCTTTGTGTTTTAGTGGCAGCTTTAGTTGGCCCTCAGTATGTTAAATAATGAGAGGTGATATTTTCACTTGTTTCTGAAGGACAGTGGCTGCTGTAATCCTATTTCAGTGCACACATTGTAATCATATTGACCTGGGTCAATTCTTGTGCCTGAAATTGTATAATGAGGTCATCAGTGTTTCTGTATGCAGACAACTCAATTTGCATTGCGAAATAATGCTTTAGAAAACTATAGGACTGATAAAGTCCTACCGTTTTGAAGAGAAAAGGATAACAAAACACTTAGCTCTCTAACTTCAACCAGGGCAAGCACACTTTTATATTAGCAGCTTTTCATGTGTGTCTCCTTGTACTATTTTTGACAAGTGTTTTGACACCTCAGAATTTGTGTAAACTAAGCAAACTAATTTAGGTGATTAGATAAATAAGCTTTTTAAACTCCATATGTTTTGAAAAATATCTTTGAGGGTTTAAGCACAAATTAAATCTTCCCCCGAGAGAAAAGGTTATACAATAATTACACATCGTGATCCAAATATTCACATCAGAGAACATTCATTCAAGAGCTTCCTCAGATAGTTTTGAAATATAATATTTTGCCCAACGTGCAAGTGGGTTATTAATTTAAAAGATTTGTGGTTTTTCCTGTGCCTCTTGAGGGTTTACCTTATTTACAATGTAACTCTAATCCACTGAAGATACCCCTTTCACATACACTGCAACCCTTGAAATAAATGTTGCTTTGGCCCTTCAAGTCTCCTGCAGGGAAACTATAAGACAAAAACATTGAGGAAAGGAAGGTTTCATTTAGTATTAAAAAAACATTTGAGGACGGATTTACAAAAACACACGCACACACATGATTAGTGTGTGAGAGACGTATATGAAAATAATATTTCACTCATAAGGAATAGTGGCATAATATTTTCAGAAATATGATCAATTACAAAAAACCCAGATGTTAAATACAGCATGTTGTGTTCATAATAGCATTTAGTCAAATCTAACATGATTTATCAGTTTTGCAAGCCACACAATCCATTAAATGCTAATGTAATACATTTTAAAGATGCCATTACTTTCATCATCGTCACCTTCTTCTTTGTTTCCGTGGCGATCAGCTGACCCTGAACGTGAATCTCTGTGTGGGTTTCCCTTTAATCAATATGATTGATCTGTAACTTCACACTCCACATTCTAATTGGACCTTTCTATTTTCGACCTGCCTTTTCAGGGATAATAGAATTGCGCTCATTAGACGAGACCAAACAGATTATCTCATCAAAGTCCTTCAGCCGCAGTGGCTGGGCTCTACACACAAAGGTTGTGCACTCATCTCGGTGTCTTTTTTACAACTCTCATTTTGGATGTGAACAAGACATTGAGTACAGTTTTATGAATGGACTCAATTAATTAGTGTTCTTTCAAAATCAAGCTTTGTTGGGTGGAATATTGAGTGGAAATTCAATTTTTTTTTTAAATGGCTTACGCATGAATGTCACTGCGTTAAATCACTTATACTGTCATACTGTATTTCCCAGATTAATGGATTGTAGGGCTGAAATATACATTACATGGGCTGAACAGAGGCTAAAATCATTACATTTCTGTTGCAGGTTTTTGAAATATGAACGAATGCTTTATTAACGTGCATGACGTCACAGGACGCCCAGGCTGTATAGGCTAATAAGACGCATTCATCATTTCCATATTTATGAATCAATACAATAATTACATACCTATAATCAAAAACCGTATTCTGTAGACAAACAGTCACGAGTTGGGCACTACATAAACAAAATTCAAACAGAGGACATGTTGCACATTCACTCAAAAGCCATTGGAGCTTTATAATACAGTATATGGGATTTCCTGTGTCTCACCCCTGTTTCCGGCACTGGCCCATGTGTTCAGTCTGTGATTAGTGGGCTGGCAAATGTGTAAATTCATAACTATGCTAGGAAGTGCTCAGATGAAACAATTGTCTATGCACAACCCCTCGATCACAGGGCGGTTGTGGCTAAAAAATGCTAATGCACCTGCGATCACAGGGGATCAGGAAAATGAATATCTCGAGAAGTGACTTGAATAAAATAGATGTCATAACAGCAGCAGATGTTTTTGGTGCGTGTGTGTGTTTAAATCGCGTGCATTATCTAAATGCTTCCCGTTGACGTTTGTACACTTTTTGGTCACAATTACAGCAATGACAGCATGCACACACACACACACACAATACATGTCCTAGTGTTTATTTTAATTTAAGACAAAATATAAAGAGAACACTTATTATAGATTCCAGACCAAAGCTCACCAAACAAAGACAAGCTGAAACCATAGCTGGGGGGGGGGGTTCTCCCTTTGTAGACATTACATGGGCAAATGGAAACGATGTGTCATTATTAACACAAATCCCTCCGTGAATGTAAATATGATCTCTCTTGTAGTTCCAGGTGGGAAGGACATCATCACTGTGATCAAAGACCTGTCACACTTCTGAGGAAAGCACTTTGGCGGTGAGCGTTGTTCGTTAAGTATGAATTTCCTCCATACTGTGTAGAGTTTTATTCATATCTAACAGTCAACCGAACTAGGTGCAAAAGTACAGACATATCCACAATATGTATGCCTCCATTTCTGAATTATTTCCTCGACCATAGCCAAAGTCTGTGTAGCTAATGCTGATTGGTCATGGAAATGTTCTTATCAGTGCCCAAAATGTGTAATGGTTCAGCTGCTATGACCCAATGGTGTATGAATATTCCATGGCTGGGCTTAGAAGCATGCTCTACCCAGCTAAGACAGCGCTATTTGGCTAACTGTATATTGTGCACAAGGAGATATGCTATAAGTCTCCATCTGTATGTAGAGTGGTGCTATATTTTGCCAGGCCGCCATTGTAAATAAGAATTTGTTCTTAACGGCTTGCCTGGTTAAATAAAGGTTAAATAAAAAATTAAAAAATATGTTATGACTATAAGTACAGTACAGTACAATTGTTTGTCCTGTATGCTAGTGTTTGAAGTCTGGAGTACATTGATTCTCTTCTTGGCCGCAGTCAAGCTCGCACAGAGATGAGTCGGAGGAAGACTCTTAGTGCACAGCTTTATACTGACAGACCGTGGGCGCCCGATTGACCAACGGGGGTTGCTGGTATTCTGATGAGACATGGACAGCCCAGGCGACAGAATCCCTCCCTCCCTGGGCGACGCTACTGCCAATTACACGTCACCCTGCGGGGCTGCTGGCCACAGGTGGCACAGGCACGGTCTGAATCCAGACCGTGGGGCTCATGTACACACTACAGCAGTGCCTTAACAGGATGAGCCACCCAGCAGCCACACTGTTGAATTTTGAATTGAATTGAATTGAACATTATATAGCGCCTTTCAAGGTACCCAAAGCGCTTTACAACAACAATGACAGGGGAAGCTCACCTCAACCACCACCAATGTGCGGCACCCACCTGGGTGAACGCGACGGCAGCCATTTTGTGCCACAGTACAAACTCACTGCACATCAGGTACACAGTGGAGAGGCAAGGAGGGAGGGAATTAATTAATTCCATGTATATTTATTGGGGTTTTTTGGTTGGGAATTTGGCCAGGACGCCTGGTTAACACCCTACTCTTTCGAAAAGGGCCATGGGGTCTTTTATGACCACAGAGAGTCAGGACCTCGTTTTTTGACCGTCCCATCCGAACGATGGACATGTAATCCCGTGGGACTACACTGTATTCATTTTGACATCAATTCTGCCTTAGTCATATTAAAGTTTTCATTTTTCTACAGCAATCAGCAATTGCAGAGTTCAGCAATCATGAACATTCAGTACTGTGAAGAAAAAAAGGAACACTTATGTGGATTATTTGCATTTATTTCAAGTCAAAGTTATAGAGAAATGTCAATTGAATTCAGGCCTAAATAAAGTCACATTTTAGTCATACAATCCTGTTTTAATTGACAAAATGTCCCGTTAGTTTTAGTCAACAGTAATGACTGTAACAAAAAAATTATGATAAAAATTCATCATGTTAGTTTAAATATAACATTATTACCCATCAACTGAAGCCTTCTAATGTTACAGTTAATTAAATGCATTGAAATTTGCATACAAAAAGGCCAATTACTGCTACATTCTGTTTCTCTTGGTATCTACAGAATACTTTTCTTTTCAAGATACAAGCCCAGCTTTCAGAACTACTCCACCAGGGGATCTGGCTTCCAGTCCTCTGATTGACATTCACAGCGTGACTGGATAATACAAATATAGAAAGACCACCAACAGCCAGAGAAGGTGGAGACAGCATCGAAAAGTTCCCAGTTGTCATCATTACATGGAAGTGAATAGAAAAGTAACACACACATACACATACATATGTGTACATATTCACAATATCAAACAGCCTCCTGCTGAATTGATATCTCTTGGAATTATTAATACCCTTTGATGAAGATTACTGTATATTCAGTCAGCAATGGAACACAATCTGCCACATAAAGATAATCTGGTCTGTAACTGAACTGGTGACAAGTGATCCTACCCACTCTGTCTGGAAAGGGCTGCTTGATAATGCAGTCCATTACATTTGGGATCACACATCAATCCCCCTCATTAAAGTGAGTGCATTTATATTCCACCGCTGCTGTTCTGTTTATCTCCCCAGTTGTATATGAATGAGCAGCTTTTTACAGCTGTCTGATTTGTAGATGGTATCGATTTAGTAAACAGTCAGTTAACATATATATTCAACATTATCTGTTTTTGTCGTCATTCTTTTCTTTGGGTTTAGTAGCATTGTGCTTATAGAGCACCATACATTGGAAGGAGAAACGTTTGTGACCCTGTGACTTTTATTGCAACATATACACGCAAACATGATTCACATGAGTGCTATTTCAGTGATTCAGAATCGCAAAATGATAACTGGCTTACGTCGACCAATCACTGTAAAGTACATGTGCTGTATTGTACACTCCGGCATACTAAGAATTTCTTGGGAACTACAGACATTTTCCATCGCATAGTAAAAAATCCCAATAGACTATTTTTGTCAGTGATCTGTTACGACCCTCTCCTTGTCTGTTACGACCCTGCAAGTTGTGTGCAACACAGGTCTGTAGCCATACGGGCAAGGTCTAACGATGACGTGTGTGTCTAGTGAGCAGTTAATGGAAAAGAAACAAAACAAGCACAAGGCAGCTTCCACAATCCAAAAGACAGGAAATAAGATGGACTCCAGTTCAGCTGTAGGAAGCAGTTCTTACGCCTATACCAGCCCGGCCCAGTCAGGTGGGGGCACTGCTCCTTTTAGCCACGTACTCCAGTGCTTTAGCAACGATCAATGCTTATCGGCAGAGAACATGCAAAGCATAAAAATGTATACAAACAGCAATGTGTTCGTGTATTTTCTAGGAAATTTGCCTGCGTCACATAATGTGCAACCGGAAATTCGGCACCACAGTCTCCCTCCTCCAGCCGGGCGTTTCATGAGAAGAATGGCTCCTGGCAAAATATCCAGCCTTGCATGTTACTCAGCCCTAGCTCAATAAATCATTCATCGTCAGCCACTTCATTTCCTGTTAACACAGAGATACATTTCCCGTTAAGTGGGAATCAATAGGCACACTTTTTGCGCAGGAAGGAGAATTCAGAGCCAATTAAAAGTGGATTAAACACATTCCTGTGACTCATTGATAATGAGGGAGAACGCAGCGCATGCCAATTGTGTGAGGTTTTGCACCAGTCTCAAACAGGCATGAGCATCCTTGGGAGGAATCCAGTAAACACATGTTATGATCACCTGCATTAATTAAACAGGGCAAGAAAAAAAAACATGTTTTCTTCATTATGTAAGAGCAGATCAAAAGCATTTGAACACACTCCCCACATGCGTGGAATTGGGAAACATACCCCTATTAAAGACAACATGGTCTGCTGTACTATTTTCTGTAAAAGTTTTCCATTCAAGAACACAAGTCATTTAGTCGCATAATCTTGCAAGTATTTGTATGCATCTTCATTTGAGTTGAGATTTTCTTGGGGGTTGGTTCAGACTTGTTTGTAGGCATAAACTGCGTTGTATTAATGTCACTTCAAAAACAAGTGGTTGCGGGGGCCTCAAATAGCGCATTGACTGGTGCTTTGAGAGTGTCAGCTACCCATTGTGGTCGCGGTTTTCGAAACCCGACTGAGTCAGTCCGATTCTGGCCAGGAGCCCCAGGAGCTTGTGCCCACTTTCCCTCCCCCCACTCCCCGGGGGCGGCACAGGGGGCGGGGGGAAGGAAAGTCAGCACGAGCTCGCCGAGGAGCAGTAAGGCGTTCCTACAGAGCAGGTGGGTAAAGTTTCATCTCGGAGGAGGCGGATCATTGCCGGCCTCCGGGGATAATAGCTCGACCCGGAGGACGGGTGGCGGGCTAGTGAGGGGACTGCAAATCGAAATAAATAGAGGGTTGAATTCATCTTCTTCTTCCTCTTCTTCAGCCGCTTATTCCTAGTTAGGGTCGCAGGGGGCTGGAGCCTATCCCAGCATGCATTGGGGTGAGAGGCAGGAATACACCCTGGACAGGTCGCCAATCCATTGCAGGGCACTATATACACCATTCACTCACACACTCATACCTACAGGCAATTTAGACTCTCCAATTAGCCTAACATGCATGTCTTTGGACTGTGGGAAGAAACCGGAGTACCCGGAGGAAACCCACGCGGACACGAGGAGAACATGCAAACTCCACACAGAAAGGCCCCCGGCCTGGATTCGAACCCGAGACCTTCTTGCTGTGAGGCGACAGTGCTATCCACTCCGCCTGAGGGTTGAATTGACTACTAAATTGGAAGAAAAACTGGGGAAAAAATGAGTAACAAATGTATAAAAAAACTAAAAAAAGCTGTTGTTTATGCAGAAAAGAAAGAGTATCTAGCAGGTCATGCTCATGGGAAAAGTCAAACTTATGAACCAGCTGCAAATCACTGAAGAGACTTTCAGAGATGCTGAAATGTATGTAATGAAACGAATTGTTAATGGGGGGTGATGAATAAAAAATGTGGTGTAGTGGTTAAGGCAGTGGGCTGGGATTAGATTTGAATCTAGGCTGGGATTCTGATATTCTATCCTTCAGCTGAGTGCTTTGCTTAAAGTGCTAATTGAAAAGTAAAATGCAGATGCTTCAATTGGATCGCCTACTAAAAGGCGTATATTCATAATAAATGGACTGCAATGGCAATTGCCTGACCCCACACTGTTCAGTGGGAGCTATCCATGGTGCTAAACCTTTCCGTTCTCCCTGATGGGAGCCGTAAATAGCCACAACGACACAAAATGTGTAATTTGGTTAAATTGGCCAGGAATCAGAAATGCATTAGCATGCACAAACACACACACACATACACACACACGCGCGCACACGCACACACACGCACGCACAAATGCAGAGAAAAATAATGTCTATTTGTTCTCTTCCTGTGGTCATCCTTTGTCTGGGGCTGTTCTTCTTTCTTGTATTCCAAACGGATCACATTGCACCTGGGGTTCAGAGGAGAGAAGGCCTGCATTCAGAATGGCAATGAGCCTATCCACTGAATCTGTGACATACAGTATACTGCCTGCTATCTCTCTCTCTCTCTCTCTCTCTCTCTGTCTCTCTCTCTCTCTCTCTCTCTGTCTCTCTCTCTCTCCCTGTCTCTCTCTCTCTCCCTGTCTCTCTCTCTCTCTCTCTCTCTCTCTCTCTCTCTCTCTCTCTCTCTCTCTCTCTCTCTCTCTCTCTCTCTCCCTCTCTCTCTCTGTCTCTCTCTCTCTCTCTCTCTCTCTCTCTCTCTCTCTCCTTTCTCCATTATATTTGCCTGTAACTCTCTGCTTCTGCTTCAAAATTGACTTGTTTGTTGCTTGTCAATTTGTGGACATCATTTTGTGTGTTTTTCCCCCCCCTGCTCAACTGTGTCATGGAAGGGTACAAACAGAGTGAGAGGTCAAGACCCAACTCTTGTCCTGGAGGGCCACAATCAAACAGGATTTTTACAGCTCTCTTGAAATCAATGACAATCTGTGAGCTAAGACGAGGGACGAGATGTAAAATTGGCCCAATCAAGATGATTACAGCAGCTGACAGGGGCGCTTGATGGAGTCTGCAGACAATGGAGGGGAGAGAGGGACAGAGGTGCCTGCTGGGGTCTATATTAGAGCAAGGATCAACACTTTTAAAATGTGATTAAATAACGTAAATAAGGCCTCCCGTGTGGTCCAGTGGTTACAACGTACGACTCTGGCCACGGAGACCGGGGTTCAATTCCCCGTCTCGCCAGAGTTCGGCTCTGGCCGGGAGTGCCACCGGGGGCGGCGATTGGCTGTCCGCCCCAGGGAAGGGGGAGGGAAGCCGACATGACGTTCGCTGCGCATAAGAGTGGCCCTGTAGTACCGGGTTACGGTCGACAGCTTGGCGAGCGCCGTCTTGGAAGAGGCGTTACTTCGCCTTCGTCACTACTGGTCGCAGGACTACGGCAGCGAACTCACATTACTAGGGGGGGGATTGACATAAAATAGCAGGTCTAATTGGCTACCAAATTGGGAGAAAATGGGAGAAAATCAGAAAAAAATATATATATTTAAATTAATAATGTAAATAATTGTTTTTCAGCAGGGGTGCCCAGGTTTGGTCATCGAGATCTACTGGCTGTACAGGGTTTTGCTCCAGGCCTTCACTAACACACCTTATAATATGCCCTTTACAAAAAGCTCCCTCCTCCTGCCCAAGAATCTAAGATTTCAGGCCACACCTTTTCCTGCTTTATGCTTTTTTTTATTTAATCCGGATTAGATTTCAATCTTGTCAGATTCGATCGCGGATGCCCTTATTGTGTTCATTAGATTGAATCTTGGGGTTTGTGTCCTTTCCTGTTATTAAGAAGCTGCCTTTGCCATTTATAGGTTTAATTTGTGATTGAACAGATGAGAGACATGACCAATGGCCATAGGTGTTTCACAAATCATTTCACAAGTTGAGGAATTTTCAACAGTGTGCAGGCGTATACTCCCGAGGAGAATCCCAGAAGAGCAGGGAGCTGGTATTTCACCAGTCACAAAACAATTTAAGACTGAGGAAATTGTGTGTAATGACTATCACTTTGTTTGTACTATCACTGTCCCCGGGGAGATATTGCCTGCCTCTGAATTTTAATAAAGTGACATTTTAAATACAATTCCTGTGCTTTACAATTCCTCTCGAGAGTATCCACATGCATGCTGTTGACATTTTCCAGACACATGCTTCCAACAGTTGTCTGAAATTATCATGATTTCTGAAACATCTGTAGTATTTTAAAGCACAATGTATACATTTCATGATTCACAACCGATAAGAGTGTCAGAAAATATAGGCTTTGCTAAATGTTTTCTGAATCATTTTACATTCCCTCTGTTCACACAGTTCTATAAACTGTTGGATAGCTGAAATTTGTAAATTGTGGTCATTTCTAGTACCACACCACCAAGGTGTGCCATAAAATTGATGCTCAAAGCAGTAACCTTGTCATAAATAGATGGGATTTATAAATAGATAGATTTAGTCATAAACAGAATGCACCACAGATCGTGGTCTACCATTTTAGGAATTGAATTGTGAACTGAATTGTGTCCGCTTTTTCTTTAGAGGACAGCATATTGTCAATATTTCTACAAGAAAATGCAATCTAAATGCAGGTTACTAAAAGGGTAGACAATATAATATTGTGATAACAGGGAGAACAGGTGAAGGGGTTTAAGCTGTGCAATGAAAACCATTCACATAATCATTCACTCTGTTTAGATTAGTCCAAGGTTTAGATTATTTTCATCTGGTTAGGATAATTTCCATTGTATTGATTTCCTCTAACACTGATTTTTGTCTACTAGCGGTATGCCAACACAAATGTTGTGTACAGAACTGGATGGTGGTGTACCATGTGTTTACAGTGATGGGTAGTAGTAAACACATGCCAATGAATTATTATGTAAGTGTATTTCTGAATTAGAGTACACGTGTCTTATAGCAGTAGAGTGTTAATGAATGACATAGATATGTATAACATACGGAGAGAAGTGTGTTCATTACATTCGGCTTGCATAGCCATTAAGTAGGCGGACACCATTTTGTGTTGTATCAGGTGTGGTGTGAGTGAGAAAGGGGACAAGAAAGAACATGTGAAGGACAGAACACATGCACACATTCGTGCACTTCACTTCAAACTGCAGTGCGCTGACTCCTGTGTATGGCCTGAAAGCCAAGGACAGGGAGTTCCAGTTGGCCCATTGCCTTGTCCATTATGGCTTGCAGGACAGCAGAAGGCTTGCCGCAGTTATACGAGTCAAATTGCTCTTCAATGCCCCTCGAGGTGGAGGCAGCGAAGGTTGCTCGAAATCAGTCGAATAAATGACAAGCATATTAAAAGCGCGTCGAATATCTTTTGCCGGATGAGAACCTCAAAGAGTGCGCCTGTGTGTGTGGATCTGGGGATCCCTTTCCTGGGACAGCATGTTTGGGCTTCTAACTCAGCACCCATGATGTGCATAGATGTGCTTGCATTTATTTATTTTTACATTTGAGAAAGGAATCAGTGTGGGGGAGAATAGTAAAACAGTGAAGAGGATCAGCATCACAGAAGAGGACGTTCTGCTTTATGACCACAGTTTACAAAAGTGGAGAGGTCTGCCATGGGCGTAGGGTTTCATACAGCCTATAAATAAAAAGGTTGACATCACCACAGCCTTGAATCTAATCCGAGAGCCATGGTGGGATGTTGACAAATTGACCAGCATACCACAGAGGCTGTCAGGCCCATGCAGAGAGACGAGCAGGTAGAGTTACAATAATCCCAGTGAAAGTGCAGAAGGGCCTGGACTTGTAGCTGGGTCAAGAAGAGGATACGAAATTTACGGATCGCTCAGAATTTGCTGAGGAAGAATCTATAGCTCCAGGACACTGATGCTATATTATCAGCGGAGGACAGCTTATTGTCTAGTGTCATGCCAAGGTTCTTTGCAGTGTGAGGATCAGACACTTGTCAAAGGTAATATATGAAGAGTTCATACGCAAAAAAACGATAAATGCCACTCCTGCCAAAACAAAACCAAACAAGCCGTGATTGAGATCACAGTGTCGTCTTTGTGATTTAGAAATCATTTTGTTGCAAAACTCAATATATCTCACACTTTATGTACAGTTATTGAACGTTTTGTTGCAGAAACCCATACACGCTGTGCCCTCTTGTTAGCGCAAACCAAGATATCCACTACTGTATTTTTTTTTTAAAGACACAATGTACTAAATTTGTACAATTGCCCAGTGCAATTCAGAACAGGGACCTACAAAGCAAAAGAAGACAAGATTGGTCTTTTCACCATAATATCAGGGCAAAGAGCGAATGCAGTCCCCCACTACCAGAAATTATGCTGTTGAGATTCCCACATTTGGGAAATTCGCAGTGGAGTGCTTTTGATGCAAAACAAGCGGAAAATATCAAATTATGTATCCATTTTAAATGTAGATTTTTGAAAATCTGTCTTCTGTGATCTGTTACTTTGCTTACATACATTTAGGGTCACCTTTTTGGAATTGATGAATTACACCAAGAAAGTGCAATAAAAAAATCTGGATTTACTGAAAATGACAAAAATGGATTTATCTGCTTTTGTATCCAAACTCTTCATATAGACCTTGGATGGAGGAGGACTTGGAAAACTGCATTGCTAATGTTGAGATTTAGATGATAATTGTTCATCATTTCAGATACCATTCAGATGTGCAGTGGCATGTGATGAGATTATTTTGTCAGAGGGAGGAAAGGTAAGAAGTTGGACATTTTCATAGCAATGGTAAGGAAAGCCATGAGGAGAGACAGCATACCCCAGGGACTTTGTGTAAACAGGAGGGGAACAAGCACTGATCCCTGGGGGACTCCTGTTGAAACACTAATAGGGGGGACTCCTGTTGAAACACTAATCCAAGCAGCAATACAAGGACCGATATTTTTTAGGTCACCTTTCCGATTTAACTCCATTCAAGTAACTTAATTCAAATAACTTGGAAATGTGAAATGTCTAAATGCAGTTGAAGGTTTGATTAGACCCACATCAGGCACACACAACCTGTAATGGTTGGTGGCCATCATGATTTATATTACGAGATCATCAGTGTTCATAAAATATAACAAATAATGTATACATCTGCAAAGTGCTCAAATTGTCATCTGCAGTCTGTTTATTTTCATATATCAGCTCACCAAAGTTCTTGCTAATGCGAATCGAAGTACATTGCGATGATTTAGAATGTGATATTGAAAGCCACTGTCAATAAACTAATTTAAAAGTGCATGCAATGCACACAAGTATAAACGGAAAAGTACATGGATGTGCAGAATACATTAATCTGCTAGTATATTGACAATGGTGTCGATTTCATAATTATACAATAAAGACTTACAGTCCAAGGATAATAATTAAATGCAGAATAATTCATGACTGAAAACAGACATAAATCATTTTTCAGCTTTTTATGTACATAATGTTATATGCTCACAGCATGAAAATGTCCCTTGAGAAATTATCAAAAACATGCGTTTTCCAATAACCCAGATGTTACTGTATATCATAGCCAAGACGGTATTGTATATGCACTGTGGAGTTTTTTTTGGTTTGCTTGTTTTGTTTTGTTTTTCTTCAGAATTAAAACACAATGAAAACATTTTCTCAATGCACTTCAAGACATATGTGGTAATATTTGAAAAATGTATGGCTTCATTTTAAGATGAATATTACGGTGGAGAAGTAATATTGTATTGTATTGTATTATTGTATCAGTGTATCATCACTGCATTGAAACATTATTGGATGTGTACAGATCCTTCATAAAGAATGTGGTCCTGCAGTCCATTACTGATCAGACATATTTTCAAAGTGTGTCATATTTCATTGTCAAAATGGATGACCAAGAGAGCAAGCTAACCAATTGATTCTGTTGGGAGGGAGGCTGTGTAGCTATGCTGTGTGTTCCACACGAAGAGATTCAGGCTCTGTGTTGATTCTCAGTGGATTGCCTGAGAGGCTTTTGTGTCATGGATTCTTATGGCCTGGTTTTATATGTTAGAGGTTGGTTTCACTGGCTGTGTATGGTTTCAAGATAAGATGTTCCGCACATTTATATGCCTGAAGGAATATGATACATCAATCCCAACAAGAGGTCTGGCAAGGTGTGATTCCTACTGTAGATTTCGTAGTGTGTCTCCTTTCAAAAACAGGTCGAATTTGATTATCTTGCCTGTTGTGCACAAAGGGATATGCTTTTGTTTCTCCGAGCGAGGTTTGGACCTACTTTAATCATCAGGTGTTTTGTTCCTCGTTTGAAAACAGATTCTCTTTGAAACTGGTGCCATCAAAAAAAATAATAATTAGTAATTGTGTTCAGATATAGCGCTGAACCAGAATAAATGTACGTGCCTCCGCGATCATGTCTTAGATTCCAATGTCACATTTAAAGACACAAAACAACTTAATGAGGTCATATCCATACTGTTTATAGACACATTATATGCGTGACCAAACATGTGTCCCCTGGGTGCCACAATATCACTTCAGCCTGCTGTGCTAAAAGCCAGGCATTAGCTCAGGGATGAAATGGCAGTTTTCAGCTGTCAAGACAAGTGTGCTTCCTGTTTGACCTTTGACCTCCCTCTCCTCTGCACAGAGAACCATCCGAGTCAAGGCACTAGCCAC
The DNA here is from genome assembly GCA_029706075.1 of Aldrovandia affinis. Classification (NCBI taxonomy): domain Eukaryota; kingdom Metazoa; phylum Chordata; class Actinopteri; order Notacanthiformes; family Halosauridae; genus Aldrovandia; species Aldrovandia affinis. The sequence continues at coordinate 353,362 of JAINUG010000341.1, forward strand.
ACTAACCTATGTATGGTTAGTTATATCAGGTAGTCCCACACTATGATGGTTCACCATATGCCACCATCGGCTATACTGCATGGCCTTGAAGATGCAGCAATAAGCTTCCGTTGCTTTAGAATGTCCAACTGGGAAATATATATACTGTATATATATATTTAAATCAGCAGCCCATCCGCAGAAGCATACATAAGTAATGTATGTGTCTTATTGTTGTGCAAATACATAGAGCTTTGCGCTGTGACATAAAGAAAAATGGCAACATCCATAAATGGCTCTAGCTCACGATATAGATCACACTTTGATGAATTATGCAGACCCTGAACGTGGTGAATAGTGACACTTTGTATGTCATGTGATGATTATAGAGGTCCACAACATTAGTGTGTGAATAGACTGGTCATATAATCTACGGCTCGCAGCCCCTTCTCTGTTCATTCACATTAATGAGCAAAATATCTTCTCAGAATGACTGTGTCATTATTTGCTTTCTCGGATATCCTTCCATTAATCTAAGAGAATGTTTTCTGAAAATGACTTTGTTGTTGTCAGATTTCAACCATTATTTAACTAGTGCAATACATTATGTAAGCGTCGCACCCTGCAGCTGAATTTATTCTGGGGATAATTGCAGATTAAATTATCTGACGAGGACTTGTGCATGTTTTTATTGCCCTCTCCCGTGAACTTTCCCCAGTCCCCAAAAAGTTCCCAAGTCACCTAGTTCTAATCATGCACTATTTCGGGTTGACATTACCATCTACCCACCTGAATAGGCTTCTGTTTGTTAGTGTTTCTTAAGACATTTCATTCTTGAATTTCCTGTGTGATATCTGCCATGCTTATTCCCAGTGCGCAGTATGGTACTTTGTTGTGGAAGTCTAACCGAGAGAATACCTTTTACTCACTGAAGTAATGCACAGAAGCTGGTGTGCAGAAGAAAGGTTTGAACAATTAATAAGGCATTAATAATGAATGCCGACATGCTTGCACAGTCTATCCCAGAGAATTGGGATTTGGGAAGAGGTACCTGTCTGTGCTAAAGTTGAAAAAAAGGCTAAATTGAACATAATAATTCAGAGGTGCATCCTCATTCGGTGAATTTGTGCTTTCCGCCTCGTGTGCTCACAAAATTATTGTGGTGTGGCAGTGACACGATAGCAGAAATAGAGCATTACAGGAATATGCAAAATTATCATTTGGTGGGCCTCCTGGGTGGTTTAATGGTTACAAAGTTTGACGCTGGCCACTGCGACCGGGGTTCAATTCCACCAGTGCCACTAGGGGGAGGCAATTGGCTGTCTGCCCCAGGGAGGGGGAGGGAAGCCGCCATGAGTGCGCTGCGTATAGGAGTGGCTCTGGAGTACCGGAGTTACGGTCGAAAGGCTTAGCGAGTGCCGCCTCGGAGGAGACGATACTTCACCTCTGTCACTGCCGTTCACAGGGCTACGGCAGCGAACTCTCAATTCGAGGGGGGAATTGAAATGAAAAATAGAGGGTGTAATTGGCTACTAAATTGGGAGAAAATGGGAGAAAATCTGAAAAACAAATAAATAATAAATTATCATTTGGTACTGTAACATCTGGGCTTTTGCGTTTTGCTTTGTGGCTATTGAGCAGGAATGGATATGGGGTAAAGGAGACTGAAGCATAGGCTTCACTGGCACTCTGAGTCCCCCACTTTATCACCCAGGGGAGATGGGGACCCATAACTAAACAAACTTGTCCAGTTGAGCTAGGATTTCATGCCGCACCCTGGATGGATATATGTGGAGATGGACCATGCATTAAAATATTGGCACACACTGGCACATCATGGACTGTATCTATTCCTGGGCATGCTCAGTGCTCCAGATCGACATCACCCTGTGGCTGTGACACAGCTGGCGCTCCCCTGTATACTGTACGCTGGAAGGCCTCCAAGGCAATCTGCACAGAAACACAAGGACCGTAATCCGTGCTAATGCGGCCGCATGAGACCCTCGTGTGGTTTTGGGGTCAGCTGCAACGTCTCTCCCGGGATAGGCCAATCTGCAATCATGCAAATGAGCAAACTGGCCAAATGCCCGACAGGATGTATGAGATGTCACAGGCTAATTAGCCACTCATAAAGCCAGTTTGCGACGCATTAAAGTCCGTAACAACATTTTGTGGTGGATTTGCTACTAACCCGGTGTATATCTTCACGTCAGAGTTTACAAATGGAGTGATCCAGACGATCACATTCCAGAAGCAAGGTAATAAGTGCAGATTTTGGATCTGTGTGGAAAGCACCATTTCATAGAGAATAATGCATGGAGTTCAGCATTATTAGACCTATCATTTCCCAAACTGTAAAATAAAATCCTCAGGAGGAATACTGCAGTGTAATGGTTAGGCAACTTGGCTTATAATGCAGTGTTTGCAGGTTTTATTCCCAGGTGGGGCACTGCTGTTGTACGCCTGAGCAAGGTACCTGACCTGAATTGCTTCAGTAATGTATTGAATACCATCTAGTCCTGGATATTTACCTTTCTGCATGGAAGCAGCATGTTCCTCCAGAAAGACTGAATTAATGCTCTCTATAGATGCTAGATCAGGGGTGGGCAATCTTACCCTGTGTGGGCCGGTGTGGGTGCAGGCTTTTGTTCCAGCCGAGCAGTAGCTCACCTGATTTGACTAATCAGCTAATCAAAGTCTTCAATCAGGGCTTTGATTAGTGGAATCGGGTGTGTCACTGTTCAGTTGGAACAAAAGCCTGCACCCACAGGTAAGATTGCCCACCCCAGTGCTAGATGTTCTGACTGTTTGAGTCTGGGAGCCAGGACACTGCTAGCTTATAGTGAAGCTGTCTTGTCTTAAGGAACAAAAACATTTCGCCTCTTTGTCTTGTCAGCAATTGAAATTCAGCTTTGAAGGAATCATGACACCTAGCCCTGTACAAGTCTTTGTTCCGGAGAAGAAGAACAACATTAAAAAGCACCACCTCTTTGAAGGCAGTCCCACTGGAGCAGGACTTACCATATAACATGTACAGCAGCATGGACAGATTGGCGGAATCTCTGGCATTAGTGGAAACTCTGTGGATGTACCGAATCGTAAAATACTTACATTAGCCAAACTAAAGAGTGATGTTTTACTTTTCTAAAGGGCAGTATGTCCTATGAGCTAATGCTTGGTTTGAAGAGGATTTGGATGCACGAGGAAAGTAAACATCTATCTGAATTAATGAAATAACCTGGCATAGCGCCGACAGCTTCTGGCGATGAGTTGGATCAAAATCTGTTCAGGAAGCTAAATGGCTTATTTATTAATGTTTTCGTTTATTGAACGTGTTTCAGATCGGCTACACTTTTTGCCAGTTATGCTTTAAAAGTTTATGGCAGAGGTTTGTCAGCATTGTGGTATTAAACAAGACAAACGTCCTGGGGACACACTGGGTGATCGATATACTGTATCATCCTCTTATTTAAAGTGCCAACACTTCTGTATAGGGAAAGTGATGTTTCTTGAATAGCCATATGATAAAATTGCATAGTATTGTATTATTATAGGCATTGCTGTACTGTATCATTTGTGCAGCCACACGGTTCTATACTCTATTTAATTCTGTATTTTAAACAATCTTCCACCTGTCTGCATCCATTCAATATGAGCTGACAGGCATATGAAACACACATCTGATAGAACTCTGTCACGCATCTAGTCACTCTATCTCCATGGAGACGTTGCCACTCTTGATTTACATATATTACTGTGTCACAGAGTCAAGTATGCCAAAATCCAGTCTGAACAGTCTCACAACATATGGCTCGTCATGTTTCCCCAATGTGTCATCGCTTCAAAATTAGGAATATTTGTCAGAAGTAAGCATCCTGTTTCAATACATGAATCATAACTCTTCTCCCTGCTAAGGTTTCGTTTAAAAAATAATTTACTCCAAGGTGTATACCATTGATAAGCACTGAACACAGTCACACTCGTACATAAAACATAACGGGAATGTAAAAGGGGGGGTGAGTGTGGTCAGCCCATTGTTTGGAGAATTGTTAAAAAATTGACCACCATTCTGTAAACAAGTTAGCCAGCAGCCCTTCCCATTGTGAAGTAATGTAAGATGTCAAGCACGGCTCCTCAGAGAATCCACCGCTTTGTTTCCCCTCCGCAGTGGCACAGACCAGACTCCCCGGACAGACCATTAGGGAGAATTTATGAGCTATGGACAGAGGATGTATTAATGCACCTTCCGTTTACCTGAGGTTATGATCTCTGCTATGTTTGCAGAAAGCTAGAGGCTGACCGACCGTGGAAGGGAGGTGGAGGTAGCGAGGCGGGGAGGAGGGTGGCAGCAACACTTTGTTTTCTCCCTCAGTAGCGAATCTACGGCCCGGATCAGAGGAGAGAGGTCAGCAAGAGTGGATCTGACCGCTAATGCTATGCTTCTCTGCGAGCGCTCACACCAGATTAACGGGCATTCATCAATCACTCACCCCGGCCACAGAGTGCACCTTCAGTTTTTAGGAGCAGGAGTCTGAAGAGAGGAGCTGCTCGGGAATGGGCAAGAATTTGAATGCAGTTCCGCTGTGGCAGACAAGAGCTTCATATTATATATGATGTGCTGGATGCATTATAAAGATGTAAGGATGGACATATGGACATATTTCTCCAACAGGAGACGACTGAAATATCCAAAGCCTCAGTTCTTATAATATTCTCTTTTGGAGATGGCATTAGTTCACATCGTTTTGAAACAAAACTAAACAGAAGAAATTAAAGTATTTTAACATAAAATATGCCTACATCTACAGTACATATCTACAATTGGGGGATTTAATATGAGCTTAACTTGTTTAGGGGTGTTTTCTATGTGTAACAGAACCATATTTGAGAATGAACTCAACCTACTTCTTTTGGGGTCAGTTGGGGGGAGGAAAAAAAATCAGGAACTCATAGTTGAGCACAGTAGTGCGTTTGTGTAGTTTGCCTAGCATGGAAACATTCTAAAATTGCAATTGGTTTCTGGTTATGATACAGGAAGAGGAGAACATATCCAGGAATAGATAAGTGTACATAAGAATGTGTTGTGCAGAACTGATTCCAGCAGATGTTTAAAATCCTAAACAAACTATCTGCCACACTACTGTAGCATACAGGTAACTGCCAAAATAAAGGAAGCACTTGAGTAAATTAAGTTCTGGCAGCTCTGTTATGGTGTGGGGTGCATTTTACTGGCATGGTTTAGGTCCACTCTTAGATGGCAAATAAACTCAAACAGGCCTGACCTTGGCTATGAGAGTTCCAGGTCTAGGGGTGGGGCGGGGGAGGCGGGGGATCATTGGAAAGGGGAAGGTCAGGGCCTACCCACCAGCACCCGCCCTGACACCCCCTGATGGACACTTGGTGCGATACTGCACCTGTTTGAAGGATCCCTCATTTACTCAAATGTTTATTTTATGTTGCCTTTTACATGTATACTGATGTTATTAATTGTGCATCATCGTCTGCCCACCACATTGCATAGAGTCCATGTGGCGGATCTGTGTGGTTCAGTAGGTAAAGCACGGTGCTGACAACGCTTAGGTCGTGGGTTCGATTCCCATTGGGAATACACTTAAAAATGTACGCATTCACTACTGTAAGTCGCTTTGGATAAAAGTGCCTGCTAAGGCCTCCTGGGTGGTCTAGTGGTTACAACGTTCGACACTGGGCACTGCAACTGGGGTTCGATTCCGCCGGGGGTGGCAATTTGCTGTCCATCCCAGGGAGGGGGCAGGGAAGTTACAGTCGACAGCCTGGCGAGTGCCGTCTCGGAGGAGACGATACTTCACCTTTGTCACTACCGGTCACAGGGCTACGAGGGGGCGATTGATTGAAAAAGAGAGGGTGTAATTGGCTACTAAATTGGGAGAAAATGGGATAAAATCTGAAACTATTATTATTTTTATTTTTTCAACGTCTGCTCAACGGCATACAGAGTCACATTTAACATTTTACATTTTAAGCATTTAGCAGACCCTCTTATCCAGAGCGACTTACAAGATGTGCATTGATACATGGTAGGAACAATCATAGTTAGCGCACGAGATCAGTGCAGGAATACAGCAATAGACATCACTGCAGGCATCTGCGCACCATACCTGTAACACCGGGAAGGAAAAGGTTAGTGAATTTATTTTATTTAATTATGTATATGTTTTTGGGAGTATAGTGTTGAACAAGTAAACAGTGGTGAAGACAATTTAGCTAGATGGACAGAGTTCAGTGGTAAGTTCAGTCACGTCTGAAAGCATTCGAGATCACCGGGTCACACAGCGCGCCACGACGCAGGTCACGCTGGCCGGGGCGGGGGGGAAGAGGGGCCCGGGGGCAACATCGTCCGTCCCACACAGCGGGCGTGCTGCTCTCCGCCAGCTCCCCGGAGGGGCGACGATCGAAAAGGGGCCCTCGCCCCCTTAAAAGAGAACTGGCAGACCGCTAGGCACGTTACCGTGGCGACGGGATCCGTCGCATCCGCACAAACCTGATTAGTATGGATCTGTGGCACTCCGCTCGCCGCTTCCGGTGAAAACAGAGGCGACCCGCACTCCACCGCCCGGGTCTGCTACGTCTGATTCCCGCTCTGCCGCAGAGAGGGGAGATGAAGTGTTGTGTACCGGAGAGTGCTGTTTGAAGAGCGGGCGAGTGGCTGAACAAGCAGCCATCTAAATTTAAAATGAGAGCAGGACGGAGCCAGGGCTGGGGAGAGAGGCGTTTTGGAGAACCTTCGCAGGGTAGAGGAAGAAGAAGAAGGAAGAAAATGCAACTAGAACATCCAAGTTTTCCAAACACGGTGCATAAAAAAAACAGGAATCCTGAACACCTCATTATTACATCTGTGGCAGAGAATGATCTTTACTCACCTCCGCCGCGCGAGTTTCTTTCTCCGAACCATTCTCAGAGACATATAGATGTGCGAGCCTTGTTCCCCGATTGTATAGAAGGACTTGACACATGCACTCTAACTGCGCCCGCACGTAGCGCACCTTGGAGTGAGGAGGAGACTCGGTGGCAAGAGTCGTGGCTGATTTTCTGCGCCGTGAAAGCCTGCTGGACGATCGTCAGTGTGCTCATATTTGTGTTTAATCACAGGGATGGAAAAAAGATTGCACTATTCTCTGAACCCGTGTCTTTAATGGTCGTTAATGAATCCCAGACTGGGACATGCTATCGCAGCTCTGAGCACAGTACTTAAATCTCACCTCCTCTAGTCAGTGTTCAGCTGTAGAAATTCAGGTTTCCCTGAATTGCCTCAGTAAAATATCCAGCCGTATAAATAAATTGCACGCAAAGGATTGTATCTGAATAAAGGTAATGAAGCAGACGCTAAAATGCACGAAACACTCACTGAAGAGGGCCTCTTTCGAACGAGACGCATGACGCGAAAGAGACACATTTCACATTGGCATGTTACAAATGGCACGTAATTGAGTTGGGCTCATGGGCCCAACACGGTCCTAATGAGTTGATTTTGCAGCCGTACGAGCAGCAAATCAGCTCCAAACAGGCTGGCGGCCCCCGGGACCTCCTCTCTGCCGCGGAGCTTTAGCTCAGATACGACACCTGTGCCAGACTCAGCTGGGCGAGCTTTCGTGCGGAGGCACCGCTGTGCGCCTGAGAACAGAGGCCTGGTGGCGAGCTGCAGCTGCAGATGGCAGAGCGGGACATTCGAGCATTGCCGGGGCCCCCAACCGAGCGATGTGGGGCCCCGGGAATCGACCCGGAAGGGGAAAGGTGCGATGCAGCTCGTGGGATACCGTTCACCCAGTCCTCGCAGCACTTCGTCGTAGAGAGATTATAGTGGGCAAACTGTTAGCCAGGTGCACGAAACAAGCACTCTCCTAAGCACAAGTCAGGCTGGCAGTGTAGTGTAATGGTTAGGGAGCTGGGCTTGTAACTCAGAGGTTGCAGGTTCAATTCCCAGGTGGGGGCACTGCTGTTGTACCCTTGAGCTAAAGGTACTTAACCTGAATTGCTTCAGTAAAATATCCAGCTGTATAAATGGATTGTATGTAAAAAATGCATACTGTGTAAGTCGCTCTGGATAAGAACATCTGCTAAATGCCTTAAATGTACGAGTCTTCTTCAGAGAGGGAGTGTGATACTGGCAGCTGTGGCCTTGAAATGAACCAGTTCACCATTCTGAGGATCTGCAAAACTACCCAGCTGGAGCCGGCCCAGACACCTAAAGGAGAAACTGCCAGCATCACATTACCTATTATCTTTTACTAAGCACTGTCAGACAGAGTGTCTTACTTCAGGGCTCAATGTTCTAAAACAAAATGAGCAAAATGTTTTTCAAAAGATGCGCTTTCACGTTTGAAAATGCGCTCATATTGTTGCTTCTAAAAAGGTAGCCACCGTTTACCCCAGGGACTAATGCTGGCTAACTGCCAGCTAATACCCACTGTGCTAGCACTGACACTGAGCAAGGCAAACCCGCCTTTGGTCTTCTGGTTTTCATTGTGTCTTTTAAATCAGCTAATTAAAACATAGTTGATTCTTTTAGATTAATTGTCTTTTATATTCAGCTAAAAATACAACTTCCACTTACATAATTTTGATCTATGAAGGCTACGATAGAAGGGATGCGGCTACAGCTATTTCCATATAAATATGGAATTATTGTTATTATTATTTTTTCAATAATGTGTGAATTAGATGACTAACCCAATATGATATCTAGAATGTGGACTGTTGTTATTTAACTAGCTTGTTACAACAGCAACAGTCGTAGGGGCGGGAAACGTGGAGATTGCTCGCGGTATGTTACAAGGGAGCAGGAGGTTGTATGAAGCAGAGGTAAACAGTGGCTAAAAATAATATATGTTCTACGGTGTTTGTGAGGGATCGTTTAGCGCAGCAGTGGCCAAGCGAAACAAATGGCAGTGATTCATTCAGCTCAATTGATACTGCACATTTGGCAACTGTGCCAGGTTAGGGGTGCACACAGGTAACTGCCCAATATAGGAAACACCAATATAAAGTGTCTTAATAGGGCGATGGACTACCACAAGCTGCTAGAACAGCTTCAGTGTGCCTTGGCATAGATTCTACAAGTGCCTAGAACTGACTGGAAATTGGAGGGATGCAACACCATTCTTCCATGAGAAATTCCATCATTTGGTGTTTTGTTGATGGTGGTGGAAAACGGTCTCAGACACCACTGCAGAATCCCCTATAAGTGTTCAGTTGGGTTGAGATCTGGTGACTGAGACAGCCATGGCATTTGGTTTACATCGTGTTCATGCTCATCAAAGCATTCAGTGACCACTCATGCCCTGTGGATGGGGGGCATTATCACCCTGGAGGAGACCACTCCCATCAGGATATACATGCTTCACCATAGAATAAAGGTAATTACTTTGTCGTTATTGGTGTTTACCTTGCTCTCTAAGGGGTTTAGTGGACCTAATCATGCCAGGAAAATGCAACCACACCATAACAGAGCCACCAGAACCCTTCATTTACTCAAGTATTTCCTTCATTTTGGCAGTTACCCGTATCTGTGTCAGTGTAATTATGTCTTGGGAAGTGTAGTGAACATTTTTGTAGCATTAAACTATGCACAGTTTCTGGTTATTGTTGACTAAATACAAATATACATGCTTCACCATAGAATAAAGGTGATCACAAATGGCTTTGTATTTATTGTCATTTACCTTGCCCTCTAAGGGGTTGAGTGGACCTAAACCATGCTGGGAAAATGCACCCCACACCATAACAGAGCCACCAGAACCCTTAATTTACTCAGGTTTTTCCGTTATTTTGGCAATTGCCTGTACCTCACATACACAGGCACACTTTGTGTTTAATTTTGGCCATGAGAATGAGATGCAGCGTGATCCGGGCCCGTCTCTTATGAAGGGGTGAAGGTGTGACCTCACCTGCAGGCAGAGGAACAGTTCACAAGACGAGAGAGAGAAAACATCGGAGTGAGACATAACGGAGCTCTTGAGAAAGGTCCGCCCGACACTTCAGGCTATTTATGGTTTCAGGCTTCAAAAAAAAGAAGTTGAATGAAGGTTTTTTGAAGATTATTTCAGAGCGCGTCCAACTGTTCCTCGTTTTTTGGACAAGCGCCCAAGGAGGAAAATATGTACATAATTGTTGTCCTTGTTCTGAGTAAAACCACATTGATGTGGGGACTTTAATGGAAGCTGCCTGCCCTTGTTGCGGTTCTGTTTTGTACATTACTTCACACACACACACACACCCACATACACACATCTTTGTTTGACCACATCCCTTTGGTAATTATGACCATACCTGCATACATCTTGGGGTGTAAGTGGAAGGTCGTAGCAGCGACTAAGCAGCCAGGATAAACCAGCTCCAATATAAGTAGTCTTTTATTTACTATTCCACCCCACGCCCCAGCTGTACAGAACTACTTTGTTTTAAATATATCAAGTTTGGAGTGACAGAATATTTAGTGTGCAGGGCACTCTATACAGTGTGGGATCATGGTCTATCCCCCCAGTTGCTAGAGAGAAAGCCAATGCTGTACAGAACAGTGAATACTGAAATTTGCAGTGGAGAGCAAGAGAGCAATACTTATATATATATAATATTTACCCCCCCACATTCCTCCATCCCCGCCCCCCACCCAGTTCCCCCGCCCTCCACCGCCCGAGAGACACAGCAGGCTTTCAAGTGGACACTAGACTAGAGGCTTTGCAAGGCCATACAAGCCCACATTGTAAGGAAATCAGTCAGTCTGACAAGCTCAATGCACTATAAGAGAGGGATGAGGTGGGGGTCTAATTCGAAAAAATGATCCGCCATTCCGCCATTGTGTTTCGCTCAGCGTGGGTGACTGTGACATTTCGGCAGTCCCTGCATGTGAAGCGAGGTTTAAAAAGGAAAACAAAGGAGACAAGAAATGAGATTGATTAATTAACGGCGCGCCGCAATTAGCATGGTTTACTGTGCCTATTCGCGGTAATGAGAGACACCTGCTCGATCTCCGCGAGAGGAGGTCAGGAATAGCGCCGATACGATAACGCGCGATTCCGACAGCCGAAGTGAGCAGTGCCACAGTGGCAGCGCTCCTCGTTAACTCCGTGTCCGTGTTCCGTCCCTCAATCGCTCAGTCACAGCCAGGTCAAATGTCACAACCGGTGTTTTACAGCATAACGCTACGACCTCGATCTGTAGCACGGAACGCGAGCATATTGTGACCAGTCACACGTGCGCTCTTGCTCTCCGCGCGTCTCACGTCCGTATTCATGAGAAGTTTTTCTTTCTTAAGTTTTGGCACCCTATATAATATACACCATTTAGCAGGCGCTTTTATCCAAAGCGACTTACAGTAGTGAATGCATACATTTTAAGTATATGTGGCCCCAGTGGGGATTGAACCCACAACCTAAGCGTTGCCAACGCTGTGCTCTACCAACTGAGCCACAGAGAACCACTATATGTCATGTCAGTGTTCTGCTCGGGTCACTCACCTCCAGCCAGGGGTTAAAGGGTGCGTGATGGCTTCCCCCAGGGGAGTAAGTTCAGCTGAGAAGTTTTGTTGGTTGGCTGTTTCATTTATTTGGCTAAAAATGTATCTCTGATTACCCCCCCCCCATCCCCCACACCCAATTTTCTCCCAATTTTACCCTCTTCTAGTTCAACTACCAAAAACCCGCCGGATGGCAGGACCCCTATTGGAGTTTGTAACCAAGCCTGCCAGCCTCAGGAGTATCAGCTCGATTGACGTGCACTCGATGGGCTGCTTGTCATCGTGTATCATTATGTTCGTACGGTCTTAAGATTACGTGACCTGAAACCGATGACTAAACGCAGAGCATTTGTAAAAGTTATCATTATTTTTTTTAAAGAGATCTCTCTGTCCTCACGGCTGCACGAGTGTAACATAATCCCTGGCCCTCCGCTCCTTCCAGAGGATTAGCAGTTATTTGTGGGGAAACTGTCGGTCTGTTGTTCTGGCACGTGCCCACCCTCGAAAACTTGAGACTGTAAAGCTGCACTCTCGGGGGAAAGTGTATACTTCTACAGCAGTACAGCCCTCAGTGAAGGATCTCAGCACCCGAGAGCAATGGCTGCAGAGTGTCGCATTCAGTTTTACACAAAATCAAATACATCTGTTAAGTGACTGAGCCTTCAGGGACGACTAAATAACTGTTCGATCAGACAAGGAAAGGAGGGATTAAAAAAGGAGCAGTCTTCTAACGGATCTCTGCCCTGTCCCCATCTGACCACCTTGGCACATTTAATTAGCCCCTGAACGTGTAAAACAACAGCAATTAAAAGTGTACATTTATTTATTTATTCTGCTAGAGAGGAGAACAAAGCAAGAGCCTGAACAAAGGAGCGGAAAATACAATAATTAATGCGCAAATATGGGTCTATGCAAAATCTGTGGAAATGAAACAGAGACAGTGGAAAAGGGGATGTTCAGAAAGATAAATGGGAGGAAAAGGGAAAAGAGCAGAGAATATTGAAATACTGCACTTTTGGATGAAGAGTCTTATCTGGCCTCGCTCCGGAAATAGGATTCGCCATCACCCAAAAGGACATTTTTCCACAAGGGTATAATTCCCTCTACACATCAACAGAATTACTGCGGGTCAGAATAGAATTTAGGAGCCTGTTGGGACTTAGGTTCCCTTTATGGAAGAAACCACATTAATCTGACATTTCACATGTGATTCACATGTATTGCCACCTATAATCACGTCACATTTGATTCACAGGTCTTCCTGATCACATAACAACAGCTATACATGTGAAATCCATGTGATTTTTCTATAGCTCTTTGTGGTTCCTGCCTAGTGTATAGTATAGTAAGGCATTTAGCACACGCTTTTATCCTAGCGCCATTGGTGGACATTTTGTTCGTTTTTTTTTTCTGTTTGATTTGGGCACATGGCTCCTCCTCCTCTTGAGGGCTTAAAAGGGAGGTTCCGGAAGAAGGAAAACAAAATGGTGGCAGTTTTACAAGCTCCCCTAGCAGTGCCGTCAGGGTGTTCCATTGTGGAAACGCCGTCAGTTTGTGAGAAAGGGCTTTGGGTGAAACCTGTTTTTGTGTTGCACTTTTGCCAACCCTCAACGTTTCCTCGTGTGCTCCCGTCTTTCATTTGTACGTTATTTATTTTCCCCCATTTCAAAAATGAAAACTAAACTAAAAAGAAGACAGAAGCTGGCCTCCTCCTCCTCCCTCAACAACTTGGAGACGGCGACTCGTCCTCTCCCTGGAAATGGATATCTATATAGACCTTCAGGTGCTTATTGGAACCATATAGAAAACACAGAAAAAGACATAAATGTTCTCATGTGTGGATATCCTTCTCTGACAGCAATATAGAAGGGGGGGGGGTGGTCGTCCGTGTGAACATAAACCTGCACTTCTGTGTGAAGTGCAGGTTTACGGAAGTGTGATTGCATTCTCTTTGAGCAGGTAAGACTTCATGCCTATGGAATGATTGAAGATGACATCCCATGACAACAGTTGCCACGCCTGTCATAGCTGATGTCATCAGTAAGACAGACATCCTAGATTCCGTTAGACGGTGGAGGCAGGACATAAGGGGAAGAAAAAAGAGCCCTTGAAAAAATCTGGCAAAAAAAAAACCTTGTACACGACTGGCTTTCTCAATCTCCAGAGTATTTCACAATGTGTTACTTCTTCAATTATCAAAAAACAGCAGGCGAGCAACCTTGGAGAGCAGTGAAAGAAAATGGCCATATGGCTAAATAGTGTGCATTTACCCTGGTGAAAAGATTATATACTGAAATGTATTTGAAGTGTATTAAAATGAGAAGATTTATATTCAAATGGGAAAATGACCCAAAACATACAGCAAATGCCACTATGGAGCGGTTCAAAAACAAAACAAATCTATGTCTGTATAGCTGCTAGGTTTTTACTCTGGTTTTTAAATACATTTATCTTGTATTTATCATTCAGTATACTGTGATGTCCTGTATGTCTTGTGTGTTTTTTCACTGTCTCCTGTATCATTGCTGCTGTGACAAACCAAATTTCCCCCCCCCGGGATTAATAAAGGCTATCTTATCTTATCTTATTTTATGGGAGTAGCCCAGTCAAAGCCCAGACCTCAATCCCATTAAGAATCTGTGGAAAGATTTGAAAATTGCTGATCACCAACAGTCCCCATGCAACCTGATTGACCTTGAGCAATTTTGTAAAGAGCAATGGTTCAAATTGCAGTGTCCAGATGTGCAAAACTGATAGAATCTTACCCAACTAGACAAACAGCTGTAAGTGCAGCTAAAGGGGCTTCTACCAAGTATGTAGTCAAGGGGGGTGAATACTTATGGAATAAATTATTGTGGGGGTTTTCTTTAGTATGTTTATGTTGAGTATGTTTTTATAGAGTATGTTGTGTTGATGTGACAAGGAATCCCAATTAAATCAATTTTCATTCCAATTAAATGTGGAAAAGGGATGAATACTTTTTATACAGTGTCTCACCACGGTTCTAAATCACAGTGTGAACATTTCAAAAGCTAACATTAGTTAGTTCTGTTTTTCATAAACAAAAGAACATTGGCTCAGGGACAAAACAGATGTCAGCATGCAATATCTAGCTAACATTACATTACTGTTCTTTTGATTTATTCTTGGGTTTTGCAGGCAGACATTTGGTTTTATACTCACTTAATTGTGACTGAGAACATTGTTGACAGAACTCAAAGTGTGTAAAGTAATATCAATTTTGAACAGACGTTTTACCAGCAGACCGGTTTTACCTTGTTTGTATCAGCTTAGTTAGCTGGCTAGCTAGTTAATATTACCAGCTAGTTACATTCAATATTTTGATGCAAATGAGAGGAGATAAATACGGTCTGGCCTGTACTAACACATTAAATGACATTGGGAGAAATCTAAGAGTGTGTGGGCACTCCTTTGTTATATATATACTGTATATACTGTATATATATATGCCATTTAGCAGATGCTTTTATCCAAGGCAAGGCAAGGAAAGGCAAGTTTATTTGTATAGCACATTTCATACAATTGAGTGCAATTCAATGTGCTTTACATAAGAATAAACAAAAATAAGCATAAAGCATAACAATAGTTAAAAGAGTACAGAGATATCCATAGCACACAGTACATTATTAAAATAATTAAGTTAAGCGACTTACAGTAGTGAATGGATACATTTTTCAGTATACTGTATGTGGTCCCAATGGGAATTGAACCCACAACCTAAGCATTGCCAATGCCATGCTCTACCTACTGAGCCACACAGAAACACCACCTTTGCTTTTTACGTTTCTCTGTTTTTGCCTGGCTTTTATTGTACGTGCGTATGCCTCTCACCGAACCTGGTCAAGGAAAAGCACAGAACAGCAGGGAGTATAAATGGCAAATGAGAAAAAAGAGATTTAAATTGAGAAAGAGGGAAAACCAGTGGAGGAAAAGATGGAAAAAAAAGTTCAAACGCAATAATAGACTTTTCTTCAAACACATATTTATTTTCTCTCATTTTAAATACATTTTCCTCATTTGACGGTTGCCATTTCATTATTATTATTATTTTTTATAGTTCTGGAGCAAATTAACTCACTCAATATCCAGCCATGGGAAACTGGTCGCAGTGGAAAAGGCTGACTCGCCTGTTGTCTCAATTTGCTCCAGAGACAGAAAAGAAAAGAAAGCGACATTAACCCCTCCCCGACCGTTTAATTTAACTCGCAGAAAAGAACAGCGCGAGGTGCCCAATATCTCTCTTGCTGACTCACCCTTATTTTGTCTTGATTTTGTTAACCGAACTTGATGTTATAAGCCCTGGGCACAGCAGAGTAACTGACTGCATTAGCAGTGACTGTATTTTTGCTGGACGTTGCTGTAAACTGGTCCATAGCTCCTAATTCATGTCATCATTGCTCCGACTCACTCCAGCTCAGTCTGACCGAACTGATATAGCTGATGTCCCACAAAATCAAATTCACCAGCTAGCTCCGAAAAGGGGCTTCTGGGCAACACAGTTACTCTGTTCTGAAATTCCTGCTTATTATGACTGCGGCGCCTTTGTCCTTGAAGCTTGTAGCCTTTGAAAATGTCCCTCATTATCTACAATTTCTATTAGCTAAATATAGTTCTCTTTTCATCCTCGGGTTTAAGTACAGAGTAATTGAGGGGGGGGTTGTTTGTTATCAGATTTTGGGAAGCGCTGCTCAAGACTGTCGCTATCTTGCTGTGATCCTCCATTCTGTGATGTGCGGTTTAGATGAGTGTGTCACACATTTGGCCAGTTTGCCCTCTGCAATTGTGGCAACAGAGGCCAAACGGGGGGCGGAGCGGTGGGTGACTGGCCAATCTTTGACCCCCAATCATCCCCAGCAGGGCCGTGCACAGCCATTTTGGAGGGCAGGGGCTCAAGCAAAAAAAAAGGGCACTCACCCCACCGACACGCACTATTCCCACACCGATGTTGTAATGAGTAATAAGATTCTAGATCAGCAGTCCTACTCTTGATGCATAAGCCCCCTTTATATTTCATAGAATTTCAATAACAAATTAAGAAAAAATAAAATACAATTAACACCAGCCAAAAAAAGGGCACTTTTTGACTCTGAGAGCAAAAGGGCAGGGGCTCAAGCCCCCTTGGGCCCTTTCTGTACACGTGCCTGATCCCCAGTGCGTGGTCAACCTTTGGCCCGCGGGTGAGACTGGATCACATTTCCTTGCCTACGTTATCGTGTTGGGAACATAAGAACATAAGAACATAACATAATGAGGAGAACGGGCCGTTCGGCCCATCTAGGCTCACCATGTCCTAATCTAAAGAGTATCAAGTATTACATCTAGCCTGGACTTGAATAGCCCAAGCGTTTCTGCCTTTACTACCCGACCTGGCAAGCTGTTCCAGGCAACTCTCTGCGTAAAGAAAAACTTCCTAATACCTGTGCGGAATTTGCCTTTAACTAATTTCCACCTGTGGCCTCTTGTTCTGCTGACCCCACTTATCTTAAAAAGTATTTTACTTTGTTAATCCCTTTTAGGAATATTCTGGCCTACGTGTAATGACACGCCTCTGTGATGCGGGACCGTCTGCACAGGTGAGCACATTATTTCTACAGATAGTGCTCTGTGAGGGTTGCCTGCATTGTGCTGAAGTGAGTGGCTCTGCAGCTGGCTGCAGGGTCTGCTGGACGGACCTGGCATCCTCTGTCTGCCTGCCGTTTGCCGATAAGCTTGGCCGGAGAGCCCTCCCAGGAACGGTCAAGCTATTTCAGATTTCAGAAGATTAATCCACCTATAAATGACTATTGTTTGGCAGATGAATCCCTTGGCTATGCGCGTGGGGGGTTGGAGCAGCATTAGGCTGCATTAATTAGAGCGGGCCCAGGGCGAAGCTTTGGCTTTTGGTTTTTGACCAGGAACAGAAGAGACAGAGAGGAGGGGTATCTGATAGAACACTGCTGACGAGGCCTTGGCAGTGAACTGCTGGCCACATCCGAGCGCCACACAATGGTCGGCCCAAGCCACTTTAACTCGGTAATTCTGCTCAGTGTACATTAAAGCACACCGTGCAGCCAAAGCTTCACAGGTGTTTATTGTTGGCTGGTTATATCCGAATCGGTGATACGCAAAATCAACACCGGCAGCACATTTCACCGTGAGTGCAGAAATAAATGAACAAATTTAGGTAATGAATATGTGCTGGCTATATATGCACTCTTCCTGTGCCATACCTTGAATTTCAATGGATTTATATACCTCCTGTGCTTTTAGAGCAGCAGTGGATGTTCTTTATCGGACAATTAAGTGCCAGGATGAGGGGGAGAATGGCTTCTACTCTATTTCAGCCACCGAGTATACAAACTTGCTCCGGCTTGCCACAGTGAGACAGTAAAATAAATGTCGTAATCCTGGCTCTTTACCCATTCAATCAAGGGCACAGAGAAGATTACCAAAAAAGTAACAGTCACATTATTCACCCATGTCATCCTAAATCGGGTGGACTGAATACGCAGTTCCCACTGTAGTCCTCTCACTCCTGTCAACACTTATCGTCTCACGAGACGAAGGCCCTGTCGTCTTAGACACTGTTCTTTTTAGCCGGACTTATCGCAGTTGACAAACAATTCAGTGTCTTTCTTTCCCGTGTTTACCGGCCAAGTTATGGGTGTTGCTGGGGGATGACAATTTAAATAGATGGCGTGGGTCACTGTTCCTCTCCTAAAAACCGACAGGTATAAAATCAGTTTCTATCTCAGTTTTTGTTTTTTTTGCTTGTTGTGCAGAAATGTGGGACACACACAGAGAAAGGATAAGAGAATGAACCTGGTATTGAGAGACCATGTAGAAGCATGCTGACAGCAAAGGACATTGCATTCGATTGCAGGTGCTCATTGCATGTTCAAATTTCTCTCAGTAGTCTGCGAGTAAAATGAAAACAGTCACCTTTGAAATATGGTTGTGACTGTCGTTATGAAGTAGCTTACAAACCGTATCCTTCAGTACAATGGGCATGATATTCTAGCAAGGGTGTAATACTTACTTCAACGTTGCATTCCATATAATTAAATCCCAAAACAATGTTTTAAGTGAGGCTGTGAGAAGTTAAAGGTTTTGATCAAAAGCCAAAAAAGACAGGGAATTCAAATGAGCATCAAAACCTATATGTAGGCTACTCATCATTGGGCACGGGCAGGTTGCTTAGGATTCAAAACCAGCAAAACCCTAATATAACTCCATTAACTCCTTATGGGGAGGTGATGAGATATTTAAATGGATGATCAATTAGTGGTTTAAGCTTTTCTGTGGCTTGGTAATTTCTCCCAGCAGAAAATGACGTGCAACCCACTGTCAGAAAATATCGTAATTTAGAGTGCAGTGAAATCGGAACAATCAGTGAACATTTATGGACACTGTTTATGTCAAACCGTACAGAAAAGTAAGCAGCATCATCATGCACACAAATCAATGAGCTCCCAAATAAACGCTCTGCTCTAGTGGAGAGCTTGTGTGGTCCACCATTAGCTCTTTATTCGCAGGTATTGGGATGATTAAGTGGATCCCATCTACAAGTCCAAACAGCGAGACCCAGTAGGATGCAGCCACCGTTACACCACCAACCCCCCAACCTTTGACCTTTTCAGCCTATCTGTACTAATCTTCCTTTGTGGGTCAAAGTACAGTAGATTGGGATAATCCCTCAAAACATACCAGACCCAGATGAGGGATTAAAGATGACTAATGCTCCGTCTTCAGTTCCATCTTCCTGCAGTTCTAATCCCATCCAGGTAAAAGACAAGAATGCAAGGTTTTCAAGCAGGTTTGGAGCCAACCTCCACCTGAGGATTCAACAATATTGGGTTGTGCGTGCATATAGCATGCATGGCTCAAGTGCTTTCAGTGGAGTTTCAGTGTTAACAGTGTGCGGTCACACAAAACAACATTGCTCACATTTTAGAAACTTTCAAAGTGTTGGTTTCATCCACTACTGCACACATGATAAGTCAGGAGTTTGATTGCAGTACTCCTTTCACTGAAAGATACAGATAATGATTACAATCCACACTGTGTTTGCTGCGAGGGTACACTCTAAGTCACTGATGGCAAGATTAAAACAAGCTAATAATTATAGTCAAGTGTGGTTATGTGTACGTTCATTTAATCTATACTCCATCCATCCATTATCTAAGCCGCTTATTCCTGGTCAGGGTCGCGGGGGGGGCTGGAGCCTATCCCAGCATGCGTTCCGGGCGAGAGGCAGGAATACACCCTGGACAGGTCGCCAATCCATCGCAGGGCACACACACCATTCACTCACACACTCATACCTATGGGCAATTTAGACTCTCCAATTAGCCTAACGTGCATGTCTTTGGACTGTGGGAGGAAACCGGAGTACCCGGAGGAAACCCACGCGGACACGGGGAGAACATGCAAACTCCGCACAGAAAGGCCCCTGGCCTGGATTCGAAGCCGAGACCTTCTTGCTGTGAGGCGACAGCGCTATCCACTGCACCACTGTGCAGTATCTATACTTTTTTCATAATTTGATTATTTTAGCCAGTGCTACAACAGGTGTTTAATCAGCGATACTACAGGTAATTGCCAAAAAGTTAACTCATGTAAAATGTCTTAATAGGGCGTTGGGCCACCACAAGCTGCCAGAACAACTTCAATGCACCTTGGCATAAATTCTACAAGTGCCTCTATAGGAGGAAAGGAATACCATTCTTCCACAAGAAATTCCATCCAAACGCTGTGTCACACATCACGTGACAATCCCCCAAACGGTAAGAAGCGGCAGAGGGCTGGGGTCTGCCGGTCTCCACACCGGATCTTTATTTTTCTGTCTCTCTCCCAGACCCAGGAGAGAGAAACAGTGGGAGAGCGGGTTCAATAAAACGAACAAAATGTAATGTCTTCACCCTACTTGCCGCAAAGCTTTCGGGCAAAAAACAATCAACTAAAATAAGCAAACCAAATGAAAGCCCGCCTCCTCCAGGGTGAGAATCCCCTTCCGGGGAAACACAACAAACACAGACTATCAGTGGCTTTCCACACCGCTTCCAACAAAACTCTCATTATACACACACACATGAATGACAAGACCAACACAACTTATCATCCACTTGCCCCACCTGCTCTTAAATAGGCTTACTTTCTGCCTGGCTCAGGTGGGACTCGTGAGGCAATCACCCGTCTATCATTCACACACCAAATCACAATCACTAACCACCAAACAATTCACAGATTCACCACACCCACTCACATTCTCACACACAAACACAATCAGTAAAGTGAATTCCTCACTTGACATCCATACCAATTAACTAATGGAGTAATGACCAATTATGGCCTTTGGAACAACCTTCCGGGCAACAGTTCACACTCTCGCAGTCTCACCCCCTGCGAGAGTGCCAAACCTGCCCCCGAAAAGTTCCACTGTTCCAAAGGCCTCCACATGTTGTGGCAAAACAAAGGCAACCCTGCCACTCCCCTGTTGCCGAGACCGACGCCCTCCACACACCGCTTAGGCTCACCTCTCAGGCGCCGCTCCAGAATCTCCCATAAGTGTCCAATTGGGTTGAGATCTGGTGAATGAGATGGCCATGGCATATGGTTTACATCATTTTCATGCTCATCAAACATTTCAGTGACCACTTGTCATCGTGGAAGAGAACACTCCCATCAGGATAGAAATGCTTCCTCAGAGGATGAAGGTGATCACTCAGAATGGCTTGGTATTAATTGGTGTTTACCTTGCCCTCTAAGGGGTTGAGTGGACCTAAACCATGCCAGGAAAATGCAACTCACACCATAACAGAGCTGCCAGAACCCTTCATTTACTAAAGTGCTTCCTTTATTTCGGCAGTCATCTGTACTCCGGAAGGGTGAAAAAGTTGACTGTACTTTATTTTTTGCCATGTTCAGGTCAGAAGTGGAGTAAGAAGTGGCTGAGTGCGGTACATTCCTCCTCCTGGAACGAGATTTTGCAGTCCCTGCAGCTGGACGGAGGATGAGTCATGCTGCTGAGCCACTCCCCGTGTTTCACTCTTGGCTCTGTGTCACCGAGGCTGATGGCATTAAAGACCGAGTTTCTGCATGATGTAGCACCTATTTCAGTCCATATGATCAAATGAATTGAAGAAAGGAAAAAAGAAAAAAACGCTTTCTCCAAAAGCACTGTAGTTGCCGATTCAGACAGAAAGTGCCAGATAGCTTTGCTGAGGCAGCTGCTCCAATTTCTGCAACAATTTTTTTTTATTTCGCTTTAAATCCCCAAATGAAACACAGCCCAGTGCCGCAAGTGGGATCTCGGCTATAACCTACTTGTGCTTTTATTTCAGGCCTTAATAGTAGGCAACACAGCTAGACATTTTCAGAAATGTTATAGAAGTGGGCGAGCTCTAATGGTATTTACAGGTCCTACACTATTATAAGGCCACAATGTCCCAGTGACAATGAGCAGAATGTAATGCTCTTGGTTTCTTTTTGTTTTTGTTTTTGGTTTTGGTTGCAAAACTAGAAATAAGAGATTAAATAAATTTTGGAAAATCTTACAATGACACATTCATTGATGGCTTTATGATTAACCCATAAGCTAATAACAACCCATACTTTAACAGAAACCATTTCAATGTCAGGGCTGTGCACACAAAATCACATCTCCTACAGAAATAAGTGACCCTAAAATACCGCACCACATCCAACACCAAAACAACACTTCACATTGGGGATACTGAACAAGTTGCCACTGCTAAGTGCTAATGTCCACATATTTGGTCAATATTTATGCTTGTTTACAAATGTATAACTCCTGTATGCCTTTATACAATAAATGAAAAATGAGAATGAGTTGTCAATTAAGTCTAGTTCATTTTCAGTTATTACTTAATTCCTCAACTCTAATTACTAGACCATATCCACATATGTAATTATGGTATGTTGAGTGGATATTTATTCTTGGGAATCCAAACATAATAATAATAATTATTATTATATTTTTGCTCAGCCAAAGCAAACTCTGTAACACTACAATAGCACACAGTAGCTTTACAATGACATTTACAATGACATAACATGGTGGGATTTTAAGGACTGTAGAATCACTGGCCACAAGAGACTGAAAACCCACCTCTTCAGACTCCACTACCACTGATATTATATATAATTAAACTCATTGCCACTGTATACATGTATAATAAAAAATAAAATAAAAAATACTAACTTTTCTCTCCCTGTGTTGTGTGTGGTATGCAGCTGTCTATGGTTATGTCTGTTGTATTGTTACTATACTGAGCTCTCGTGCTAGCTGTTATTGTTCTTGCCATGTTTAAATGCACTCATTGTAAGTTGCCGTGGATAAGAGTGTCCTCTAAATGTAATGTAAATGTAAGGGTTGGCTGCATGGCAGAGGGCATTGGTGTGAGTCAAAACTTGCGCACCAAGAAAAACAAGCAGTTCAGTGTACTGCACGAAGTACAACATTAATAATTTAAACACTGATATTTCTGGAAGGAATCATTTCAAACACATTTGCACTTGGACTTTATCCAAGTGAGTGATTCAGCCAAATATTGCTCTAGAGTTTTGTTGGACATTTTACCCAATTTTGGTTTTGTGTAAGTAAAAGTAAAACCATGAAAACATAATTATTCAATTTTCATGACTGCAAGAATAGCACAATAAAAAAAAGTTAAATTCTGTGCTTATCCATTCAGTATCAAGATTATTTCTTTTTTTAATCTGTTAATCTGTGGGTCCATTATATAGGCCAGGTGCACCACCACTTCTTATCTTAGCCTACTTGAACTGCTTAGTTCAAGAATACAGATAGCATTTCATGAAGTCGTTTATTGAACGATTTGCCTCAGAGTGAGGCAAAATACTAAACATCCACAAGGCAGTCTTGTGTGGTGGGCGAAATTCTCACTTGTCTGCCTACCTGTTCATATGTGCTCATTAATAATGGCACCGAAGTAGCACATAACACCAGTGTTTGAGATAAGAGGTGGTCTGGGTGGATGAAAGAGCAAAGAAGTTATCAGACACAAAACTTGTCAAAGGTTTTTATTGACGCACCCCCATGATGCACTTAGTTTACCCCGCTACAGATGAGTAATAGACCTGACCCAGAAAGCTAAACAACATTCGATGGTGAGACAGGTTAGAAATAGAAACAGTGGGTATCATCTTATTGCATATATTGTTCTGCCAGACGGATGGATTGGAAAATCCTTTCTTACTCCTCAAAAAAAAAAAATAAAAAATTTACTAACCTTTTCCTTCCCAGTGTTACAGGTATGGTATGCAGCTTCCTACAATAATGTATATCGCTGCATGGTTGCATTAATCTCTTGCACAAACTATGATTGATCTTACCATGTATTAATGCACATCTTGTAAGTCGCTCTGGATAAGAGCGTCTGCCAAATGCTTAAAATGTAAATGTGAAATGTAAAATATTCAGAGAATTGCATGGGGAAAATGCACTGGGTATCTGTCTCACAGTTTTGCCCAACTGGTTCTTGTCCTATTCCAAGCTTCCGTTCTCACAGTCAGAGCAATAAGGAGCATAACCGCTTTCTAATGGGACTGTCAAACTGATGTGTCAATATGTTCCATTCCTATGCTGGGATATACTAATAAAAACTCGTTTCAAAAGATGTAGCCCCAGGCTGTCTCCCATCATGCCATCTTTATGGATATTGATAGTGCACCATATGGGCACAATGAATTGCTATACAGTATAAGAGCTAACTTGGTGAAAAATTACTTTCAGAGGCATTTATTAATAATAATAGTAATAATAATAGCAAGAGGGTCCATATTCCTAGGTTATTATTACTATTACTATATTATTATAATTATTTTTGATATTTGAAATGGGTTAAGGCCCTGCTAATGTAATGTGTAATATGTGGCTTTTGAATCTTTGCATGTCATGCCTAGATCATTTCTTTGCCGTGACTCTTCTCCTCCTCTAACCCTTTCCTGACAGATGTCAGATTGCAAAACAACAGAGATCTAAAAGGGATCAGACACACAGAAACCCTTAGGCTGCTGTTGATCCCTGTTTCTATCATCTAAATGCCTGAGCAGAAGATCATGAGTTAAATATAATCTGTTACAGATGGATATCTGCTAACTGAGGATTATGGGGGCATACGATTTTAAGCCCAGATCGTAAAGAAACATTTGTGAAATATATTTTATTTTAAACACTGTAATAAAACTAATACAAAAAGGCCCCTAAAGACCCCAAGATTCAGTCTAATGAATTTAGATTAAATAAGGACATCTGCAATTCAGCATGACAAGACTTGAATTGAATGCAGATTAAATCCTGCTCCTAAGGATCTGCCTTATGCTCATGAGGACTGAAAATCCAGGAACCAGGAAAAGGTGTGGCCTGAAAGCTGAGGTGCCTGGGCAGTAGCAACAGTCTATTTTGGCATGGTTTAATATCCTTCTAATGCTGTACTATAGAGCTAGGTGAAGCCTGTGGGTTCAACCCAAAAAGGTGTGACCCAAACAGACACATTTAGCAGGAAAATGTAGGTACTTTTATGACTGACCAGTCATAGCCCATGGTGCCAATCACTCGGTGAGTACACATTTTCATTGGCTACAATCTCTTACTTCCTGACTTTAATGTTTCAAGGTTTCGTTTGATTTAACTGAATCCCATTTGTCCTTATTTAGTCTGAATTCATGAGATTGATTCCCAGCCGAAAACATTAAAATAAAATGCTGTGCATAGCAGTACACTCTGTAGGAAATCAGTGTGGAACTGAGAAGTGTTATGTTTACTTTTTACATAAGAGGTTGATGTAGAACAGTTGATAAAGTTGATCAAATAATGTCATAATAAACTTACTTGTGTCACAACTTTAAATAGTTGAACTGTCTGTTAGTATTTGTTGCTCAAAGCACGATACTGCTCTGATATGTTACTGCCTTTCAAAAGTGTTTGTGAGAGTATTACCTTTGTGCTCAATACCTTTGAGTATTACAGTTACCTTGCCCATTGTCTTTGGGTAGGTTTGATCGAGAAGGTATACATCCATTCCTGGAGTCAAGACAGTGGATTGTCACAAGACATTAAGCCCGCCCCCCCTGTCACATATGAATGATTCTGCAGGACAGCACAATGTAGTGTCACAGTGCAGGATGTCACAATGTAGTGTCATCCAGGGGCAGGTCAGCCTGTAAAACAGCCTCGGCCATGTCTGACACACCACCGGCAAGTTTCGGGTCAGAAGGCCCTAAAACGACCACATGCATGTCACGTGCCATAAACATCTTTTCACAACCATCATGTCCCAGTGTAAGCACCTTCACAAGCAACCATCATGTCACGTGTCAAGCACATTTACAATAGTTTAAATTATAAATACTTAATACTTTTTGGGGGATTTCTTTTTGGGGGATTGTTTTTCAAATAGTTATTAGGGGTGTGAATAAATGTGATACGATTTATAAATATGATCATTTCGTTAAACAAAATATTTTTCTAAGCAATTATTTGTATTAGTATAATTTTTTTAACATACAGTATAGCTCATTACTTGTATTGTTTATTTTTGCTCATCTTTATTGGGAGTGTCCATCATTTTGGAATTGTGAATTATTTGTCTTTGAATCAATGTCCACATGCAGTCAATAATACCACAAACAAAAGCCCGAAGGCAGTGACACTGTTGCCAAATCTAATTTTCTATGTTGTACCATTGACATTCTGCATTAAATCATATCTATATTCCCCAAATGTTTAGAAAATCCTTTAGCTTGGCTGAATGATAACATTGAGAGTAACACAACGCAATCAAATGAACTATCTAGCTGCACTGCATCGTCACATGAAAAAAGACAGATTGCGTTTGCTGTGGATGTGTTGGTAGGAATCCGTTCGTGTCGGAATTGTTTTTAATTCAAACCCACATGGTATGAGGGATGCCTACTCCATATTTCTTCCAGAATCAGTTTCGATCATCGCGTTTATCACAGTTGCTTTACCTCCGATAAACTGTCTGAGGAAGTTTGCAGTCTGCCAGGCAGTTCATTTCCACCTGACAGCAGTGGCCAGACTGTCGGTAAACGTAAGGTATTTTTCACTCTGATCAATTGGGGGCGAAAAAAGAAAAAGAAAAGATTTAGTACCGAAAAAAATCTGGAATGAACTGTACGTAAAATGTTTGTGGCCAAGAGTACCAGAGCCTCAGGGCCTCCCACGTGGTCCAGCGGTTACAACATTTGTCGCTGGCCACGGCGACCGGGGTTCGATTCCCCGTCACGCCAGAGTCGGCTCTGGCCGGGAGTGCCACCATAGGCGGCGATTGGCTGTCCGCCCCAGGGAGGGGGGAGGGAAGCCGACAGGATGTTCGCTGTGCACAGGAGTGGCTCTGGAGTACCGGGTTACGGTCAATGGCCTGGCGAGTGCCATCTCAGAGGAGACGATACTTCGCCTTCGTCACTACCGGTCACAGGGCTACGGCAGCAAACTCACATTACAAGGGGGGAATTGACTTGAAAATATCTGGTGTAATTGGCTACCAAATTAGGAGAAAATGGGATAAAATCTGAAACAAATTCTTTAAAAAAAAAGAGCACCAGAACCTCGCCAAAAGGGTCATTTGTATATAGGGTGATGTCACTCCTTGTGAAATAGTGAAAAAGGCCTGGGTGTTGTAGCATTGGAGGCTGAAAGCGTTAACAGTGGAGGTTGTATGCTGTGCTGTATGATGGAGAAGGTCTCCATCCAGGAAAATGCATCCCACATCATACCAGAGCTGCCAGAACCCTTCATTTACTCACGTGTTTCCTTCCTTTTGGCAGTTAACTGTATGTATGAGCTGGCTAATTATTCTTGCTCCAAACGAAGCAGACTTCTCCGAGTTTTTACCCGTACAATCCCATTATAATGAGCTGTTAGACATCAGAGGTTCTATAAAATACACCCTTCTGTAAAATAATGACAGCTTTGCTCAAATGAGAGAGTGGTACTTGCTCTGTGTTAGAAATGAATATTTTGGCTTCCCTCTTTAAGTCTGTCTGAATTAAATCCTCAAAGGTGCCGAGCACACTTTAAAGCCCCTAGTCCTAAAATCTCAGGTCTGCACTGTCAGGACCTCTGATAAACACCTCTGAATAAAAGTCAAGTAATATATTTCAAGTTCTTTGGATTTGTTCACAACTTCCAAATCCATATTTCACTTCACTTATCTGATGGATTTTAGTTTTTGGAGATTTGTTTTCGAACCTTGGATAGGGCACCTGTATATTATATCTAGATACAGAAGTGTGATTTATTTTTTTATCAGCAATTACAATTTGTTCAGCAGTGTGAAATAATATGTGGGAAAGCCCTTTTGTCTGTGCCCATTCTATTGGTATGGATATACTATATATTTATTTAGGCTGGATTAAAAGCACAGCAGCATGTGTGTGTGTGAGTGAGTGCTTACACGTGTGAGCGTGTGTACGCACGGGAACGTGTCCATGGATTATAACTCTCCTGTCATGGTTAAGGAACTTCCTGAGAAGCTAATTAAACTCACGGGAGACTAGGGAATATTTACACTTGGTTAGTGTTCATGTGGAGTGGAGATGAGTAATTAGACACAGCCCAGCAGGGAACAACACAGGCAAGACAACACCATCCCACACCTTCGTCACATTAATAAGCTAAAAAGCCTTGACGATTGATGACAAACTATGGGAAACCGAAGAGAACATGGTTTTTGCCTGTTGAAATTGTCATTGATGCTAAATCTGAAGGCCTACAAGGCTTTACAAACCCTTCTCCTCAAAGTCCTCATTTTGTCCAGGCATCATACAACCAGTGCTAATTTTGTTGACTAAAATTATGGCAAAAATTGTCATGAACAACCTGTTTTTTGATGACGAAGGCAAGAAATATCCTAATTAAGAAGAGTAATTAATTGAATATTTTTACTGATGAAAATGTGTCTGTCATTGGCTGAATACCCTACATGAAGTTTGTCGTCTCAATTGCCGGTAGCTGCGTTCTTTCGTTTGCCCACTGCTCACCTTGATTGCTATTATAAATGTAGTAATAAAGGTTGGCAGCTGGTTGGAACGATGCTGATAACGTTCCATGCATCTGTACACTGTCAGGGAAAAATAGAACCAATCTGAAGAGAAAGCTTCACCATCCTGACATCTATGCAACAGTAAGTGGGGAATGAACGACAAAGTTGTGGTGCCAGATATTTTCTGAGCTAGTACAGCTAAACAAGCTAGCTTTGTATAGCTAATTAACAAGCTAACTTTGATGGCAGGTAGCGTTCGCTACAGCTGCTGTCTCTGAAAACGTTGGTAACAATTGCAATGCTAATTGTGACGCAAAGCAATCCTACATAAATGAGTGTGCATATTAAGTCTTCTTAGCTACCTGGCAGTTTAGCTATCAATAGCTGCACTGAAAAATGAGCAGTTCTTATCCATATTTTCTTATGCATTTTTGTTTTCTCAGTCATTTTTGTTTTAACTCAAATGAATGAAGATGGCATGACAAAAATATGACTAAAACTAAACTTTTTAGTCAAAAGACTATGACTAAATCAAAAACAGGTGGCAAAATGAACACTGCATACAACCAAGACATTTATTAGTAATAAACAGTTCCCTCTGTCCAGTTCCAATTTTAACCTCTTAAACAGAGTATCTTCTTGAAGATCAAGCCATGCAAATGTTACACAGATTCTGCAAAGAATGTGTCCACCTCTGCAGCACAAACTTTGCTTCATGAAGGAAGTGACATATCGAGGTCACACTGAATACTGTGTAATCTTTCCTTGCTCACTGAAATACTGCACCATTTATCAAGAGCGGTAGAAGACAGGCTTGTGAAAATAAGCACAGGCGGGCCCATACAATGTGCTTTCACCATATAACATAATAACAATAATAATAATCATAATAATAATAATACACATGCATGCACAGATGCACACAGACACACACCAACACAAATGCTCATACAGAATGCATGCGCTCAAATGCTCACACAACACACACAAACATGAGCACACACACTCAGACAAACACACATTTAATCAGATATATGATAAGTAACCTCAATGAAATGAAATAAATATAACACTGCATTAAAATGCATAATATCAAATTACAATATTTTGTTGTCCTAAGGAACATTTTTCCAGAAATAAATATTTTCAGATAAAAAAATACTGTACAATATCTAAAACATATTGTGCAGTATATTTTCAAAACAATGTGGGATATGAATTATATTTTTTATAATAGTTCTAGATTGGTATAAAGATTGGGAGAGGTTTATGAAAGTATGAATAGACAATAAAAATGAACATCTGTCTATCTATTCAATCTTCAAAATTCAATCAAATCAAACGAAACCTTCTTGGATTAATCCAATGCCATATCTCAATCAAATCTGTTTAAAAAGAAGTAAAACACTTTAACCAATGAATGAATTGGTTGAGTGATCTGCTTGGAGCTATTGTAGCAAAGTGCATTTGGCGAAGTGAGAAGCAGGATCAACACTTGCTTAAGGATCCCACTGGTAAATCTAGCCCAATAGGAGCTGAGCTTAAAGTCAGTGCCAAAGTGTTGTTTAGGCTTTGCATAGGCCCACGGAAGTGTGAGATGTGATTGATCGCATTCCCAAAGGCCCGAGAGTGCACTGGCAGCTGGTGGCTGTCTGCAAACTCGTTCCAGTGCCGGCAGCAGTGGATAATGAACTCATGTCCTACATTGCCCGACTTTGAGAAGTTCAGAAAAGGTGTGAGAGGTTTGGAATCCATATTGATTCCATTCCGAACTGCTTGACAGTTTACGTGTACTTTCTCCTTAGGAGAGATTACCGAACAGGTGTTTAAATCCATAGTTTGGCTAATGCTTTCTATCACTTGTAACATTAGACAGGTAGCTCTACTTATCATTGTAGGTTACAGCATGTGTTGTACGGCTGCAGGTTAATCACATTCTGTGTTGTTTAGCTGATGTATACCTCACAGAATCCTTCTGTAATACCAGAAAATAAAGCAGCAAGCGCCAATTATCGGGGTCCAAGCAAAATGCACCAGTTATTGCTTATTGGACGAATGGTGTATGAATCAAAGTAGTATCCCTTTTTCCAGGTTACTCCAGCTATACTTTGAGTGAAATTTGGTATAGATTGGATCAACTTTGTAAGAGAAGAAGGAAAAAGTGTGTTTTTGACAAAATTCAAACATCCAATATGGCAGAAATTGAATAAATTAGCCTTGAGCCAAGGATTCAAGGGGAAAATTATTTTGTTTCAAGGCTTCATGGTTCAGGAAGTTATGGGCCAAAATGTTAAATTGCTTATAAAATCATTATATAGCGCCACCATCTGGCCTATCTGCCAAGTTTGGTTGCTGTACTGTAGGCCTTATAGTTTCAGAGCTCGGAACAAAAACAATAGGGTTCCAGTGCAGCTTCGCTGCTTGGACCCCGATAAAATAATATTAGATAAGATTATCAGATGAGCCCAAAATGGGCAAAAATTCTGTCTAACAGCTAGGCCAGCATACCTCTTGTTGGGAAGACACTGACATTTATCAACACATATGCCAATAATTAGTAAGGGGTCTTACCAGCCTCCATCCAAAAAGCATGAAATTCATAGGAATACAGAATAAATGCATGTCATTTAGAGAGAAAGAGAACTTGCGGGTGCAGTGGCCTCATCGTGGGAGGATGAGATAGACACAGGAATGTCAGATCGTCAGCTAGCAGTAGTTGTCGTAGTAGCTATTTTTTAAAATATTTTTTTTCTGTCCAAATCAGTTTAAATCAAATCAAATCGTTGTCAAATCAAATGTATTTGTATAGCGCTTTTCACAAATGCAGGCCTAGACCCCCCCAAAAGCAAGCCTAAGGTCGACAGTGGCAAGGAAAAACACCCTTGATAGGGAGAAACCTTGGGAGGAACCAGACTAAAAGGCGGGGGGCCCATCCTCTTCTGGCTGGCACAGGGTGTGTCCAAAAAAGACTGTATCATGGTCAGTCCAAAGGTGACTCAGGGCAGGCTGAGTTTGTGCCTCCGAGCTAGGTAGTTGGTGGGGGAGCTAGACCACGTGAAGGTGGTCCAGATCCAGGCACTGGGGTAGGTGTGGGGATGAGGGTTGATGGGGGCAGCTCACCCTTCTCGCAGGATCTAGAGCTTGGGTGCAGGTGCCCCCAAGTCAGAGGCCAAGGCAAAGAAGAGAACATGTGGTCTGAAAAAAAGCAGTGCTATAGCCAGTAGCATTATGTGAGAGCAGGGGAGCACAAGCATAGGAAATATACAGATAGCCCCGACAGGTGTAAGCTATGGCAGCATACCTATTAGGAGAAGAACAGAGAACACACGCATGAGGGAGTTCCAAACCACCCACACCCGATCAAGGATAACCAGTTTATCTTGCCTTCACCAAGTGACCACGTTAACTACAGTGCTGCAGGCTGCCAGGGAAAACTGCTCAGACAATGTGTGGGACCAACACTGCACTGCATGTATTTAGTTCAACTGTTATTGTGTTAGCCATCCACTGTGTTCACGGAAATACACCTATCTTCTCCAAGTACAATATCTTTCCTAGTGTGGCAGTAAAATTGCAGTTGTGTCCACATGCCCATGTTACTTAATTATGATAAGGTCCATTCTTGTGTTCACATTTAAAGAAACCATTAGCTATGACATCAGCTGCACCCCCAAGCTGCTGCTTCTTGTACAATGTAAAAAAAAAAAAAAAAAAACAGTGTGTCTTTGATGTGATTCTGTGAATTTTTAGATTGGACTTGTTCTACTTTGCTGCAAGGAACCATGTGCCTCTGGCCCGTGAAATGAACGCTTCATTGCAGTCCAAATTACCATTATTCCAAACACGGACCCACGTAGGCACCAAGAGTTTCACTAGTGGTTCCGAATTGCGTTTCTGTACACTGCGATACACTACACTACGTTAAATCACATTAATTTCCTCGGCTTAAACTCAGTTTCAGAATGTCTGTGACATCTGACGCTCCCCCCCTCACACCAGCGAATACAGCACGCAAATTAAAATATGTTACAGCTCCCTTCCTATCAGTCCCCTGGGGTGTGTTCTTTCTGTTGCGAAGTTAAGGGTTGTCACCCTCTGAGCGAAGACATTTTATTTTCTGACACTGTGAAAGCAAACCGTTTCCACACATTGTCATCCTGCCGATTAAAATTGTTATTTTTGATCGACATGAATTACTGTAAACTTTTAAAACTTTTGTTTTATTCCATTCATTATGTAAGGCATGATCTCTTTGTGTATAAATGAGAAGTCTGTCCTGACAGGTCATACAACAGAATCCTGACATAGTAGCATACACAAAGATGGTTGTCACATATTTTTGAAATCACATGATCACTGTGCATTAATAAGGCTGAAGGCATACCTCTTTTATAGTGAGATGTAAGGATATGAGTTATTCAGTGTGATCCATAACTAAAGTCATTATTAAACAGTGCACGGTCTAGATAATGGATGGTCTGCATTTACATTCGAAATGTGAAAATCTCGTCTTTACACCATTTCAGCAGCAGTGTAGAATTTATTCTTTATTCTTTTTTTTCGGCCGGAGGCTATTCAAACTAACCCTCAGAATTTTATACGCATAGTTTTCATTAAAAAGGCAAGTGAAAATCATTAGCTTTTTGTAAGAATTTGTTTTGCGTTCTACAGGCTTTTTCACAGGCATTATATAGTTTCTCACCAAATTATAACTCCTTCTCAAGACGTTTGCCTCAGTGATTGGTTTGGGGTAAATCAGCAACACATCCCCTTCACTGTGGAAATCAACAGAGTAACATTATTTACTTTCACTGTTGTTCATGTTTTATGTGTACACTATTTATTATTTTTGTGTTGAGTGTTCACTAGGTTATTACTAGCCAGCTGACATAATACATGGGTTAATACTCTGTTCGGTTGACTGGTCAGTGTTTGAGGTTCAACTGTATGCTCAATATTTCACATACAGTGCAAAGAACTAGAGACGTCAACATTAGACAGCAGCCCTTCTAAA
Source organism: Aldrovandia affinis (assembly GCA_029706075.1). Classification (NCBI taxonomy): domain Eukaryota; kingdom Metazoa; phylum Chordata; class Actinopteri; order Notacanthiformes; family Halosauridae; genus Aldrovandia; species Aldrovandia affinis. The sequence continues at coordinate 386,897 of JAINUG010000341.1, forward strand.
AACGAGGTAGTTCACATCAATCACGTTCATCTGAAACAGTCTCATTGGCTGATAAGTATTTGGTCTGAACAGGCTATAAGTTAAAACACTTTCTTCTGGAGGTGGAATTTAGAGGAGAATTAAGGTAGCCTTGAGGGTGATTGTCGGGTATGTCCTAAAATCACCTGATATGAATCTAGACTAAAAAGTCAGCGAAAGCTTTTCATTTGGATCAAAGTAGAAGAAATTGACAGATTATTGATGCGATGTGATGTGTACATTCATCTTTCACAGACTTCTGACATATTCCAGCTGTAGAATAACCTCAAGCCCAGGTGTGTCATGGCCAAAACCACCATCTGACTCTTCTGACATTCAAAAAAACAAACATTTCTCACTGAGTGATTTATGTCTCAGTGGCCACTGTTATGCAGCACTCACGCCCTGTCCTACATCTGTCTTCTACCTGCGACGGCCTATGGCAGGGTGCACAGCTTCTGTTTGAATCACTGTCATCTCGATTAAACCAATTCCCTCCGAGAGGGAGGCCCTGCAAGGAAATGGCTGTGCCCTTTCCCTGCTGTGAAGGAGAGCATCGGAGAAAAGAGGCATTTCGCTGGAATACTCCCCTGCTGCTCAGGGGGTAATTGTCTTGTATGGCCAAAGATTTGTTTTGGTGTCTTTGATGAAAAGAGAGGTTCATGACTTGCAGCTACAATGTACATGGTTGGAAGCTACAAAAGAATCTGTTCAAAGTGGATTCCATACTAATCCTCTCAAAAAGAGAGAATGTTTTCCAACAGTGCCAACGCATTAGTTTCTCATCTACTTCTGATGGCTAGAATGAAAAATGTCCTGTTCCTCCTCTCCTCTGTAAATTATTTTGTTTGAACATTGTGGGAGCATCATCCCTCTGGAAGAGACTCCTCTGATTGGTCCAGTTGGTCTTCATTTGATCATTTGTTCTTACTACTATAAGGTTGCCAGAGCAGTTTAGAAGGTGAATATTCTTCTTGAGAACAGACACAATAGTTCCCAGCCAACCCTTGTGGTTTAGTCGGTACCGTACAAAGAATTATGACTCATCACAAATTCATGAAGCATAAAGTCATATCTGAAAAATCCGCCACAATTTCACACTCACAGCCTTCACTAGACTCGACTACAGCAAACAACACCGTTTTGATGTTTTCAGCCCAGTCAGCTCCTCCAGCTCAGGACAATAATGAAACATACTCCTAACCCTTGTAGAATTTGATTGCTTTTAGATATCTGCTTCAAATTGTGTACAGGTGGTATCTTGGGGGTGAACTGTGTACCCCTGGATGATGTTGGATTTGACAAAAGAAAAAATACAGTAAGTACAGTATAAAGCAATTTATTTATATATATATATATACAGTAGAGTATATATATATATAATGTATATATATTATGTGTATAGCATGAATGTTTGCATTTTTGCTCACATATTTCATAAGTTTTGAAACTTGAATCCCAATGGTACACATGTGGCTTTATTTAAGAGTAGTGCAAAACAGGCGGAAATAGCCTTTTTAAGTGCTTGGAGATTAAAGGTTGTGAACAGATACTGTTTCTCTTGTCATGGTGTTAGCTACGACACGCTATTCATTCTGCCCTTCTGAGCAATCGTCTACCTCAAGAGGTGGGATCAAATGTTTCCTCTTATCACAGGGCACCAGTTAATGAATTAACAATTAATAAAGCTTTCAGTGTATTGATTCCAGCATGTAAATTACAGTACCGTGTGCATTTTCCTGTAAGTGATACATCTTCAGCATGGTCTGTGGATGTGTTGATTCAGATCTCTTGGTGAGCGCTTTTGTTCGTATGCTGGTCTAAATTTTATGGACACATGAATTTAATACACAACGTAGATAACTCGATTACACTTGACACTGGTATAAAGCCAATGCACGCAGAATTACTGCAAGAAATTCACACCTCGGAGGCAGCTTCCTTTGTCCTGTGTGTAACGGCAGGCCATGTGAACCGATGACCTTCGGCTGTGCACTGATGGTGAGGGATCACTGACTTGTCTTGACAACAAAAGGGTTGTTGGGTTAGATTTCCCACTGAAACCCACTCCTGCTTCAAGCCACTGAAACCCACTTTTGCCATCTTGAGCTGCTTGCAAGCCAGCAAGAAGGTCTGGGAGATGTCCATGTTCTCCCGTGTCCGCGTGGGTTTTGCGTTTCTTCCCACATCCAAAGACATTTACTCACTTTTGCCATCTTGAGCTGATTGGCTCAGATTGAACAGGAAGCCCCACCCAGATTCAAACATGGTTGGTCAGTTCTGATGTCACACAGGACTGTTTCAGGGACTTCTTCAATGGTCATGTTGCCATCTTTCCTGAGGAGATGAGGTGGTCAAACTCAGTGTGCTTGATACAGAATCTTTTAAGTGCCAGACTTTGGAAATAAAACAAACCTGGACTATGGGCTGGAAAGATAGTTCTGAAGAGTGCATGCCTCACTCTTTTCCTTGACACTTGGTAACACACATTTTTGGTTCTACTTGGATTCAGTCTCAATCATCTGATAAGAGATTCTATGAATACTTCATGGGAGTTCTTGTGTAGTTACAATTGGTTGGAATATTAGACATTATAGGCACCATTCACATTGGAAATGCCTCTAGGATTCAAGCGTCAGGGAAAAGAAGGTATTTCAGATTGACTGGATGATAAGATGGGAAAGGGGCTTAGTCTAGCTTGTAATATGACCCCTGAGGAATGGGAAAAAATAAAATTACCAGAAGCTGGAGGGCTTAGTGTGAGTTTGTCCGCTCTAGAGTATTTAAAGTGGTCATGTATCCATTCTTCATAAAGGATGAAAATACCTTCAATTTATAGATTTTTTAATTGATAAAACAGCATTTAACCCCTTTGTGTTGAGGCCTAGAAATGGCTATTTCTGCCTTTTTTCCACAACTACTACCCCAAGCCTAATATCTCCAAATGTACACCTTGCACATAGATGTTTGAGGGCTTGATGTGAAGTAGACCGTTTTACCATGAGAAATAAAATAACAGCATCTACAAATGTGTCACCTATGAAACTAATGATGCACTTTATATGTACACAAAATGATTTACCCCTACTAATATGACAATTTTTCCTTCTAAAGGGCTGGGGGAACATAGGGCCCAATTTTGAGAAATGGGGGAACATAGGGCTGTAGGAACATGGGGCTGTGGGAACACAGACAAGCTCCCGATCCAAACAGATCTTTATAGAAACAACAACTTGGGTGCGTTGTCATATGCATCATTCAACTCGACACTCAAGGCACACAAGCTAACCTATGTGTCTTCAAAACCTATTCTAAGATTTCTAAAAATGAGTTGATACACATGTCTCTGTCCTGAGGAGACCGCCGTACAGCAAGGAAGACAGCTGAACATAAACATGGTGAGAAGGTATGACAAAAACAAATTATATATGTAAATTATTTGACACATCCTGGAGATATTTGAATGCGATTTTCTTTTAGCTGAAATGGAGCATGATTCTTTTAAAGCAAAGATTTACTACAACTTTTGGTGACGGGGGGCGGGGTTAAATGCCTAACAATTTTGGTATGACATTGGTATTCTATGCTATTTTGGTATTTATTGCCCTGGCTAACAATGATTAAATTTGTATAATGATCAGCCTTAAAAAATCCTACAGTGTTCCTCATGTATAGCTACACCCCTGTAATTCAAAATGATGAATTCCCCACTCGCATCCCTCCTTCCACTTGCTTGCTGGCCCCGCCTACCCAGGGCTCAGGCATCGGCAGCCCACCACCCTTAAGCTGAGGCCAGATGGATGTTCCGTTAAAATATGTCCTCTGGTGGGCCTCCCGGGTGGTCTAGCGGTTATAACGTTTGACGCTGGCCACTGTGACCGGGGTTCGATTCCACTGGCCGCGCCAGAGTCGGCTCTGGCCAGGAGTGCCACCGGGGGCAGCAATTGGCTGTCCGCCCCAGGGAGGGGGAAGAGAAGCTGACAGGAAGTTTGCTGCACACAGGAGTCCTCTGAGTGGCGGTGCACCCAAAGGGAGGAGTCAATAACATGGAATCTCTAACATACATTGTAGAGTCATATATTTCTCCGCCCTGTTTTACTCTGTCCTGAGTCCCCTGGGGCCTGAGCTTGCCCAGGTCTTCACCCGATCTTGCACTGATCTCTCCCTGAGTCTGCCCTCATGCTCTGAGCCTGCCCTGCGCTGTCCTGAGCTTATCATGCCCTTAGCCTACCCAGTTTGCCCTTTCCTGCTTAGGCTCCAGTGACTCTCTTGCAGATGCCAAATGGAAGTGGGTGAGATAAGGCTGTAACCACCTAAATTATTTGTAAAAGGAATAAAATGGAGATGTAATACCTTGGAGAACTGGGGGCAGACAGTGGACTCTGTGGTGATGGAGTTTTCCACCTACTATTTTCTTATTTGTTTACATATATTTGTCTGTGTGAGGATTTATATGAAGGAGTTATGATGACAGACCGTCACCATCGTCATGGTAAACAAAACAATAACCTCTAGTAAGGCATTCATTTATATCAATTAATTAATGTAAATTGATATAAATGAATGCCTTACTAGAGGTTATTGTTTTGCTTACCATGGCGATGGTGACAGTTCTTTGTGAACATGCAATTGATGTGGTACAGAAAAAAATGGCTGGAAGTGATCTGATTTAATTTAGGTCACTGCAAAATCAAATTAAACTCGGCGGGTTTACTGTAGGGGGTCCTTCTTAAAAGAAATCATCTGGAAGGTTGCCAGCAGGAGCCAGATATGTAACACTTAACACATTCTGACACTAACCTTTTTCTGAACTCAAGCTGGCTGCAGCATCATTAGTGATGAATGACCCCTTAAGTGAAAGGGAGACTTGGGCAGTGGTGTGGGCGCTGAGGTGAAGTACAGGCTGTGGTTCCATTCCTAAGCTCTTCTTAATTTATCTTAGCAAGTGAACAAAATAATAATAGGCCTACAGGTATGCCTCGATTTAAGAAGGGGTTACGTTCCTGAGAAACCATTCACAAAAAATGAATTTTGCAAGTAGAACGGCGTTTATTATTGGTTTAATGGGGGAACGCTACAGGCTGTCAACTTGGTACATCTCGCTATCAGTTATGAACGGTCAACTGGCAACATGAGAGTATGGTCCAAAGAATTACAGGCAGGCCCCTTGTCCTGTGTTTACTAACACTAGCTCTTGTGCAGTGGCGTAAAATTGCTTAGTGTACTTTTAAAGCTGACTCCTCTCTCTTGGTATCATTTCAGATTTTGGGAACATTTCAGACGCACAAACAAGCTGATTTGTATGCATACTCACATTTGCAACAAAAGAGAGAATTTTTAGCACCGTACAATGTGTGCACAGTGCATGAACTACAATACTGCCAGCCTTGCTCATGCCGTGGTATCCGTGCGCTAATTATAAGATTAATGCATTATGGTTTTACAGTTAATGCTTTTAGCGATTGGGATGTAAAACAGTGGAAAATGCATCCTTGCATCAGTTCATTAGAGAGATGCCTGAAGGAAAGGGAACACTGGTTTACCCAGCATGTGACGGCTAATATAGCACGTAGTGTTTATTTTAAGATGCAAGAAAGGCCTGATAAAAAAGTCAATTATTTTCAGTTATTTTTAACGGGGCTGATTCACAATCGGGGGCACAGTTACACACCACTGGGAGTAAGTCCTAAGTGGCTACAGAGAGTCATAAAAGCAGAAAAAAGTGATTTGGTGACATGGATTGGTGAATATCTGTAATCGGATACCGAAAATATAATGTAATTCATATTGCGATCCGCAAGGGTCTGGCATGCTGTTTCAGTATATTTCACTTTGGGTAAATTGCAATACGTCAAGTTTGATTACATGGAGAATCTAAGAAATGGTCAGTAGGAAAGAGCGGCAAAATGGCTGGAAATCGCTAACACTGAGATAACAAGAAAGAAGAAAGGGTGATGGTGCTTGAGAATGACTGTACTTGCCCAACGTGTCCAGTTTGGTAGAAGTACATTACATTGCAGGCATTTATCAGGTGCTCTTTCCCAGAGCGACTTACACAGTTTACTTCTTTCTTTTTTTTTTTTTACATACAATTCGTTTATACAGCTGAATATTAACTGAAGCAGTTCAGGTTAAGTGCCTTGTTCAAGGGTGACAAAGGCAGTGTTACAAGCCCAGTTCCCTAGCCACTAAACTACACTCCCTTGATGGAATAGATATGCTCTTCTATCTTGATCATATCGCTATTGCTCCCCCCCCACCCCCGTATGATCTACGACCCCGTAAGGAATTTCTTCAGTACACATAATTTTACGCTTTATTACCCCATTAGTCCCCACCATCCTTTTTCTTTTCTCAGATCTCAGATCAGTTGGGTTTGCCTCCTTGCAGAATTATCTCAGTGATTATCCCTTACCAAATAAATTCCGCTCAACGGCAGTGCTGTTCTGACAGCAGGGAACGCTCTTAGGGATGGGAGAAAGAAAAAAAAGATCTCACAACATTCCCCTAGACTTGCAGAGACTGCCAGACCTCTCTCAGTGCATACGAGTGAGGGCAATGTCTTTGCAACCGTGCGTGTGTGTGGGAGGAGTGGGGCAGGTGCCAACGTGTGTGAGAGTGCGGATGTCGGGTGGGTGCGTTTTTGCTTTTGAGATCTCCCCTGCAAAACTAGCTTCTAAATTTACTGTTCGCGACACACTTGGAGGCAGTATACATTCAAAGAAAATGAAAATTCCCAGAGTCCCACTGGCGGAGCACAATACACTAATTTTCCGGTCCTCAACAGCAATCCACTCCCCCATGATTCACTGCCTCCATATCACATTATATGCGGGTAGATTTTTAAAAGCATTATTCTATTGTAGTTAGCATGACAGTCACCACTCTCAGTGAAAAAAAATAATATCAAGAGAGAGCTGCAGAAAGTGAGAACAAAGGCTCGCAAGCAAGCCATGTAAAAACAGAATGGAAATTAGGCTTGTGTAAACCTGCATAATATCACTTGTTTTGTGTGCTCCCCCAGTTTGTTCAGCGATACCTTTAAAACTATGTCACATTCCTAAAAACGGAACTGCTGTCACTGGATAATGATTTACAAGTTTGCAGTTATCAAAGAATGTAGGTTCGTCAGTACTTTCTGTGTGATTATATAAGGGGAAAACGTTTTACATATGCATACAGACAAATTGGCACAGCACACTCTCGGGTACCAGAACCAGTCTTAATTGTTATTTTTTGTCTCTATATTTACCAGCTAAACCTTCCTCAGCTGGGTGCATATCACTCTACATAATTATGTGTGTATCTACTGACTAAAGCAAAGCATAACTAATTTTACTGCGTATGACCAAGTTACATAATTCTGCCAAGACGAGTAGATTGTGTGTGAGGTTGTGAAGGCACAAGACCTGTGAAACAAGGTGATCCTTTAGTCCTTTCAAATCACATGTTAAGAACAAACCAATAATGTATACTCTACAACACACATGAGAAATATCCATTTAGATTGTTAAACCTTGATTAACCCATTGAATGGAAATATTTGTATTGGACATTGACTGGTTCTTTTCAGCAGTTAAACAGCTCCCAATTACTATAAACTATGAACATGAGAATACGTAGTTCTCCACATTTTTCACAGGTTCAAATTGAAGCTAAATAAGCAATTCTTTATCTTTAGCTGGAACGTTTTAAATCAAAATAGGCTGTATGTTTATTGCTGTCAATATAGAGCAGGGGCAAAGAAAAAATCTCCCTGTTCGAGGCAGCTGAATGATAACTGCTTTCAATCTGAAAGATGATGATTACCGAGAGTCCCCTGACCCTTGCTTGTTGCGTTCACAGTTCTCCTCCGGAGCACAAGCAGCACACAGCCAAGCCTCCGAACACGAACAAAACGGAGCACATTAATCAAAAGAATTAGTGATAAAGGGATCAGTCCCGCATGCTGATAGAAAAATTGGGAACAAACCAAAAGCAAACCCAGTATAGAATGCTTTGCTTTCAAGAAGAACATCTTTATAGGATTCAAATTAAATGGGACACATTGTCATTGTTAGGGGATTGCAATGTATTTGAAAGTAGAATAATATATTGCATTTTGAGGATAATGTACAATTTGTAATGCAAATAAGAATTTCTGCAAATTACCAAAATCATACCCTCAATAGAATATTTTTTGCCAGAGTGTTTTGGTTATTCTGATTCTGCACTCAATAATAAAATCAGGACTAATTAATTACTGCCGCATTGTCAATTCATAAGCACCTGTAATCCTGAATTCATCATAACTCTTAGGACAAGGACAAATATTTTCATGTAATTTGAGGAGGATACTGAATCCTATTATGAAATAGAGTGTCCTTGTTAATGGGTACTGGGTAATGGGTACTGCCTACATTGTCTACAAGAATCTATATATGTCTAATCGTCGATCTGTTTTTGTCCATCTATACACTGTATATCTCTCTCGTGCTATGTATACTGTATACTGTGGCATCCCAAGGGATGAGGGAGAAATACAGAGCGCTGCTGTCAGGTGCTGTTCCCTCCCGAAGCCTGGGAGCCTACAGGACCTTGGACAGCAGCGGCCTCACGCACAGGCATGCTCACCTGAGGCTGATCAGTTGCCTATTGCCTTCATTAGGCCTGTAATAAAAGCACAGGCTGCCATGCCTGAGGAGAGACTCTGTTTGGTCTGTTCGTTTGTTCTGACCCTCTTATTCACAGCGTTGAGTTTTGGCTTGTTTGTGTCTCCAGTGCCCCAAGGAGGGAAAAATAAAATGGCCAGTGGCCTATTTGGAACTTTTTGCCCATTTTCTATCCACTCACCAGCTGGCACGGTGGCCACCCCTGCCACAATACTATTACAGGCTATCATTAGCTTGATTTTTAAGTGCTTCTCTCAGCATCGCATTGAGAAACCAATATTAGCCATCATTTACGGCTGTGCCAGTTGTTATAGCATCGTTCAGATTTCTCCGCACTGAAAGGATAAAAGCAGCACTGAAATATTTCCGCTGCAGTCTTGTTTTATGCGTGGAAATCCTTGGGGGAGGGTTGCGAATAGTCTAATAGTGGCACATATTTAAGCACATCTACAGTGTTATTATTCCACAGAGCACAAATTGATTGGAGGAAATGGAACGCCAGACACGCCACGTACATTTATGACAAATATAACTTCTGCCATGTCTGCAATTCGAATTAAAATAGGGCCTTATAAACTCTGTTCATACACACAAATGCATTTCAGAGCATCAAATATTTAAAGGATTGGAATGTTGCGCGCACTGTAGCCATATATCTACGGACTGTTATTTTTCAAATCAATGAACACTCACATTTTGCCATGCAATAGTAATGGACAAAAGGGCCACTAGGCCACCTGAGCTAATGACTTCCATAATTAATAGCCACTAAGAGCTATTGACCACTAACAAGAGCTTTTCAGATGCCTCGAGGACGATCGCTGTTGTTTAAACTCTTTTCAAATTCCGCTTTCAGCGTCGTGCATAGCGCATATCCTCCGCGAGGATTGATCCGTGGAATTATGGCTCGTTCCTGTACATTTGTCATAAAGATAAGAGATATTGATTATGGTGGGGTCGCCGCTGTGTGTGCCTCTGCCGTGCTGTCTAAGGGCAATCCCTCTGCGGGACGGCTGAGTGGAGTGATTTGGAAATGAAGGTCAAAAGAAGAAATCAGATACATTACTCTGTCCACGGGGAGAAGCATTCACTTCTGATGAACTGCACTAAGGCCTGTACAAATTAGCCTTGCTTAATATTGCACAGCTATTGATTTCTCCGGGACGGGGCATGTGCAGTGGCAGTAGCGCTCGAAAGTTGCGTGTACGTGGATTATAAACCTGACATTTTATGGCCACGGCAGATTTTAATCATAGATAATATATTACTTTGGGCTATGAAGGGGAAATGTTGATCCAATCAGATGGGACCACCCAGCTCTAACGTGCATTAAGGCTTTTCACGGAAAAACACACAGTACACACATCTGCGAGAAATCGATGTGGCCTCTGATGTGAGCCAAACCATTCTGGAAATCGAAGCCTTGTCTTTTAAGATGGTGGCATGGTAGAGAAGCCTGAATGTAAAGATATAATGGAGAATTAGGAGACATCCATATGGCAAGATGGCTGGTACATAGCGGAAGCAACTTTTATATGAAATGTATATGTATATAAACAATATAAAATAATCAAATAAAATTATATCAGAAAAATATAAAATATAAAATAAATATATAATAAAATAATATAATATAAAACAATATATATATATATACAGTTTATATATAAGTATATACTGTGTATTCACCCGCTTCAGATTCTTTCAGATTTTGATGTGCTGCAAGCTCAAATTGCAATACATTTACATGACAGTTTTTGTCACTCATCTAGACAAATCACTCTATAATATCATATTTACAGATAATTAAAAATTACACAAAACTGTGCTCCGGTGCATCCAGTTTCCTATAATAAGATCACTAACACTTGAACGGAGTCTACCTGCTGTCAGTTAAATTGGTTGACGTGATTTCACCGGAAATACACCTGTTCCACCAGTCCCACACTTGACAGTGTAAGTCACAGCACAAAAGCAACCATGAAGCCCTAGGAGCGGTCCGTCAAACTCCATGAGAGAATTGTTTAGGAGGATTTGGAGAAGGATACAAAAACATTACTAGCATACTCCAAGGAGCACAGTTAAGTCCATCATATGAAACCACCAAGACACTACCTCGAGCAGGCCTCCTTCCAACAGGGGAATAAGGACTTTGGTCAGGGAAGTGACCAAGAACCCAGTGACCACCATGACAGAACTGCAAACCCCCATGACTGAGATGGAAGAACCGGTACAGAAGACAACAATCTGTGCAGCACTCCATAGAATTGGCCTCTGTGGAAGAGTGGCCAAAAAATGCTTTGAATACTAAGAAGAGTATAAGAAGTTCTTCAATTTTCATAAATTTTTGTTGCACTATAAATTATATTTTTGCTCCTTTACATTTTGTAGTATATTGTGTGACTCAAGAGAAAAATAAAAACATTTCAAGGCATTGAAAATTTTCTTTTCTGAAGGCACGGTACATGAAACACACTTTTCTAATTATGTTAAAATAAATATACATAGTTTTAAGTTTATAATAAACTGTTACATTATTTCTTCATTTTCAGCTGTGGATTATCTCACTATGGACATCTCTCAACCCCTGGGGCACTAGTGTGATAGCAGCCAGCAGGAGATTGTATGAATCCTCCGCTTTATATTCAACATTTCCTTCCAATTTCAACTCCAGGCTTTGCCAGGATAAAAAGAGGGTTATACTAATCAGTGTCTGCTTTTCACATCAGAAGCATTGCGGACATTGCATCATCGAAGCTGGAGGAATCCATGTGTGCTTTATAATATTGACCAGGACGAATGCATAAATAGATGAATGAGGAAATACAGAATTAAAGTGAACCGGTTGTCACACTGATCCTAAACTCCTCATAAGCAGATTCAACTGAAAGGGTCAGAGGGGACAAATGACAATCTCCGTGAACTTCGGCTGAACTCCATGGAGCACGAGGAATTGCCCACACTTCTTACTGTATGCAGGTAAGTGCCCAAATAAAGGAAACACCCAGATGTAGTGTCTTAATAGGGCGCTGAGCCACCATGGGCCTCCAGAACAGCTTCAGTGTGCCTTGGCATAGATTCTACAGGTATCTGGAACTCTATTGGAGGAATGAAGCACCATTCTTCCATGAGAAATTCCATAATTTGGTGTTTTGTTGATAGTGGTGGAAAACGCTGTCCCAGGCACCGCTCTAGAATCTCCCATAAGTGTGGCATAGCCATGGCATATGGTTTATGTTTTCATGCTCATCAAACATTGAGTGACCACTTCTGCTCTGTGGATGGGGGCATTGTCATCCTGGAAGAGATCCGAATATAACATAGGATGACTGTGTGAATGGCTTTGCATTTATTGCCATTTACCTTGCTCTCTAAAGGGTTGAGTGGACCTAATCCATGCCAGGAAAATGTACCCCACACCATAACAGAACCAGCAAGTTCATTTACACAAGTTTTTCCTTTATTTTGGCAGTTGCCTGTATCTGAAATGTTCAAAAGCATAAGTATGTAACACCTGTACATTTGCCCCATGAGCACTATGTAAAGCTGCCATAACCCTCCATAACAACATGGGAAAATTAACACAAATGCCTGCAATTTAGGTTTCCGACATAACGTTTGGGTTGGGTTTAGTTTCAGTTTTGTGTCCAGTTTTGTTCATGGTGTTTTATGTTGGTGTTAATCTGCTGGCATAATTTTGGTACTCCCATAAAACAGCTCACACACACACACACCCACACAGACAAAAACTACTGGTCTCTGTGAAATTGTTTTCCTCCTTACAGCTTGCAATATATCCATCAAGTTACACTGGCAATAAATATCCCGTGGCTTCTGTCTCACCTAAACTGCCATGCTCGGACCAGTAGGAGATGTATAACAGATTGCATTCTGCTCGCGATGCAGGGGTGCTGGATGGATGATTGAGTGCCAAGTTTGGGCACATCTGGGAGTGCAATCAGTCATTTAGCTCATCCAGGTTCAAATGAAGAACAACAAAAATCATAGCATATCATAACATTCTATGCAGCAGCCAGACCATGTGACCCAGGGTGTGCTGTTTTCTGAGCAGCTCCTTGCCATAAGTGTACCAATATTTGTTAGCATACATTTTGGGGTAAATCAGATATTGGTTTTTCTAACATGCAATTTGGGCTGATTGCCAATCAACTCTGGGTGTGGGTGACTGTAGACAATGTCCTGGAGGCATTTGAGGTTTTGGGTGGGAGAAGGAAGTACTGATAGTGGCCAAAGAGAGAAGACGGTCTTCTGCTCTACCACTTTATCTCTTGGCCTCACATATTGATTAATCAATAAACATGCATATTTATTGCAAAAGACGTGGACTGGATATTGCCAATTTGGATTACATGTGTTGAGAAGTACATACGTACCACATTCGGTGCTGATATGCCCAACAGTCATCACTCAATGTGTAAATGAGAAAAATTGAGAAAACATTTTACATTTTAAGCATTTTACATTCAAAGCAAAAGCTTTAGGGTGGTTTTGTTTATTCGACGTTATAGAGTATTTCGTGTTGATCAGTGCCAAGAAATCCCATTTTGATTTCGTGAAGTAAGAAAGAAAGAAAAAGTGAAAAATGCCCAAGGTGGGTGAATACTTATTATACCCAGTGCATGTCCATTTCCATATGAGCTGTGAGCTTTGAAATACCAAATATAATGTGGGGCAATTGCCCTTCCAGCACGGATGCTGATAAAACAGGGGTAAAAACGCTGACATCTTCACAAACGTCACGTTATACGCTCGTGCCACTCCGAAACCTTAACGCTTACCGACTGCGCTAGCCAAAACCCGGCGGATCATGGATCCATTTTGAACACATTTGTTTGACCTGGTCTCGGGGGGGTTGAACCCTCAACCAGTCAATTTGTAATGCTTCCATGTTTACTTTAGGGAGGGAGAGGCAGGGAGGCGGAGTGTGGTTTTATTTGTATTTGATGTGTCTGCCTCTTGTTCAGAAGTGCATTACGGAGTAATGATTTTGGGGGGTTATTTTCGCATTGTTGGCAGGTGCAGTGGCCACTCGCCTGCTTTATGCTCACTCTTTTGTAAATATCAATGGCCAAGGTCATGTTAAAGCAATCCAGCCGCACGCTTTGCACAGAGAGCTCTCGGTGCGCGAATGCTCTTGTCTTTAGATAAGTGGGTAGCCTCACAGCATCAAATGAGCAGAATGTCTATATAAAGAGTATAAGCCATAAATATAATAACCACTTCACAACACTTTCCCCTTGATTCATAAAAGCCCATCAATTTCAATACACTATTCAGGTCCTAATATTAAAGGGTTCTGCCTGGGAAAGATGTAGATCTACAATATTAAGATTTAAAGTTACACTATTTTATAATGGATATCTCTATTCACATTCGGTATATTCATTACTAAACGATATATTCATTATTAAACAGGCGGAATTGAAATGACCTAGGGCTGATTTGAAGAGGGTGGGCTGATTTTAGGGGGGTGTACTTGCAAAAAGAACCTTACAGTTTAAAGCTGCAAGGTTCTATGTGATTTCAGAAGCATTGTCTGATCTGATACTGTAAAAATAATTACTTTAAAAAAAAATGCAAAACCCTTGGGGCCTCCGATAGCATAGCAGTCTAACGCACCCGTATTTGGTCCTTTACGAGTGTGAGCTGCCTATCACAGTCGCGGTTCAAAACCCAACTGTAGCAGACCGGCCCTGATGGGGAGTCCAGATCGGGGGAGACATTTGTTTGTCTGCCCCAGTGGGAAGGGGGAGGGTGAAACAGCATGAACTCGCTGAGAAGCACGTAAGGGTGTCTCCAGAATGTGGGTGGGCGAATTCCGTCTCGAAGAAAGCGGAGTTCGCTGCCCTCTGAGAATTTGCTTTCCTCGTAGAGCTTGGCGGGGAGTTTGTGTGGGGAGGGTGAATCGAAATAGAGAGTATAATTGGCCACTAAACTGGGGGAAAACGGAAAAAAATCTGAAACAAATTTTTAAAGAAAAAAAAATGCTGAACCCTATCTACACGTTGTGTACATATACACATGAATTTAGTAAGCGGCATATAAGAATTGAAACAATGAGACTTATTAGTTGCTCCAAAGAATAAAGTGCAATGATTTATTTAACCAGGGGTTGACACGTTAACCAACCTGCATGGTTAAATAATAATAAGTCTACTTTCAGTTCTGCATCATTGGTGAGCGTGCCTCCTACGCTGCTGCAGCAGTAACTTGTTTTAAATAGTGCTGACGGAAAATCCTCACGAACAAACAGTTTTTTCTCGAGTGCAAATTCTTTTCTCAATTGAAGGAATTTAGAAATGATTTGTTTTGTTTTGTTTCAGCTCTTTCTCTCTCTGGTCCCCAGTCACAGGGTCCTCGTTCTGCCTCGTGTGAGTACACCACAGAATTACTAGACGTAATTATTTAAACATGACAAGAACACCTTCCCTGCATATTGATTTTCTCTCCCGAAGCCACCGTTCTCCAGCTTCGTGCTGCTGCCGCCACGTGAAAGCATGAGCAGGTGGGCGGCTCTCTCACAATAAGTCACAGTAAGTATCTCACAGAAAACACATGGTGAGGCCGCTCGTATCCATACAGCCCCAGCTGTTAGAACCACATACCAGAGACGGCAAATTTGTAAACGCAATCTTCAAACACACGGGTGCTTTTTATTTCTTTCATTGCTTTTATTTACCTCATTTTGTTTTCATTGTTGCATCGGTCTCTCAAAATTTGTTTCCCTTTTTTTTTTCCTCTCAATTTTCCCATTGTTTTAATGCGTTTTATGTTCAGCGCGTTGTTCTGCACTGAATTGGACTGATGGACTGATTGAAGTGCTTAACCAGTTGGCTTCTAGCCTTTCATGGCTAATGAACTGTAATTGAAAATGTCACACTACAGTGTATTCTGTTCTTGAATTTTTCTTCTACCCACCAAGTAGTCCATTTGTTAAATTAGTCACTCAATGAAGCGAATGGCCAAGACCAACGTCTCTGCCAGCTTTTTTTGCTTTAATCATACCGGTCCTGAAAAATGCAGCCATCCACACTGTCCATTTCGATGAGGACGATGTCACTGCCAACCTTTTGCATAAAAGCGTGTGCTTGTTTGTTTTTCATTGTGAATCACCGAGGAGGGTCGTGTAATTCTGCTGGTGAAATCTTACCTTTAAACTGGTCATTTGTCTCAACCAGTTTTCATTGATTTTGCTTGATGAACAGGTGTGTCAAATGACTGGATAATCCAATAATTTGACCAATCATTAATTGGATCAGGCCTTCTCTTAATTGTGTCATAGTGTTCTCTTTCTTCCCTTCACGTTAGAGAATGTGAATAAGACAAGTTTCAATTTAGTAAAAATGTACTTAATAATTTAAAGAATACACTTCGAGGGGCCTCCCGGGTGGTCTAGCGGTTACAACGTTCGATGCTGGCCACTGCGACCAGGGTTCAATTCCAGAGTCGGCTCTGGCCGGGAGTGCCACTAGGGGGTGGCAATTGGCTGTCCACCCCAGGGAGGGGTGAGGGAAGCCGACAGGAAGTTTGCTGCACACAGGAGTGGCTCTGGAGTGCAGGAGTTACGGTCGACAGGGTTAGCGAGTGCCGTCTCGGAGGAGACGATACTTCGCCCATGTCACTGTCGGTCACAGGTCATCAAACTCGCAATACAAGGTGGGGATTGACATGAAAAATTGACAGTGTCATTGGCTACTAAATTGGGAGAAAATGGGTAAACAGTGTGTACCATTAACTGTGTATCAAATCAGCATTTAGGGCAATGCACCATAAAGGCTAGCAAACTTCAGGGAATCTGTGCTTTTTCATGAGCACTTAAAATGTGGAATATGCATTTATGCATTTGATATAGAATATATCCTGGAGCTTTATATTCTTTATGTCATCAACGTTCCATGAATTCGGGGCACCAATTTTAATGTAAAGAATAATAATGCTATCACAGTTATACCTACTGCTATTGATTTCTCAGCTAATTCACTGCTTGATTGTTTATAAAGGAAAGTAAATGGAAGACAGGTTGAGAGCACAATGATTGGTTTAAAGGTGAGTTTTCTAACCCCCGACCCGCCCCCACGCGTTTCCAACTCACCAGCCACCACTGGTTGTGTTAAACTGAAACATTTGTACCATAGTACTCCCCCCCACTGTGCACCTTAGTGAAAATCATTCCTTTTTTTGTCATGAGCCATTAAACTTTTTATTTTGCATTTATCGATCTCAGCATTTTCACGTTTTTGCTTCTAATGACTGCTCCTGAGTGCAATTCCACTCCACTTCCCAACTAGTTCTGCACATGCTTATGCACCAAGAGCCAATTTCATGGATTAGAGCACATATTCATTACGTTACATTATTACTTAGATAGCCTACATGTTGCAGCTCTTTTATCATATCCTGATTTTTAAGAACAAGCCTTTGTGCAACTATGTAGCTTAAAGGGATATTCCATCCTAAAACCTAAATTTCATTATTGACTACTTATTTTTGTGTTGTCAATCCATCCATTGTCAACATTCTGCTTATTTGCCTTTTAGTGTGAGTCGTGAGAATTCTAACGGCAAATATAATGGAAGTCGATGGTCAAATATCTCACGCACATAAATCGATGGAAAAATCACACTGGACGATCTTTGATTGATGTTTGAATCATTGGCTGAAATTATAACATTTTAACTTACTTTAAAGCCAGTGATGTCAAAAGATGTCCTGGTAGATCCCAAAAAATCCCATAAAATAATCCTGTCCTATGTTTTTTATTCCCCACATGTAGAACTTTACATTTAGTTATATTAAATTTCATTTGCCAGGTTTCTGCCCATTTCTGGATTCTATTCAGATCGGTGTGGGGAAATGGATTGCTTTAAATGGTATCCGCTAAGACTTTCTGAGTAAAGAATACAGAGCAGTGGTCTTTGTTTTTAATTCCCTTAATCTCCTCTTTGACTTTTCTTTTCCTACTACAGTATTGAAAGAAATTAGGGTTACTTTTAGCATTTTTGCGAAGATCCTTTTGGCTACCCTTAGATCATTAGATCAGGCTTTAAAAAATTAAAAAATAATTTGTTCGATTTTTTCCCCGTTTTTCTCCCAATTTGGTGGCCATTATACCCTCTATTTCTTTCGATTCACCCTCCCCACGAACTCGCCACCCGCCTCCACGGGACAAGCTAATACCTCAACGCTGTGATGCACCTCCTTCGAGACGGAACTCGAACTTTCCCAACTATGTTTACAAGGTTGCCGTACCGTTCCTCAGCAAGCTCGTGCCAGCTTTCCCTCCCCCTTCCCCCTGGGGCAGGCAGCCAAACCCCGCCCCCAATCGGGGCTCCCGGCCAGAGCCGGACTGGCGCAGCCAGGTTTCAAATCGCGGCTGTAGTGGGCGATTTGCATTCTGGTCGAATGCTTTGACTGTTACATCACCCGAGGCCCAATCATTGGCTCTAAGATAAGATCAAATATTTGCATTTGAAGCATGGGTAGTAGCCTACTACTCATGTGCCAGTGGAGAGTGCATTGATACAATGGACGAAATATGCTGGGAAAGTGTCAAATGAAGTCGAGCAATGTCTAGGATGTATCTTCGTTTCAAAGCCATTCATTTTCAATGAGAAGCAAACATTTCTTCATCAAATTAAATACCGTTGAAAAATGTTTTTTTACGGAATGAGTCGATCAGGGGTTTCCATCTTTTTCTAGGATTAGGGCTACTTACACAAACATTTTAAAAGTTGCGACCTACTAATAAAACATATTTTTGCCAAGGGTACATATTTCGTTTCATGATTGGAGTAGCATTACCCTTTTAATTCAAGTCAATTTACATTGTGTTTTTACCCTTAATCAGAGGTTTAAGACTGCATACTGTCCACCAGTGCTTTGCAATCCACTGTGTGTCCTGAGAGGTTCACTCTGAGTTGTTCAGAGTTGAGTTGTTTTGATCCAGGAATAAATATGCAGCCATAAAAGGCTTTTTATTCTTTCTTAAATGATGCCTTGGTTGTTGCTTGGGATTTCTTCACTGGTTTGGTAAACAAGCTGCACTTGCAACCCCAGTTTTAGCTCATTTGCCAAGCAACAAAAATGCAGAACACAACATATTTGATGTCTCCAACTAATATAAATGGAATGTTATATACAGTGTGTGTGTGCACATGAAGTAATATATATATACTGTATATACATACGCACTGTATGTATGCATATGAAGTAAATCCTAGAATATGAGTCATACACAAAACATAAACTCACCAAAACTACATTTGAAGAGATTCTCTGAAATTGACATCAAACCGGCTGCTACCAGAAGGGGAAGTCACGTTGTTGTGAATTGCGGTGAAGTGCCGCCCCAGATTGCATTTTCTCCTGACTGCACACACAAGCACAAACACCTGCCTTTGTAAACAAAAACATTTTCTCCCACTCTTGATGAAAATTGTATGTCTTCTGTTCTTTTCTCTTTTTTTTGGGACGGACCTGCTGTCTCAGCACTCATGATTCAGTCTCTAACGGCTAAGGATGAAAGGATATCTTTGAAATGAGACACCTCAGCGACGGCTAGCTAACTTGAATTTATAAACTTCACAACACCGCTGTTCAGATTCAACTTTGACCGTGGCGATGCTGGAACTTAATTGGGGATATAACTGTTGCTTTTGGATAATTGCAATTATGAATAACCAGAAGTGGGATAATGTCAATTTGATTGTTGGAGACACCTGATCTAAGTAAAAGTAAAAAGCCCAAATTATTGAACTCCCATTAGTGCTAACGTTACATTTCATAGTGACTGGTTTGACTGCGGTAGTTGGAGTTAGGGGACCAAGCAAATAAAAATGTGTTTGGTCCCCTGCTTTTATTATTATTATTTCGCCAGGATAGCTACATCAAGAATTCACAAAAAAAATTGTTACTTTGCAGAGATTTATAACTTGCTGCAGTGACTAATCTCATTATGATTATGAACATGTGCCCGAAGGCTCACCAGCCTCTTCATTGGCTTAATTGTGGCTATGAGTGCTTTGCCCCTTTAATCCCTTGCAGCTATATTCAAATGATGTACTTGCTACATTGCTACATAGCCGATTCCTTAATGAAAGGGCTAGTTTATCAGCAAAACATTTGAAGAACCACCACCAAACAAATGTTGTTTCTACCTTTTAGGCCCAAAGGCTAATCTACACTGCGTGCATTACAGCAGCAGCGAAGCAAGTCGCACTAATGAAGTGCGTGGGGTAATCTACCCCAGAAGTGAACGCAGTGAGTCACGGGTGTGTTGCTGGAGCAGCACAGCATCGTTTTCCACGTCTGTCTTATAATTTCCCCTAGCTGCGCAGATATACAAATATCCATCCATCCATCCACTATTTGGTAATAATGCAAGGTGTTTTATCGCAGGGCACACACACACCATTTCACACACTATTCTTATTCATTTTCTTTGGACTTCTACCCGGAGGAAACCCACGCGGACACGAGGAGAACATTTGCCTTTATATCCACTAACTGGTTCATTACTATTTGTAATAATGCAAGGTGTTTTATTTCTATTCTTATTCATTTTCTTTCTACTTTAAAACTGGTTCTTATAAACTTATTGATATCAAAACAATGATAACATTATTATTATTCCCACCCACACCATGCTCACAGCATTTACCTGCATTCTCAGAGTCTGGAGGCACCAGCTACCACTGCATTGGCACCACTGCCAGTGTAGGACTGTTGCTGTTTCACCAACATTGGGCCAGCATATGCTTGTAGCTAGTTAGACACCTAGCTACTGTTTTTATATTAAATTCAACTAAATTTATCCAACCTGATGGAGCTTGAACAATTTTGTAGAAGAATAGGTGAAAATTGCAGTGTCCAGATGTGCCAAGCTGGTAGAGACTTACCAAAATAGACTAAGCAGTAATTGCAGCTACAGGTTCTTCTACCAAGTATTTGTAATTTATTAATAAAAGGCTTAGAGTTGTTCTTTTTATTTGACATTATAGGGTATATTTTGTTGATCAGTGGCAAGAAATCCCAATTAAATCCATTTTGGTTCCATGAAGTAAGAAAATAAAATGTGAAAGATGCCAAAGGGGGTATACCCACTGTAAGTAGCTGTACTAATGTGGGTTCATCTTTTATAGTGTCCATGATTATGTTTTCAGCATAGAGAATAAATGTGGGGGGGTAGGGGGTTGAGTTGCTCTGGATGATGGTTTGTGCTAAGCAAATAAACAATAATGGTGTTCAATAATGGTATTCAGTTGTACCTTATCTACACAGGGGGATACAATGTGAGAGATTTGTAAGGATTCATAAAGAAGCTAAGATTTTTGTCACTATTACAAATACAAGACAGTGGTTTTGCCTTCGGGATCCAATTGACTGAATAACTGAATATAAACATAAAAGATTTAAAATGTGACTTTTGTGCACAGTGGTGCATAAAAGAGCCAAACACATTGTTGTTAAACATTGTGTTCTTTTTCCTATCAAAGCGCAATAGTGCCAGGTATCTCTTGATGAAACATTACTTTAGCTTTAGAGATTTGAATAGAATTTTCAAAAATAAGTAATTACAAATGTACTTTGAATACGTTTACTGTGTTCTGAACCAAGGCCCTTTCTCTTTCTGCAAAGTAAAGACACTCTATTGTTGTCAATAAAACGTTACATCCATGCAGGCTAGAATTGTCATTGTTTTACATAATGCCCTGGTCTGAACTTTAATGCTATGGACTGCACAATGTTGTGTTCATGAAGCTTCGACATTAAGGTACGCTGTCGGGTTTTAATAGTGTTTTCTGCCTCTGGCCTGGACTCATGTGATGTGACACCATCTACCATTGTGTTCCAGATTCGTTTTGCCATTTCATTTATCTTATATTATTTGTGGACATTCCGCCTGCCTCCCAAATCAGATTATGGTAATTTAAATTAAACATTCCCTTTTTTTTCTTTCTTTTTTTTTCTTTTTGGCCAAAGACGCGTTTGCAACTTCGATTTATATTTATGAGAAATGTCAATTTCCTGTCATCCCAGCCACTCATTGTGACCAGTCTTTTTTTAACTGCGCTTTTCGTGGTGATGGCCACTGGCAGAACGGTTTGGCAAGCGCGGCGCGTGCAACATGTGCTGTCGTTGGCCGACTCAGAGCGGAGTGATGAATGTCTCGCCTTGCCTTTTACAAATCACAACTCATCGGCATCTGCTAACCCAATGATTGTCACAGATGCTCCCTGTGACCCTACGTCCGGCTCTTGCAGTTTCCTCCACGCAGGAAAAACAACAGCAGCTCAGCGATCCTTCAGAAACCCTCTCCTTTCCACAGCTCTGAGCAGCGCCGCGATACACATACGCACTCCTAAGTCTAAGCATAAGGTGCATGTTAGAATTGAAAGAATGAGCGCAATGGTGTATTTAACCGTGCAGGTTGGTTAACGTTTTGGCCCATCGCTCTGATGAAGACCAGAGGGTTCGAAACGCTAGCCAACCCGCATGCTTAAATAAACCATTGTGCTTGATCTTTCTGAGCATCTAATAAGATGGTGAGTCTCATTCCTTGAGCTCGTGCGTCTGAGCGCCACCACGGACGTCAGCTTAGTCAGCCGGAGAGATGCGGGTCAATGACCGAGGCAATTCTGCGCCTCCAGTTGCAGGGTTAAGACTCGCAGCACACTCCCGAGTCGCCGAGAGGAGGCCTCTCCATCTCGCTGCTGAGCGCGGTCCGCTGAGAGGCCTCCTTTCATCTTCCTGCTCTCTTTCATCTTCCTTTCATCCGGAGCGAGGCTCGGCGCGCTTCTGCTGTGTTTCCAGACGCCCGCGGCGGGCCGCCTGGCTCGACACTCACGAGCGCCGTTATCTTCAGGTGCCGAGGCCCTCACGAGCAGGTGTGCCTCTCGAGCTGGAGCTCTGAGCCCGACAGTGGCTTTGCGCAGGAATACGAGACCCAAACGGAAGAGCTGGTGAGAGGCTGTCCTTCCAGACACGGTGGCTCCTGAAGTGTACAAACTCGAGCAACGCGTGGCTCCTACATCAGCTGTATCAGTCATCGGGGTGCGACAGGGTAACCTCTGGGTTTCGGTTCGGAATTCAAGGCTTTGATTATATTCGATTAGTCAAGGGTTTGACTATGCAACCTGTAACTATATGGGGTGGCTTTCCTGTTGTCATGCTATCAGCAGGAATTTTCTGAGTGAAACCCCATGGTCATAATCCCCTTATAAAGGACAGACTCATTAAAATAGGCTTAGTCACTCTACCAGCATAAATTAGATTGACCACCATTTGGTGAAACTGCAGTTCAGTTCAAATGCCATCCCTTTCTTATGTTGGAGGTTTTAATACAAGACTGTTGAGGTTGCAATTTTAGTTTACGAGACTGTAAACTTATTTGATTTTCCTCATTCGGGCGTTCCTGATTTGATATTGTGCCATGTTCCTATGAACAGTAGACTCGGATGCACATGAGCACAGCAATGGTTTCTGTGGTGTTTACTTTGATTCCCAGTAAACCTGGCATTTTTACACGTAATAATATAATAATACACCATTTAGCAGACACTTTTATCCAAAGCGACTCACACTTTTCAGTATATGTGGTCCCAATGGGAATTGAACCCAAAACCTAAGTGTTGTCAGTGCCGTGCTCTACCTATTGAGCCACACATAACCCTAAGCATGATGGGATGTTTGTTTCTTAATTAACTCAGGAACCACACCTGTGTGGAAGCGCCTGCTTTTGATATACTCTGTCTCCCTCACTTGCTCACGTTTCCTTTATTTTGGCAGTTAGCTGTATATGAATGCATCCAATTCTGTCCTTATGACAAAAGTAATATTTGTGCCTGGTTTTAAATGAGCCAGCTATCGGGTCACGCCGATCGTACGTCTGTATGGCGATTGTGCATGTGAAAATGTAATTAGTTCTGCAGGGGTTCCATGTATACCCTGCGTAGTATGTTACAGCTGAAGATGTAGGGGAACTGTTTGAAGCAGGAACATCTCAATGATGTCCAGTTCTAGTGTGATTGTTCATGAGTTAATCATTAGGAGACACTTTGAAGAGCGGATCGCTGGAGCCCGTTGTCATAAATCCAATCTAGCAGCCAGCAGAGAAACGCTCCGGTGCAGAGCCTGTTCATTAATACAGTGTCACTTTTTGAAATGAGTATTGTAAATAAATTGTCGTTACCTTTCTATAAGGTTTTAAGAATTGGCCAATGTGTTGCTGTTGCTGTTTGGTGGCTCATGGGCTTGCAGCTAATTCCACTTACATCAAGTTAATGATAGTCCCCATACGGCTTTCAGATCATAATTACCTTATTTTTTTGTACTTGCAATAACTGCCTTATGTAACAGTTCCACAACTAATTATGGAGTCTTAAGAATGCACACACAAAATTGTAAATTGCACATTAAATTGTTCAGCGTATTTATATGACAGTTCTCATTACTTTTTGCTTATATTACAGTTTTGTTTTTCTCAGCGTAATTTTGAAACAGTATGTACAGTATTTTCACACACACACACACACACACACACACATATATATATATATATATTATTTTTTTCAGAGGGAGTCCTAAAAAGACATTGCTGAACTATAGAGCAATCTCTTCTTTTTTAGTCTTATTAGTGCCTCTTCAAAACCCAACCCTAGCGAGAGATCTGCATGCTTGTGCATATAAGCATTTAGCACCCATTAAAGGAAGATTTTTTTAATGGGCTCATCTAAGACTCAGTTTTCTTCTACCCTAAAGCAGAAACCTTTTGGTCATGCAAAGCACAGAATGATTCAGAATATGTATTTGCTATTGCTCATAAGATGATATGTTTCATTTAGATGTTGACTCATTAAAACGTATTTAATGATTATCTGGCTTGCCTAACTGGATGTGTCTCACCATGTAGGAATTTGGAATTGCCTAAAATGGTATAAGAGCTTAAGAATGTTTGATGATGAGTCCAGGCCATTCAGCCCATCTAGAATCATCATTTGCCTCCTGTCTAGTGAGTATCCAGCACTCTGTCAAACCTGGACTTACCACAGTACTGAATACCCCAAGGGTCTCTGCCTCTAGTACACAACCTGGATAGCTGTTCCACACATTAACAATTATCCTAGAGAGAGAGAGAGAGAGAGAGAGAGAGATGGGAAATAAAGGAATGCAGAGAAGACAGGAGGGGGCAGAGAGGAAGACAAAAAGAAAACCAGGAGGATTAGGTGATATATGCAGGAAGCAGGGAAAATAGAATGAAGAAATAGCGGAATCTGGTTACACTCTACTACACTAGTTACACTGCAGTAAAGAACTGGGAGTAAAATTGCTAATTGCAAGTTGACTAGTTCTCTTCCGCTTCAATGATATGTGCTTTCAAAAAGCTATATTCTCATATAAAGGGCATTGCCAATGCAGATTACTTTCTGTCAAACCCATAACATTTTTATTTTATCTAGGATTATTCTCTGCTGTTAAATTCAACATATTCCTACTGTATAATGGTACCAGACTAAGGGGAATAATCGAATTAACCTCTGTGGCTCTGTGACATTTAAACAAACCGCCTTGCACTTTATCCTCTTCTTACACTTCAACGAAAGTTTGGTAGTCAGAGAAATTCAAAGTATTATGTAATCATTTTTTGAAATGATAATTTTTCATTTAAGTTTTACTCGGTGTTACGGACAAAGGGCTGAATTCCCCAGACGTGCGTGTTGCCACAGATATCCACAGGCCACAAATGGGGGACCCGTTCCTAGAATATAAGCCTATTTCCCTGAGGCTGTGCGGAATCAGCTTACACCAGTTTTCCTTTGACAGAAATCTTTTAACAGCTATATTCCAGAGTGTGCCTCCCTCCCTCTGCGAGAGCTGAAGAGAGGTTAGGCCTCAAATCGCCGTGCAGGTCTCCATAATGCGAGAGAAATGTGGCGGGTTCAGATCCACCCCGTTACAGGACAGCGACAGCAGCAGGCATTGAGTTTATAAGCTGTGGTATGAGTGTGACTTTTGCTGACTCACTCCGAATGAAATGACCTTTGCAAGCAGCCAGAGTCGTGTTCATAACCTGGCAGACACAACGCCAGCAAATCCGACAGCACAAGTATCCAACGCAAATGACCGGCAGACCTTCTGAGGTGTATTTCTCTCCCAGTGACAAATTCAACCACAAATATACTTGCAGGTGCAAGTGAACGCACCCACATATTACAGCGCTTGACAGCTGCATCCTAAATTGCTCAAAGTTGGGGGAAAAAAAGAATTGAAAGAATATTCATAATGGGTAGAAAATCTTTCAGACACGATAAACATCTCCAAGTTGTCTGGAATGCAATTTAGAAATCCATTCAGTCCTGAATTGTATGTGTGCTGGTGCACATAATTACCAGTTGAATACCGTGGAATAGTGCTGTTGAATGTGTTCCTTTGTGGGCTGTGGCGAGAGCAGACCAATAACTCAGTGTTTTTTCATTGTTGAGCCTTCTGCCACTTATTTCCCAAGTCTATAAAAAATTCAAAAGGGAGTTGAGTATATGCAAATGTGGCTAGAACTACATTTGGAGATGTACTTCTATGTATGCAGGCATATCTAGCCAACCAAATCATCGTTTGCGTTCACCTTCATGGGTTATTTTTCAAAACATATTCCTAGACTTGCCATGGGGGACCGTTGTAACATGTGTATGTATGTATATATATAAAATGTATAAACACTGTTGACCCAGTAACAATGGTATGGATCGATGTTTTGTATAAAGGGAGTCAAACGAAGCCAAAATGACCGGATGTAGAGCTCCGGGTGTTTTGTGGCCGAGGTGAAATGACACAGCCCATTCTCTTGTTGAGCACACAGCAAAATGTTCACTTTACTTTCTGTACTTTGTTTGTCGTGCCATGTAGTGATTTTTCAAAAGACCAATCATCTTGAAAAAGTACAAATGTCAATGTCATTGTATGCTTAGATTATTAGCACAGTGGTCTCTTCCAGGATGACAGTGCCCCCATCCACAGGGCACGAGTGATCACTGAATGGTTTGATGAGCTTGAAAATGAGCAAGTCACCAGACCTCAATTAATCACTTATGGGAGATTCTGAGACAGCATTTTCCACCACCATCAACAAAACACAAAGGGTCCAGACATTGTAGAATCTATGCCAAGGCACATTGAAGCTGTTCTGGGGGCTCATGGTGACTCAACTCCCTATTAAGACACTTTATGTTGGTGTTTCCTTATTTTGTATATATATACAGTATATATATGTAATTCCCATGACATTTGTAAAAACCTAAAGGCATTTTAGGCCTTTATTCAGACTTGAAATGTGAAATATATATGACTTTCCTCCTTTAACCCTTGTCCTTTGAAAAACTGGAACTGTCAAAAGATTGAATTGGAGTGAATCGTACCTTTCAAACACAAGAAAGAACCAGAGAACTTTACAGAAAAAAGACAAGGTGTTCCTGATAAAAAACCTTTGAAATGCAAATAGGTGCAACCTCATGACCAGGTTCTCCAAAATAAAACAAATATGCTCTTTAGGAAATACAAATAAAGGGTGCCTAGTGAAACAAAAAAATTTTCCTCGATATCAAGCTAACCCCACCTTAACTCTCTTGTGTCTGCATTACCCGCAGTAACTGGTAGGCGTTGGAACCATTTTGGTCATTGAGTCACGGCAGAAAGATTTCCATCAAGGCAGTGACTCAGATCCAGAGCTCTACGTGGTGGGAGCGTTCTGTCCCCTGGGCCAGCTTTTAAATATGCTGCAGCGCGGAACCCTTCACTGTGATTGACAGTTTCACTGATCTGGAAAACCAGGAAGCAAGCCGACAAAAATCGCTTTACTTCAGAACTGCGTCTAATTCATTTAGCGAGGCTTCTCGGCTTTGGGGGCGAAGCGTCTCTCATCTACACGAAGGCTGAATTCACAGAGCTTAGAGGCGCGTGTCTCTTTCTATGTCCTGACAGTTGAAACAAGAGCCAACATGCTGGACTCTTTAGTTCCTGTTCATTGGCTAGGTTGCAGCGTGTGGTGGAAGCAGCCTCAGTGGAAAAGGGGAGGTATTATAGTCCTATATGTCACTCCATGCTCCACCATGGTGACACAGATATCCAAAGAGTGCACAGCAATTTGATCCCAGTTTACTTCATTTTTCATTCATGGTCGTCCTGAAAAACTGCAGGATTCTTGGTGATTTTAATTTTCATGTTGATGTTGTTTATATGCAGGTGTTGAATATTGCAGAATCCTTCAAATTCCTCCAGCTATTGGACTGGATTCCTTGTTTTTGGATTGGCTCACTCAGATGGCCACGCCCTCTTCTGATGTCATCGTGTTGCCTCTCTTTGAGTAACAGAACACGCTTCACGTTCATAATTACACGTTGAACTATTGTATGAAAAGATGCAGCAAATGCTACAAGATGAAAATTGCTTTTCGATCCTTGTTGGAAAAACCCTTGATACAAAAATATAGTAATATAGTGCTCCCATGGTATGCCACCCACCGTTATGTCATCCCCTCTTTGATACTGGCTGTTGTCTTTGAACGGAGAGATAGAGAACTTCTTGTCTCCAAGAGGGAAGTTATATTTTACCTCATTATATTGCCCCCAACTGTCCGCCATCCATGAGCAGTACAAATGTATAAATATACACGGTACTTTACTTGGTCACATTGCCAACAAGAGCGGGAAGCCAATATGGCTGAGAGCCCTAACATCCGACAGGCCTGTGAGTCACTGGAAACACTTTTCAGATTTTTTAAAGCACGGGCAGCTATTCAGATGACAGCCAGAACCTGGTTGTTATCAGGTCGTGCTTAAGCACTTTTATAAGCATAATTTAATTTAGGATACATTTTTCATGGTTTAGTGGCAAAAAAAACGCATCTATTGCAAGTTCTGCACACTTTGCAAGTTAAATAGAATGCATGTATTTTTATTTATTTTTACAGTATATGTTAAATCAGCAAACCAGTCTGAGACTGCACTTCCCACACTTTTCCTTCCTACATTTACAAGTGCAGCTACTTCTTAAGAAAGTTACCCATGATGCATCTGTATTGAGCAGCCATAGGCTCATCTCTAAATGGCCATGTCTCTAAAAGGTTTTGGTGAAAGTTCTGCTTAAACAGTCAAAGTCATTAACAGAGAAACTTCATTCTCTCTGCTGTGCATTTAGAGTCAAACAATCATGTTGTCTTTGTTTCATTCGGACATAACAGCACCATTGGGATGCAATTTTAAATAATTTTAAAAGGAAAAGATGTATATAATGTATAAAATAATAATGATAATAATTAACTTTATTTGTATAAATGCCTTTCATACAACTCATTGCAACTGAAGTGTTTCACAGAGAACATTAAACAATAATAATAATAATAATAGCAATAGCAAAATAAAAAACAAAGACAATATCGTAAAAGCAATTCTCAAGAGAAACAAACATATTAAAATATAATCAAGAAATTTAAAACACTGAAAGGATCAGGGGGGAAATAAAAGCAAGATTAACAAATACAAATGAGATAACAAATAACAAAAGAATAAAAGTAATAAAGGCAAAAGCAACCCAGATCAACTAAAAGCCAACTTAAAAGCGTCGTTTGTTTCCAGGTCCGATTGAAAGTGAAAGTGAAATTCTCTGTGCTGGTTGGGAATCAGTGGCGCTACGGAACACCGTTGCCACCTTGGCGTGGTGAGTCACCGTGGTGGCTGAGAGTCGGGCAAGCGCTCATCCTTTTTAGCGCCTGTCATGCTTAATCTCCCAACGCCTTGACGACAGGCACCATGGCAAAGAGACATTTTGTCGCTGAGAGAATAACTCGCTGGAATGTCCACCGCAAGCTCCAGGGGCGGGAACCATTGGGGGGCTAGTGCGGTCCTCGTCTCTCATTCGCACATGTCCACATGTGGGCGGGACGCTGAACGAAAGGGAACATGCTGGCAAAGTAGCTCTCGCAGCCATGTGTAAAGATGTACCTGTGCGGGGGAGGCGGATAGCGTTGCGGTCTAATGCACCACACTTTGGCTGGTCCAGTGTGGTGTGCGCTGCCTGTCAGGGACCCGGTTCGAAACCCGCGTCGTCAGCCCGGATCGGAAGCAGCATTTGGCTGTCCGCCTCCGGGGAGGGGGAGGGTGAGCCGGCACGAGTCCATCGAGGAGCAGGAAAAGGTGTCCATGGTAGAGTTCCGTCTCGGAAGAGGCGGATCTATCGGCCCGGAAAGAGTGTCTCAACCCGGAGGATGGGCGGCGGACTCGTGGGAGAGGGAATTGAGATAAATAAGAGGGTATAATTGGCAACCAAATTGGGAGAAAAACTGAAAAATAAAAATAAAAATAAAAGAATTTTAAAGAATTATTTAAAAAATATGTACCTGTGCAAACCTCCCGTTGGAAGCAGTGGTGTATAACCCGTGCTTCATTTGTGCCAGAGCCCCCCAGAGTCCAGCTCCACCAGCTCTCCTTTTTGATCATTGTAAGCTCTCGGTTCTTGGCCACCTCTTAATGTACAACTCAGTATGCGCATTACCGGAAATCAAAACCTCACGACGCAGTTCTTACAAACATTTGCATTCCGCAAAGTAAAACCGCACCTGCTCTTTTGAAAAGTATCACCGTGGCATTGGGTGAAATTTGTGAAAGCGCCCATTCAGGGTGGCATATGGATAGCTCTTTTGAAATGCACGGTTCCGCTACGGCTTTGCCTAGTGCCTCTGTAACTGTTTTTGTACCCGAGAGGGCTGCATTCTGTCTTCCCTTGTGTTTCGCACCACTCTAATTCAATCTGTTACTCTCCCCTCCTTCAGAACATCAGGTGACATTTTGTTCACGCTTGTGCTCTTCTGAAGCTCCGGCGTGTCGAGGTCTGCGCCAAAGTTTTACTGCGTGACTGCAGGAGCTACGCACCCGGAGGACCTTCACAGGTGTGCTGTAGACGACTGGAATTGTTTTCCAACTTTCGCCTCAGATCTGTTTG
The DNA here is from genome assembly GCA_029706075.1 of Aldrovandia affinis. NCBI lineage: Eukaryota > Metazoa > Chordata > Actinopteri > Notacanthiformes > Halosauridae > Aldrovandia > Aldrovandia affinis. The sequence continues at coordinate 417,574 of JAINUG010000341.1, forward strand.
AGAGCTCTCACAAAGGCAGGGAGAGAGAGAGAGAGAAAGATCACAGACAAGACAGATAAAGAAAGATGACCCACTTCATTACGGCTGCTGCTTTGCGATGTAGGGGAGGCTTGCAGGAAGAGTGAAAGGCTGCAGGGAGAGTAAGCCCAAGTTGAATCATCCATTTCCTTCCTTCCCCTGGTCAAGGATTAACATGTCCATACTTTGGAATCCCCACAGCGGCCTTGAACACATCCACAAACAACACTCTTGAGCTGAAAACCAAAAAAGTAACTAATGAACGGAGGAACCTCTTTCACTCTTTGAGCTTTTTGAAACACGCCATTGTTTACGCAAAGCACGATGTTGATGACCCTTCCTCCCCTCCCTCACTCACAAGTGATTGTTGACAGTTGATCTCCCATCTTCATCTCTTCAGCTTGCTCTCTTTCTCTCTCTCTCTCTCTCTCTCTCTCTCCTCTCTCCCCATCTCCATCTACTCGCTCTGCCTTTTGTGGGCTGAAAGAAACCGAAAACAGGACCTGAAATGAACTTGAAATCATTTTCATGCGGTGAGGGCTTGTGTTGTGCTTTACTATTCCTGCGCTGCTCTGCCCACTCTCTCTTCCCAGCCCCCGAGAGGAAACCCCATTGTTCAGTCTTCTAGAGACAGCCAGCCAGCTAAAAAGCACATCTCCAAATATATATGTATAGAGCACAGCGATGTGCAGTGCATGATCCGAATTTAGTTTTGGACCTGTGACCTCCCCCAAAATGCTGCTTGGTGTTTCAAGGAAGGATATGGCAGTCAACCAAGGCTACTGTCTGCACGGGGATAAAGGTACAGTAGTACAGCAGACATTAATACCTCAAGGGTGGTAATCATAAAACGTTTAACGCGGCATAACCAGTGCTTGATTTGTGCCAGAGCCCACCGGAGACCAGCTCCACCAGCTCTCATGTTTGGTCATGGTAAGATCTCGGCTTAGCTCCGACACCTCCTCATGTACAATTCAGTATGTTCATAACCAGAAATGAAAATCTCACCATGCACTTCTTACAAACATTTGCATTCCGTGATGTAAAACCGCGCCTGCTCTTTTGAAACGTTTATTGTTTAAACTTGATTGTTTTTCTGGTCAAGATTATATTAGGCACGCCTGTCCACCATTTAGGACACCAAGGTCATGACCTTGACTGTTTTTTATAAGATAGTGAGGTTTAGTTGGTGTTTGTTGATTGACGATTGATTTGCATCGTTACAACCGTTCAGTGCCTAAATCCATCCCTGGGAGCTATCATGGACATGCAATGGGAATCAAACTGAGCCTGCAATGAAGTGGGATACCTATAAACACATTTTACACACAGACTTGCAATATCTCAAATTAGTTGCTGCCTGCAATTCACATGTGAAATCAGAAAATGTTTGCAGTAAACATGAATATTATATAGTGTACTCTATAATATATGCATATTGAATAGTTAAATTGTTTATTTGATTCATTTTAGGCACAGATTCCATAAACTCTTTGAGGGGTATACTATATGAATATGCAATTCAAATATCTGCAATGCAAATCTGCAATGCTACATGTAATATATATATATGTGTGTGTGTGTGTGTGTGTGTGTGTGTGTGAGTGTGTGTGAGTGTTAATGTCGTGTATGTGTGCGTGAGTGTGTGTGAGTGTTAATGTCTTCCAAGGTCCCTCAAGGTCCTTCATGTCTAAACTGGAGAGGACCTTGTACTTAATGTTTATAGGAACTCAATTCTTTTCTTGGATTTGGGCTTTTTCTTGATCAAAAACACACTTTTGTGGACAGTTGAAGAATTATAGCTGAAGGCCATGCGGTTTAAAAAATATTATTTAATTCGTAGAATCTATAAACCTTCAATAGAGCATACATTGACAACATAACTTCTCCATGGAGGGTCAAGGCATCCTGTCTGTGTGGTGTAAAACAGTTGCCTTGGATGGTATTAAATGCTATTTATCTAGCTTCTCTTCTGTGAGTCCAAGTTCTGTCTGCATGGTGACTGTTCGTGTAAATTAGTTATGAGAATATTCCACTGGTGCTTTCATTTTGGTCAACTTAAAAAAATCTCTTTGCTGTGAGTTCTTAACACAGAAGAAAGTAAAGATGAATAAGCTTGCAAGCTAGTGTGCAATGAAGCTAATGTTCCACCGTGGCAAAGAGGCTTTGTGCATTTTAATAAGCACATACATTCTCAATCTCTCCGTCCTGTTACGAACCTAACCAGGGACAAGACATTAAGAAAGGCATCACAGTGCATCTTGGTTGTCATGAAAACCAGGCGGGAGCTCAGGCTCCTGAACCTGTGGTGGCCGCCGTAATATTCTCGACAGTGCAGTATAGCATCGTTTAACTTTGAGCTCTGGTGCCGGTAGCCCCGGGCCAACAGCCGCCCATTTCTTCTCATCTCTTGCACCTCTTACATCAAAAACGAACCACTGTGCACAGCCTATGCGGGAGCTCTCCGCACTGTGTACAATAACCTTGATGTTAATCAAAATATCCTCAATGCATTTTCAGGATGTCATCTCCTGCATTCCCCCCGTCAGAGTTTTGTTGATTTATGTATTTTTTCCCCTGTATCAAAAAAAAGTGTGGCATACAGCAGATTTCAGATGCGATGAATGTGCATTTTCACAGCTGGTGGCCCACGAACAAACCGCATTATCACTTTTCTGTCTTCCATTCAAATGAGCATTCCGCCCCTAGCTTCAGCCACTCCCCTCCCCGCCACAACACCGAACGCTATGCAGCTGGTCCCCCCCCCCACCCACCCACACACCTTTTTTCTCAGGTTTCTTTCGAGCGTTCTTAACTTACTCAAATCCAGAATGACACCATTTGTATCCTAAGCCTGGGTGGGTAGAATCCCCCTGCCTGCCTGCCTCCCTCGTGGGAGGGGGAGTTAGAGTACCTGTTCTCTACCTGTGTGTGAAGCTCCTGACTCTGCCCTTGTGTCAACATTAGTCCTCCGCCGCTGCAATTAGTGCTCTCATGTTTGAGAGTCATGAGCCATGGGGATCGCCGTGCCGACGTGCTGACCGTCAGGCCTTTAACCCCCCGAGCACATCTGCTCCGCTGTTCTCCTGCAGTGCAAGTCCTGCCCTCGTCTAATTAAAACATCTTGACTATCAGACCCTAACGATGGGAGAGCAGGTTTGTCGCCCCCGGGGGCTCTCTCTCTACGCAGCTAAGCGATGCATCTGCCTCCGTGCTCATTTGCCCTGTGATTAGGCAATAAGATATCACGCACTTAAAATTACCCGGAAGGGGCGAGACTGTGAGGAGAATTTTGAACAGCAGGTCTGACGAGCCAGCGCTGCCCTTTTTAGTTGGCTGAAACTTTTTAAACTGGACATTAAAGAGACTCGCAGGATCCGTGCTCAGGTCTCGTTGCCAATATTGTCAGGTAAAACCTTATCGGCGTTGACGGATGGCTACCTGTCCCAAAATATAAAAACCACCATCTTTGGAAAGACAACTGGACTCAGTGAAACTAGCTATTTTGGAGTGTGAATAGATGTGAGGATGAGGTGAAGATGAATGATATCAGAAAGAGCCATTCCTAGAATGGTCATTCAAATTCATGATGTTGTCAGGCAGGAAGGAAGTCGCTCCCCAGACATCAGAATGGAAATCCAGAGTCCGCCACTCAATGGATGGATGGGCTAGCAGGGACTCAGCCAGGGTTCCCGTGGTTACCGCTGAATTAGCTCCGCCCCAATAATGCGCCAGGCCATTGTCGGTGAGAGATACGCCTCCTTGCTGATTGGGCTCTACTATAGATCTATCAAAACGAAGCGCTCTTACGTGCGAAGCATGAATATGGATAATCTCATTCTATTCGGAGTCAACAAGACCGTGGAGTGTGTACGCAATCAGCAAAGAGCCACAGAAAATGGCGCTGAGGAGGAGAAGAGGAAGGCATGCGGAAGCTTCATGGCTGAAAGTATGTAACTATCTCAAGTCTCATTGTGACATTGCAACAAAAAAACTATGCCACAACACCCCCTCCGCCCCCCATAGCTAAACCACTGCAGTTATTTCAGGGCATTGAAATGTAGTGTTAGTGCTTAAGGCAAAGAGAAAAAAGAGAGCTTAGAAGCAGCAGAAGTGTAGATGAGACGTGGAGCGGCACTAAATCATTTTGTCCTGAGTGAGTGCATTTGCGCGGGAGAGTGTCCTCGTGTTTGTGCTCCTGCAGCCGACTGCAAAAGTCAAGTGTCTGAGTCGATCGGCCGGAAGCCTCTGCTAGGACGGAGACGACGGCGTCAGGATGTGGCTAATGTGCTAGATTAGAGAACAATGTTTCTTCTCATCAGGGCAGGGTAACACCTCTCTCTCTTTGATTTTGATTTGATCAGCCTTCGTTACCATCACAAATTGTTTTCCAAGCTCCACCTTTTGGTTGGTGCGTCACAAAATCTCGTTTGGAGTGTGGGGGGGGGGGTGCAATCAAGAACTTATGAGTTTATATGTGACCAGAATTCAGAAATAAACAAACTCAGAATGGCAGTACTAGGAGTGAAGGAGCAGGTTATATTATATTGTGTGTTAAGGCCCGCATTGGCCAATTTCTGTTAAGTCAGTCAAAATAAAACCACTTTAATCACTTAAGCTGAGAATGAATTAAATGCTCTGAGTAAGGCGTTGGCTTGTTTGGTTATGTTTTGTCTTTTCAGCTCCCTGATTTGGCTGTGTACGTGAATGGGCTATCAAACGGAGAGGAGATTCTACTTAAAGTCAAAGACATCCTGCGTCTTTTTGAATCAAATAATTTGCATCTAACAAAGGAACTTATATACCCTTTTTTAATCAAATAATTTGACATGTTTCACCATGTACCTGACTGGGCTGCTGGGTGGCTCATCCTGATAAGGCACTGTACTAGTGTGTGGATGAGCCCCACGGACTGGTATTGAATCCAAACCGTGCCAGTGCTGACTGTGAGCCGGCAGCCCCTCCCGGGCTGTGGCTTCGCCCAGGGAGGGAGGGTTCACACGGTCGGATTGTCTGTGTCTCATTGCACACCAGCGCCCTCCGCTGGTCAATCAGATGCCCGTGGTCTGCGCACGAAGCCTGTACGTGCGAGCCGAACATGTACACTGTGGTGTGTCAGCCGCAGCTGACATCACATATTTCGGAGGGAAGAGTGTGAGCTTGTCTCTGCCGAAATTGACAGCGGATTTTGCAGCAAGTGCTGCTTAATAATACGATTGGGGATTCCAAATTGGAGGAAAAAGGTGAAAAAGCATATATATATCAAACATATGTACCTCACTCACCTGGTTGCCTCAATAGATACTGTCATTTCTATCATTAAGTGGGTTAAGATATGTGCTCTATGTGCTGTTTTCTGATGGCAGTGGTTAATGTGAATAAAGCAGCATTCTACCATTCCATAGTAGAATTGACCATGTTTTTCATACAGTTAAAGGAAGCATGCTAATACAATGCATTTAGGTAAATCCTCTATATTCCAGTCATGCAGTGCAACTGTGAGGTATTCCACACAGAGCACTCCAAAACTAAGATCTGATAAAAACATAATTTGTTTTTAATTAAACCTTGAACCCTTGGGGACAAAATTACCTCTGTACAAAACCGTGCAAAATGCTCTACTTTTAAGAATCTTTTCATAATTGAGCGGGTGTTCCTTTAACGCGGAGCACCGCGGGGCTTGACAAGTCCCTTTAAAAACATGTTGCATCTGAGGGGTTACCGATATTAAGCCAGGCTGGTTTTATTTGTTCCTAAGTTACATTATATAACCCCCAAAGAAGTATCCAAATAAGCCATTCTAGGTCATTTTTACACTTGAGTCTTCAACAAACGAAAACGAGATAAATACACTACCAAGGATCTTACCGAAGCTGCACATAGCACACAGAAAATATGATGGATGATTAAGCAAACTTTTAAACTCTATGAATGTGCTTAATGATGTGAACAGTCTGCAATCATAATAGCTTGAGGTGGTAAAACACAACTGCTATATTCAGAATTCAAAAGTCCACTCAGCGTTGCAAATGACGAAGTTTGTGCTCAGTTTAGTTAGTTTTTTCTCGCCAGTTGAAATAAATTATAGTCTTCCTCTGTGGGATAAAAAATTAAAATAAGGAAGCATTTAATTTAACTTAATGGGGGTTTTTTCTACCTCGACATCTTTCAACATCATTGGCTTCAAGATAAGTTAAAATATTATATATTCAGCCATTGATTCAAATATTTACAGCTTCCATAAGTATTATGAGACCAAATGACTTCGATCAAATATCTTTTTATGTCTGTGAGGTAATTGACTTCCAACATAATTGCTATTTGTATGCTCACGGCTCACATTGAAAGGCGCTGTTAGCAGAACGTTAGCAACAAAACTAGCTGGATGGATTGACAACACCCAAAGTAAATATTCAATCATGAAATGTCGACTTTTGTGTGAAATATCCCACCATATTATAAGTGCAAGTGTTTTTTGTGAGTTAGTTTTGGCAGTAACTGAACTTTCAACCCTTTTAGGAATATAAAACATAAATATGTGCATTTAATTGTGTCAGATGGACTTTTCATACCAATTGTTGGCTTAGGTTCATCACCAAAATGAACTTCTCCATCTTACCGGATGAAGAGATGAGTTATACCACAAGGCAGTGGCCTGAATTCAATCAACGTCCATCCTTAAATTTGACTTAAAAAAAACTTTTTTCTGCCCAAACACAGTTTGGCAGGTTCATTTCAGGTTCAGCTTGCTGAACTTGCCACACTGCGTTGCGTTTAAGTGAGGGAATGTTAAGGACAAATATTGATTGAATCCAGGCCAGTGTGACTTCTCCAATGTGCAAGTCTCATCACAAGAGAGAGGTCTGCTTTTTCGAGGGCCTAGCAGTCTTTTCTGATCAGCACTTTTCTAGGGGGGGGGGGGATTTTATTGATTACCTCTCTGGCTATTGAACTGATATAGTGCAGGGGTGTCCAATCTTATCTGAGAAGGGCCTATGTGGGCGGAGGTGTTTGTTCTAGCCCAGCACTCTTGATTGAAGACCATGATCGGTTGATTAGTCGAATCAGGGCTTATAGTGCTGGGCTAGAACAAAAGCCTGCACCAACTCTGACCCCTGATATGGTCTTTATGCAACTGTCAAAGAAAATCGAAATCTGTCCTGAATTATTTATAGTTTATAAAACAATGAATCAATATCCAAAATCTGTACAAAAATCTATTTTAGATTTATACAAAAACAAGCATGCATTCATGCATACATAATAGTAAAAAAGTTTATTTTAATATTCAGTTGCAGAAAGCACTGCCGCCTGCCTTATCTGTGATCGGCCAGGTCCTCACTGCAAAATATTATTTTTTTCACCCGTTTGGATCAAGAAGGCCAGACAAATTGAGAATTTAATCAAATCTGGCACGTCTGACCCTTGCCTTTCATCTGTCCAATCCGCTGCGTCGCCACAGCTGGTGAGTAGAACGCTCACGTGGAGAACAAAGTGACGTGTCTACAAATTGACACTCCACTAGCAGTTCCACCTCGGCCTATCTGAGCATATATCCTCTCTGTGAGTGGCGCCGTTCATTGCGGTGAGCAGGCTACTCACAGGCTGCACAGGTTTCTGACTCATCGTCGTGCATTTAATTGGGAAACTTTTCCCAACACAGTTTGATAGAGATCCTTTGAAGAAAGCTGATCATCTTCAATGCAGTTTTCATTCGCATCTCTATTTTTGTACTGCACAAACAACTGATCTATGAGCCCATGAGGTATAATACTCATAATAAAAGAGTGACTCTATAATATTTTACTCATTTTAGCATGTTAAACGCATGATCAAATATACATTCATTTTTGCATTGCATTATATCTTCCAGCCAACATAATCAACACCGAGTTTATCCATTTTAATTGCACCGAAAATATGTTGTAGCGGCCAGGTTTGGTTTTGATCCGGGCTAAGGAGAGGATGAGAATGCAGTCCGTCTGTGAAACGTCTCTGGATCGTGGCAGATCTCTCGTGTTGAGGAGATTAGAGACTCGCCTCTATTAAATGGGAAATTGATGTGCTGGAATGTGACACGGGGCCTGCGCATTTCCATATCAGACAGGGTGTCTGGGAATTTCAATCACCCACATCCTATCAAACTTTCAAATTCAATCCGCTTCAAGTGCCGTGGGAGAGGAAGTCAAGCCAATGTTAGCAATATTAAATAGGCCCCCTATGCATTTCAAACATTCCCCTGGCAGGCTGAGGCAGACAGGGACAGGCAATGACATAAGGCTGACGCCAGTCAGGACTGCGCATCTCTTAACGCAGGGCTATTCAATTCCAGGCCTCGAGGGCTGCAGTGTCTGCAGGTATTTGCTCCAACCACGCACTACGCCACCGGATTTCACTAATTATCTTATCTCCTCGGCCCGGGAGGTCAAAGGTAAATTACCTTCTCTATACACGTACAGGCGTGTGTGTTGAATCTGCTGACAGCTCCGATCTGAAGTCAAGACTCAATGCACGTTGAATGCCCTGCAGTTACAATTCAGATATCACATTTATGACATCACAAGCTCCATTTGTGCTGTCACTGGGTAGATTTGTTTGTTTAGTGCTTATTGTTTCCTTGAGCTTAATTTGACCTACTTTACTGTTCTGTTTATTGTACCTGAGCGCCTATGGAGGATTCAGATGACTGCTGAAGTTCGGCAGCTCACAGTTAGAGAATTTCAGTGGGACTGTTTATCAGGAGTGTGTGAAACCTTGCGGATTTGACTTTGTTACAGTGTCACTGAAATAGGAATTGGGCGCCTCCCCCATTGTTCATATATACTCTGTACCCCCCACTTTATCCTCAGCTTCCATTGCACTTGTAGCGGAGCTCGGAAGACATGAGTTAAGCACGTGAGCGTCCGCTGCTTGTCGTCGATAAGAGTACGATTAATTCCCTTGGCTGGGGACTCAGGTCTTTAGCTCAGCAGGCTAATCGTGTCTCTTGTTGCATTGGGATCCTCTGTTCAAAACTCACTGCAGACAGAAGCAACTCCGATATACACTCACTGATGCTGTCTAATTACACCTGAGAAGAGGATCTCTCCGCCCCAACCAAAGATTCTAATACTGGGAAGTGATGTCATTCACTGAGGGTTGATATTGAGCATGACCATGCATCTAGCCATCAGCGAACAGAAACAGAATTTTCCTTTAACCAGTTAATTCTCAAAAGAACTATTAATTTAACAGTCCCGTTCTTTGTGTTACCAGACAGTTACTAAAGTTCCGAACCAATTAGAACAAAATCACATATCATCAGTAACAGTTTTTTGGGGGGTAACACGTTAGATTAAGGTGTGGCACTGATGTTTAATAAATCTTGAGATCCATACCGTGTCCGAGTTTGTCTGACTACGACACCAAGTTTGAATAACATACGGTTTGTCTGAGGGAAGGCCTGCTGACTTTGAGATCAGCTCCATATGACAGATGTTTGTCTGACTCATCGTCTTTGTCTGACTTTGGTGCAACTTCTGTGCATGTTTGGTGTTGTGTTAAAATGCACAACGCTTCACAGTGCGGTGTGCTGCAGATGTGGTGGAGTTGCACTGCACTTTGCTGACTCCCTGAATCCCTGACAAAAGCTGACAATTGAATCCCTTATTTGTGTATGGAGCGAGAGAGGCCTTGTTATCATAGCAGTACTGTCCTGTTTCTTATGATTTGTGCTGACTGCATTATGCAGTGTGGATGTGGATTACACCCACACTTTCATGCCTGGCCAGTTCCCCCCCCCTTTTACAAGAGGCAGGATATCTTAAAGAAAACTGGTCTCAATTAGGGATGTCAGAGTATACTGGTTTGATGTATACCATGGTGTCAGAATTGATGATTATCATACCATAAACATTTCCCCCCACCGTGATAGCCGAGTTGGTGGTAGCCTATATTGTGGTATTTGATAGAAAATAATAAAAATGGTTAAATATGTGTTGGACTAAAATTTGCGTAAACACTCTTTAAGGTTTTACTGACTTGTGTTTTACGAGGTTGCTACGGCAGAGCAGTGTGTGTCTCTAGTGGGGAGATTCAGCAGCTCACTGTAGCACTTCATTGGTTGTCACTGCATGGAAGAAACCTCAAACAGTGCAGAGCGGTGCTCTCTGAGGTGGGTGAACATGTTGGACTTAACTCTCAATAGTTTAACTAACAATCGTATCTTTGAAAATGTACTTTAATTGAAAAAGATGTTACTCTGAACACAGAAACAGTTTATTAGAGACAGGCTATTGTTGTCTGGCTTTGCTGTCTGGCCTGGGACAGCGGCTCTCTCCCTTAAAGTAGTGGATGAGATTCCCCCCTCTACCACACGCAGTGCATGTCTTGTCCGTATCCCCTGCCCTCCAGCTGTAGACTAGTTTGAAGGGCTGGTCACACATCACATTGGGGGACTTGTGTTTATTTTTTTATTTGTTTGGTACACCGTCTATTTATTTCAATTTACCCTCCCCACACGAGTCCGCCACTCGTCTCTACGAGGCAAGCAAATCCGCAGAGGGCAGCGAACTCCACCTCCTTCGAGATGGAATTGGCCCACCCACGTTCTCTCTCTCTAGGTCGTCCTCAGACGAGCCCTCCATCGTCGCTTCCAGTCATCCCGGTTCTCCATACATCTGGCCAACTCGTTGGTGCTTTGCACTCCTGCGTCTTTCTTGAGTACGTCCACATATGTTAATGTGGGACGTCCTCATGACCGGTGCCCATGCGTTGGTTCCCACAGCACCAATTTGCTGGCTGGCAGCTCCTGGTGTCTTTGGCAGTGTCCTGCAAGTCTCATTCTCCTGGCTGCTATTTTATCGCTCATCACGTTCTGGTGACTCCCTTAGTTGCTTCATGTCGGACCCGAGCCGGTTCACCCTTCTCCCTCCCCCTGTATTTATTTGTAATCGTTTCATGTAGCCATGGTACAAGTGGAATAAAGCACTTCGGCTTTGCCTCGGGACCACATCACACCACCCTGTCGTGGTTTTGTCATGTCAGAATTTTTACATGAATTCTCTTTTAACATTGCACTCAAGTTTTTATCAGACAAGATCTCAGGATTGGATTACTCTTGAAGTCCCACGTGTCAGAACTGAGTTAGGTAAAACTGCTTTTTGCTATTGTGGGCCTAGAGCTTTTAATGAGCTTCAGGAGACCTTCAAACTGGGCTCTGTGGTCTCCATAGGAACTTTTAAAAATATGCTTAAGGATATAGAGTTAGTGGTATGTGAGTGTTTCTAAATGTATCGTAACTATTGTAATTACTACTATTGTAACACTAGTTTCTTATTATTATTGTTATTTTGTATGATGCTTTCATCTATTTTTATTGTCCTTGTCTTATTGTTTGTTTATGTGTAATTTATGTAATTGTTTTGTAATCAGGGCACCATTGTAAATGAGACTTGGTCTCAATGGGCTCCCCTGGCTAAATAAAGGTAAAATAAAAAAGATTTTTAAAAATAGTTTATTTTCATACAACTGCACAGCCCGTCGTACATGCAGCCTTACACATACCCCACGGACAGCATGTTTAAAGACAGCGTATGGCTTCAATTTAGTCCCAGGCAGCCGGCACCATGGTGAGGTGACCTTTTATCTCCCTGCGCAATCCACCGTACCGACCCCACTGCATCAAAGCACACAGTCGTCACGTCCACAGCAATTATGGCGCTAGCAGCTATGCATTTTGTGGCAATTTACTGTGTCACAGGCTGCAGATGAGACACAAGTTTTCCTGTGAGGTGTCTGCCATATATCAATTTTTTTCATAGTTTCTGATTCTATCCCGTTTTCATCCCAATTTGGTAGCCAATTACACCCGCTATTTTCAGGTCAATCCCTCCCTCATAGTTCGCTGCCATAGCCCTGTGACCGGCAGTGACACAAAGGCGAAGTATCATCTCCTCCGAGATGGCACTCGCCAGGGTGTTGACCGTAACTCCAGCACGCCAGAGTCACTCCTGTGCGCAGTGAACATCTTGTTGGCTCCCCTCCCCCCTCCTTGGGGCGGACAGCCAATTGCCGCCACCGGTGGCACTCCCGGCCAGAGCCAACACACACACACACACACGCACACACGCACACACACAGCTACCTGGTCCCATTCTAAATAAAACCGTGTGCATTGCCTCTGAATGGAAAAAATCACTCAATTTCATGGCCATGAATGACAGGCGTACCATTGTGTGTAACCTGTTCACCTCACTTACACAGCACTCTTTCTCCCTGTTTATAATGGAACCATTTCAATTACCGTCAGACACAGAAGGATGTCAGTGGAATCATCCACATGCCATTTATAATGACCGGAGACGGAATGTAATTTTCAGATTACTTGATTTGACTGGATCACTAAAGTTCACTTAAATCATACCTCAAGCCAGGGGCAACAATGTGCAACAGTCATTTAAAAGCAGGTATTCCACCGACAGGCACAGATCAGGCGCTGTAAATCAAAACCAATTGTGCCTCGCGTCAGTTTTTCATTTTAATAACTTGAAATATGATCCACCGCCCGCTTACACGCTCGCCTGCATTCTCTTGCCCTTCCTAACTTACAGAGCTGTAGGTACCAGGTCCTCGTTTTGAGCAGAAATGTGTCTTTTTGAGTGAACCCCGCTTCCGTCTCCATAGGGCTTTCTGGCCCTGCGGGACTGACTAGCTCTCAGTGCCTCCACAAGCCAGACGCTCTCCTCTCCTGCCAATCTGGATTGCGTTCAAACTCTTGTGCCTCCCGTGAATACCAAGCACAACAGGAAGAGAATGACACCCCTCGATAAGGGTGCACTGATACACATTTTGAAAGGGAGGAAGAGAGGCATTGCACACTTGGTGCTGGCAGGAAACCAAAACCATGGCAGACATGTTGGGCACAGGCTGCTTACTGTACTGTATATGATAATGATGTTGGCCCTTTTCCAATGGGTTTCCGCGTACTAAATATAATGAGAAATAAATGTGATTGTGAATTGTGGATGTATGCTGCCTGAATTCAGTATTGGTATTGGAGTGCATGGGCGCAGCGCCTGCGGTTATGCAGGTGATGTACAGAGCCAGCCGATATCTTCAGCACTATTGACTTTATAATGGGTGAAAGAAGCTTGGGGTTGCTGCACAACAGGTTGTCCTCCTCTCATCTGGATCTCCATGGGAAACCTCCATCCCAGTGCAATTCAATATTCACAGTGGCCCTCGCACGCTGGAGTTTGAAGCTGCCAGTCATTGTGCTGAATATTTTCCCCTGTCTAACCAACACGACTAAGGCAGAGGAAATGTGTCTGCATCCTCCCGGTGTGACACTGCGCTTGTGGCTCCTGCAGACACCGACACGCGGACACGGCGGCATCGCATAAAAAGGCTGCAGTTCTGCGGCGGGTTTTAAATAGTGCAGCTGCCGTAATTGAGTTGTGGTTTACGGGGGCTTAATGAATGAGTTCTGTGATCCTCGCCAAAAGAAGGGGAAGCCACCGTTCGGGTGTGTGTGTGTGTGTGTGCGCGCGAAGCCACACAAAGGCGAGAGCGCCTTAGTTGAGAGAGACGGTTTGAGCAGGGACTGAGCCACTTCCCTGCCCAGCCAAGCGCAGCATTAACGTTGTCGCGGCGAGCGCAAGTCCCACATAACGAAGGCGGATAACAGACAGACGGATCCCTCCTGCTTGTCAATTAAACGAAAAGTTCCGCCGAGCCTTAGAGTTAAGCTGTTCGTGTAATTAGTCACACTTCCTCCTCTGCTTGCGTGCAGTTTTTTTTGCGAAAGGCCACGTAACCTCCTAAGCACTTTCCCTGTCCCCCATTTAACGTGAAGGGAGGGGGGGCAGGGGGGTTGGGAGCAGGGCTGGACTGGGACAAAAAATAGGCCCTGCCATTTGGCTCAGACCGGCCCATCCACCCGGTGCGAGCCACGTAAACGGCGCCCCATTTTCTGTCGACGGGGGTGGTGGTACGCGAAAAAAAGCTGAGACCAGTTCGTTTATTTCGCGGACCGGGGGGGAGGTGCTACGCGAAAAAATTATTGCGCCCCTCGGAACAATATAATTGGGCCCCTTTTTTTCATTAAAAATATATATATATAAAATAATTCTACCGGCCCTACCGGCCCAAAACTAGACCGGCCCACCGGGAATCTGCCCGGTAGACTATATAGCCAGTCCAGCCCTGGTTGGGAGGAACCTCTCTATCTCTATTCTTTCCTCAGGCTTTCCGGCGCTTCGGTCCCCAGTGTGGCGCGCCCTCGACAGGCACATCAGCACCTGACATGTCAGCATTATGTGGTCTTCATCTCACAGGAGAAGAGAAAGGGAACAAAAAAGCAAAAGGACAAATGGTGATTGAAGAGGGGGGTTGGACGCAGGCACAATGCACTGGAGACGAGGGTCCCCGTCGGCCGTGGAGCATCGCGTGCGCATCAGCGAAACATAGCTGACGGGGTAAATGTGTACAGTGTCTAACTGTGTTAATTAAAAGGTTTGATTAATAACTGTGACTGTGACCCCCTGCGACTGTGACCTGGGTTGCAGTACAGTTAACAACAGAGGGATTTATTTTAGACGTGCGGGAACATATGCACACACACGCGCGCACACACACACACACACACACACACACACAGCTACACAACGATACCTGGTCCCATTACAAATAAAACAGTGCGCTAAATAGGGGAAAAAATCACTCAATTTCATGGCCATGAATGACAGGCGTACCATTGTGTGTAACCTGTTCACCTCACTTAAACAGTACCTTTTCTCCCCGTTTAAAATGGTACCATTTCAATTACCGTCGGACACAGAAGGATGTCAATACGCAATACGAATTACAATAAGAATGTTTAGCAAAAATAATGAAGTGTTTTAGGCCAGTGTGCAGTTTAGATGAAAACACACAAAGGGAACTGAACTAATGTCTCCCTCTTCCTCCTCTTCTTCAAAGGAAGTTCACTTGTTTGAGGTGCCGTAAATGCGCTCACGGCTCTCTGCACTTCCATATCAGTCTCCTACTGAGGGGAGCAGCCCCTGAGGGGGCCTCTCACAACCTGGCGCTTGTTCTTCAGCAGACATGACAAAACGAGCAGTGCTCTGTGGTGGCGTTAAAGCACTGGCACTAAAGGAAACAAGTGATTGATCTGATCGTTCATAATGAACTACAGTAAACTAAACCCTCACCAAACCGACAGGTATTCTCTTGTTCTTAAACCAACCTCTTCGACAAATGCACCGCAGGTGCGCTTTTGTCTCTTCACAAAATTACCAGAATTGAGTTGGACATGCCATCATGCGCCACCATCCTGGATTAGGCGCTATTTTCCTCTTGACAAAGAAAATAGAGCCCTAAGTGTTTAATAATGTATTTTCCAAAAAATCAACCAGGCAAAAAATCTGCAATCAAAATTGCCTGCAAAACTCAGAGCCTAGGTTTTCATCAAAACTTTATTTAACCAGAAATAAAAACCCATTGAGACCGAGGTCTCCTTTTCAAGGGTGATCTGGCCAAGAAGGCAAGCACGAATTTCATCAATACATAAAGAATACATACATACATATACAATACATAACAAGGCACAGTACACATACAAGTTATCAGTAGGCTACCATACAACCGAAATTTAAAATGAGAAGTAAAATTCAGCTTAATAAATTCAGCTTAAATTTTAAATTCATCTTAAATTATCAAAGCAAGAGCAGCAGGTGGCAAGGATTTCTGTTATTTTTTGTTTGAAGCAGTGCAAAGAGATCGAAGAGGCCAATTTAAGACGCGTCTGGAGGTCGTTCCAGGACCAAGGGCCGAAATAAAATAGGCTTCTTTTACTTGCCTCAGTCCACACGGGCGGTACTTTAAAACGCATCCAGGTACTAGATCTGAGAACCTAGGTAAGCATGTAACCTAACTATAGTGTGTGTGTGTGTGTGTGTGTGTGTGTGTGTGTGTGTGTGTGTGTGTGTGTGTGTGTGTTGTGTATGTTTAAGATTGTGGTGCATTGCTCATTTAATGGAAGAAGTAGGGTATAGTAATATGCAATATTAAATGTAATATGCAATATTACATTACATTACATTACATTACAGGCATTTAACAGACGCTCTTATCCAGAGCGACTTACAGTTTACATTTCTTTACATACAATCCATTTATACAGCTGGATATTTTACTGAAGCAATTCAGGTTAAGTACCTTGCTCAAGAGTACAACGGCAGTGTCCCACCTGGGGATTGAACCTGCAACCTTAACGTTACAAGCCCAGTTCCCTAACCATTATACCACACTACCAAAATATGGTATACCCCCCACAGGTGTGACTGACACAGGAGCTCTCTCTGTATTATCACGCTCTTTACACTTCAGCTATCTTCAAAGTTTCACTTTTTCCTCTTCCTTTTTGATCACAAAAAAATACAGAAGAGGAGGGAGGCACAATATACTCTCACTTCAGTTTTTGCAGTCAGTAGAAATGTTATGAAACTTCATATGCAGAGGTTGAAAATTACACTGTTCAGAAAATAATTAGATTTTAAGACCATTAAATTATTAGAAGCGGTCGATCTGCAGAAGCTTTCAAGCTCTGTGATACCCAATCTCAGAGCTTAGTAACATATTTTGAGTTAATTAACTTCATAGGGCGTTACCCTATAAACGGCCTTTTCGGTTTTTAATATTAAGCTTGATCAATGCAATGTCAAGTCATTCAAGCACGAGTGGAAGCTGCTTCTCTTCCATGTTATTCAGTGCTTGTCAGAAACAAATCATGGTTCTGCCATGTCATTCTATGTATTCAATTTTTTCATGGTATAGTAGAACTTCTGAGATACGAATGCATCAGGAATGGAGGTGGTTCATAATGCACACAATGCAACTTTGAAGTTTTTGTTTCTTGCCACTAAATTGCATCTGATTTGTAATGTCATGTAACACACCCCGCAACTCACGAGCAACTCAAATGCAACTTGGTTGTGACAAGTTGAGAGACGTTCAACTTCACGCAACGACCAATCAGCGCGCAGATATTAGTCACATGTTTCACCCAAAGCGCTGCCTGAAATTCCATTCATTCGCAAGCAAGCTGATGTTTTGTGTTTATGTTAAGTTATACATTCAGACAACCATGGCAAAATATATTATTTTAAATATTCAAGTTATTGAAATACTATCAGTGGAAAGAATGACTCGTTTCGGTTTGGTGCTTCATGATTTATGCATGAAGGCTGAAGAATGGGAATTATTCAGTTGAAGTTCAAGTTTTAAGATTAACAACTGAGTTTTGACTAAATTGGATTCCTAACCTGGTTGGATTCCGAGGCAGCACCTGGTTGGCCACTGGGTGACACTTGGCCAGTGCGCATTGTGACGGAGTCCCAGGACAAAGACCGTCCTGATTCAGCTTAACACCTCGTTTTACCTCACTGGGTGACACTAGGGTCAGACAATTAAGTAAGTAAAGTTTATTTTGTCACCTATCACAGACCAGTCCCAGGACACAGTAAAAACATCAGTGCAAAGAAGATACAGGTTCAACTTCAGTTGATTATTCAGTTAATGAGTGCCTAAAGATGCAAACAGCAAGGGCATAAAAATGCTGACACGCAAAGGGTTTACTAATCTGAACGTCTTTAGGTAACTGTGACAGAGGGATCCCAGGGTCAGACAGTTCCTTGGACTGGTCACACATCCCACACAGAGATCGTACTCTCATTCTATGCAATGTGCGATGTTGAGAGCTTGTAGCATACTTGCCAACCGTCCCGTTTTTCATGCCCATCTCCCGGGCCCACATCTTCCAGGAACTAATTTCTCTGCTATTTTTATCTAGTCACAACAATTAGAGCATTAAACGAATGTCCCATTTTCCCTTCACTGTTTAAAAAACACAAGGGAGGCCACGAAACTCAAGTGAGGGAATACACAGAAATTAGCACCAGCTAAGTAAAACTCATCGATATCATGCTAGTTAGAAAACCTTTTAAATTGTCAACAGCCTGATAAAACCATGACGTCCGTAGAGAACTACTACCATAGTATCATGGGACTGCATGAGAGTTGTTAGCTATGATA
This sequence comes from Aldrovandia affinis, assembly GCA_029706075.1. Lineage (NCBI taxonomy): Eukaryota > Metazoa > Chordata > Actinopteri > Notacanthiformes > Halosauridae > Aldrovandia > Aldrovandia affinis. Next base: position 435,664 of record JAINUG010000341.1, read on the forward strand.
ACTTGCTCCTGTACGTTTTCTACTTCCTATACTATGCTGGTTGATAACTACAAATGGATGTACTCCTATTTCATGCATTACTTTGTTGAAATTTAGGGCAGGGAGATATCTCCCCAGCTACAGTCAGAGAAGAAACGGAGCGATGCAGTCATTACGCACAATTTTATTAGTCACAAAAACACTTTGTGATGCATGAAATATGATTTGGGATACTTCCCAAATACTTCTGGGATTCTCAGAGAAGTGGGAATAGCCCATACATTAAATTGGGAGCAGACTTCTTGCTCTGAACTACATAAGCAGTGCTTGGCGTTATGTCACAGTTCTGGCTGTGGCAGCAGCTATGAGACTGCCTAAAAAAAATCAAACCACATTTGTTTGAGGTAAGGAAAACATATAAAATTATATACATTTCATGCGATTTTTAAGTCGCAAAGTTGGCAAGTAAAGGTTTTCATAACTGTACATGTTGGTGTGGTAATGGCTGGTGCTTGAACCCAAAATCCTCTGAGGTTAGGACGGACACTCTGAACACAATGAGCAATGGAAGTGCTGAAGTACCTGTGTTGCATAAGTACACTGGCCTCACATTGTGTGATGTTTTCACCAATATGAAGGCACAGTAAATCCTTATGTGAAGCCATATCAAGAAGCCATGGTTTAAATTGTATATAAATATTTAAATGGCCCTCATATTTTTTATTTATGTATTATTTTTTATTTTTTTATTTAAGAATTTGTTTCTGATTTTTCCCATTTTCTCCCAATTTAGTAGCCAATTACACCCTCTATTTTTCATGTCAATCCCCCCTCGTATTGTGAGTGCGCTGCCGTAGCCCTGTGGCCGGTAGTGACAAAGGCAAAGCACGTCTCCTGCGAGACGGCACTCGCCAGGCTGTTGACCATAACTCCGGCACCCCCAGAGCCACTCCTGTGCGCAGCAAACTTCCTGTCCGCTTCCCTCACCCCTCCCTGGGGCGGACAGCCAATCGCCACCCCAGTGGCACTCCCGGCCAGAGCCAACTCTGGCGCGACCAGTGGAATCGAATCGAATTGGTCGCAGTGGCCAGTGTCGAACATTGTAACCGCTAGACCGCCCGATTTATGTATTATTTTAACAAGGCAATGTAACAATTAGATATCCTTGCAATCACATTGGCTCAAATTCTTGTAGACTGTTGTTCAGACGGCAGACGGAGTGCATCGTCTGATAAAGGTGCAAGAGGATAACCAGCGACATCAGAGGATAGTATCTTCTTAAACCTTCCGGAGTTCCGTCCGTTTTTTCTTTTTTAAATATGCAAATCTCCAGTGTCCACTCCAGTGAAGACAAGATTATGTTTGTAACTCGTTGTCATTGAAGGGAGGAGATATGACAGAAGGCAATGTGAAATAAGATGGTAGTTATTACAGAAGCTTGGTCCCTGTCTTCAGTAAGCTGTGACGGGATGAAATGCATGTCGGATTAATTCAATTATAGATGTTCTGAGGGGTTGGTCTTCCAACAAATAAGTTAATCAATTCATTAAGTGAAATAAAATTAAAAGGAAAACTCATTCTCATGAAATTTGCATTCAATTTCAGACTTGTTCTACATGGTACTACATACCAGACCCGACTTGAAAGGACAAAGATTCCTTCAGGTCACAAGTTAATTTTATTTCATTACCATTGATACAGATAAGCTATGATAAGCTCATTCCGAACTTTTCACATTTATATTCTCCATTGAAAATGAGAGTAGCAGAACTGGCACTTAAATATCAGGATAGTATTCTGCATTTTGCTTATCATTTTTAAGTTAAATATCTGTTAATGCTGAGGTTATATATTTGAAATTGTGCAAGGAATACCCAATCATTTTCCAAAACAATACTGTATTTATTCAGATTATTTATTTACTATCTATTTACCTATCACCATTTCCATGTTATTTGCGCTATAACACAGGTCTATATTCACTCGTGAAATGTAAATTAAAATCCTTGGTCAAAGGGGCGGTGGATAGCGTAGCGGTCTAACACAACGTATCTTGGCTGGTCCAATACGAGTGTGGCTGCCTATCAGGGACGTGGTTTGAAACCCGTCTCTGCCAGACTGGCTCTGGCCATTAAAATACAAAAAACTAATTCCACCGGCCTTGGCCGTGTGGCTAATAAACAATCTATCTATTAGCCCCAATCGGGGGTGGCATTTGGCTGTCCGCCCCAGGGAGAGGGGGGAGGGTGAGCCGGCATGAGTTCGTCGAGGAGCAGGAAGGGCGTCCGTGGTCGGGTTCCGTCGCAGAGCAGGCGGATCTGCCGGCCCGGGAAACTGGCCCAATCCCCAGAGGATGTTCGGCTCGTGGGGGAGGGTGAATTGAGATAAATATAGGGTATAATTGGCAACCAAATTTGGAGAAAAACTGGGAAAAAATTAAAAAATAAATGAAAAAAATAAACCTTGCTCAAGGGTACATTACAGTATTCCGGTTTAGATTTGAATCCACCACTTGGGCGTTTTGCGTCATTGCCCTTAACCAAAGTGAATCTGTTTATGTCTTGGTACAGGTTAAGGATAAACATCTAGTTTTATGAATATGGCTCATGCATTAACTTTGGCACTACTGCAAGCAGCACATAGCTGAGCCAAAGCTGTCGCTTTAACGATTAATTTGATTTCTGTGAGACAGATGCTCTGGAGCACAGAAACAAGAAATGAATCACACATTTATGTCCCAGTTCTGTCCCAGCTGCTTGTGCTTGTTGTGTTAATATTTCATGGGAAAAGCTCAAAGATACTTCACAGATGTATGTTTGGCAAGTGCCTGTCTCAGCCTCACAGTGGTTATGGCTGTTCTAAACAAGCTGATTGTGATGAGAATAATATTGAATAATTGAATGCTGCCGCAAGATACAGACACGAGGATGTGTGACTTCATTTAAGTGCGATCTTTAGAAACATTACTGCATTATGCAACTAATAACTGACAAATACTGCACGTGTGAAATAACTGTCAGTTGCCTAAAAACGGTCCAGTCAAAGCCAAACAATCGCTGTTGTGTTGTAAAATCCATCGGTAATGCCCATAGACTTCGATAATGGCCCATGCAGGTGAATGCAGCCATTGAAGCATTTAAGTCCTCTGCCATTGTTGGTACTGTACTGACACGCCTCCTCGCTTTGACTCCAGCGATGCCAATGCCACGGACCAATCAGAGCCATGTTATTCAGATGGAAGCCACAAATTTATAGTGTGGAATTGGAGGCCATAAACATCCACAGCAGACACCTCTGTCGTTAGCTTCAGTGGTAGCTATAGCTCCTGTTTTCCGTGGTTAATGCTAATGCTAGCAGCAGTAACTGTAGATTCTGGTACATTGTCAGAGTCGTTGGAGGTAGCGACAGCTGTAATCCCAGAAGCACCTGCTGCCGGTTCAATGGAGGCAGAGGTGTCAGTTTTGTCCTCTTTGATGAATCGTTTTTAGGTGGATCGAGTGTGTCTCTTACCCATTGTTGCATTACTTGACGCCAAGTGAAAAATAACAGTGGCTTCCAAATTATAGTTCAGGGATCACTGTGGTCCCTCTTGTTGTTGTGTCATCATGTTTAAAAATATGTCAGAGTTAGCCAATTAACATTTACTTTTCTTGGTTTTATTGGGGCTTCTAGATTCTGTGAGACTTTGCACCTCCATTCATTTTCAGTGACTTGACCTATAAATTAAGGGTAGCATTTGGTACGGTTCCTATGACGTTGTTACTGCCTAAGCTCTATACCTGCGGTTCTCAAACTATGGGTCGCAACCCCACTTTTTGGGAAAAAAAAAAAAAAAAAACATTTAAATATATATATATTTTTTTAAACCATAAGCATTTCTTTACATTTTTTATGAAAAACAAATTGCTTGTTTTTTCGTAAAATCTGTCTTTTCTGACCGATTATTTTTAATAATGCATGACATGCATGAGTTTAATCCAACGCATGCGTTTACAAAAAGTCAACAAAAAGTTTTACAAGGACAGAAACCCGTGCTTAAAACTGCAACAGCAGCAAACAAACGGGGGCTACAGGCTTCATTTGTCGTCGCAAGTAAGTCTGTTTTATTTGTTTTTCATAAAGATATAGCCTGTGAATGCATTTGCTACTATTTTGGAAATAGACCACCAATATATGTTTCTGGACTAAAGGTTTTCAGCGTTGTAATTGCACTATCATTTATGTATGGGGTCGCGATTTTTTCCCACCCATGAAATGGGGTCGTGGAGTAAAAAAGTTTGAGAAACCCTGCTCTATACTAAATCTGTACATTAAGATGGGACGCATTTACTCTATTTACAGTGCGATTTTAGGTAACTACTTAACTTGCATCTGTGGGGAGATGAGAAAACCTGAGCAGAGTCTGGATATTACCCTTCATTTGTTCTACAGAGAACCTGAGAGGCTGCAGTCAGCAAGATGAAAGTTTTGAGCAAATGAAAGTTTTATGAGAAAAAAAATAACCTGCAGTGCTTTATTGCTGATTTTCATTTTTTGGGGGGGATTTTCTCTTTGAGCATATTTTTTTAACAGCTGACATTTTCTTTTACAGCACACTCCCTCCCTTAGCAAATATTTAAATATGTTATACTTTGATAAGGACATTAGTAGCGAAATGGTTTAAGCAATATTTAAGCAATTTGGGTTTAGTGCCCTGCCCAGTGCCACTAGTATCTCACTCTGAAACCTTTGAGACAATGTGCTGCCCCAAAACATCGTTTCCGGCCAGCTGTTTTCATTTCTAAATGGTAGCTGTTATTCTTCTGCTCAAAGTTGGGCTTTTCACGTGATTATTTTTCCCATCTGTGCATTTTCGGTGAATGTTTGTTATCGGTGCGTCTCAAATCAGAGAACTCGTGTGTGGTGAGAGGAAGAGAGTTTAGTTTCCCAGCTCTCTCTACTTTCAAAGCGCACACACTTATTGAAAAAGCAAGTGGAAAATAGCTGCTCTAAAGCCTGGAGCCATGCACCTGTTCAATCACCTGTTCAATCCACTTTGAGAGAACTGCTACAATCTCAGCGTAGGGTTATATTCAGCATAGCCAGATGAAAAGAAAAATCAGGAAATCATTTATTTTATATAAACAATAACTCCAGCGGGAGTATTGGCTACTCTATATTACTAATTATTCTCTATACTGCTAGATTTGTTAGAGACAAACAGTGTGTGGGAGAGAGAGGGAGAGAGAGAGAGAGAGGGGAAAATAGAAAGAAAAAGCTAAAAGAGCACTCTATTCAATAAAAAGTCAAACATTAATATAATGGTTCAAATCTGGTCTCAGCCACCTCAAACTGGAATGCAAGAAAACAATAAAAATGCTTTTAAATTCTTCAAGAATTTTGTTACTATCCAAAAAAAGGGTGGTACATTTCTGAATTCCCCAGTCGAGTCCCCAAGAGAATCTAAAATGTAAAGCTTTAAATACAAAGGCCCTAACCCCTTAAACAGCCCTGTCAGTCAGCTTGCCAGGCAAATAACCCATACAGTATTAACATGCACCATGCTCAGACAAGCCTCGCAAGCAAATCACCCCAAGTGATGCACCGAATCATTTTAAAAAAGCATATATATTTGTAACACTGGGATAATGAACCGAAACACAAAGCAAACATAATTGCTAACGTGTATTGCAAGTTAGGCATTTCTTCAGTGTCAGACAAAAGGCAGAGGCGGATTCTGGCAAAAGTATAAAAGTCATTCAGGTAAGTGGCCTGAGGTGCACTCTTCACTCCCACTTTTTCTTCCTCACTCATTCTAATTCGGTTTGGTCTGTTATATGCGTTGTGGTGGTCCAAGTGCTTTTAACCTCTCAATTCCCTTGCCTATAACAAATACACTGAATCACAATTGATGGATCAATTCCATTTCCAAGGAATACATTTTTTTCACTGTATCTCCTGTTACAAAAGCCCTTCCTATATACAGTATATATATGTATGTATATATATTGTGGTATCCCAAGGGGCTGCACCAGGAAATGGCTGCCTGGTCATTTAATTCCTGGGAGCCACTGGAGGAAGAAGAACAGCTTGACCACTGGGAAATTCGACAATCTCTGTGTTCCGTTATGCAAACCCATATGAGACAGCGGGCCCTTAAAATATTACCACTCAGCGTAATGAAGCAGTGCTGCTGTCTGAAATCCCAGGAATGTGTCAACAAATTAAATAGCAGCTTAGTGTAAGGAAAGGTGCAGTGAATCAATTATTATTGGGGTGGATTCATACACTGATCCCTGTTTTATCCCCCACACCCTGTAATCTGGTAAAAAGCCTCTCTCCCTCCGTGTGGTCTGCTCACATCAAAGGGATTCAAAGTCTATGCATGTGCTCATTTCTGTGGGACCAAACTCTACCTCTCCCCCGCCCCCCCCCCCCAGGCCAGTGTAACTCCAGTGGGAAGGCAGACATGGGTCAGGATCTCCAGTAACCTCATCAGTCCCCATACAATCCTGTTTGTCAGCATGCTGTCTGCCTCTATGTCACACCGCCCTCTCCCTAAGTGTACTACTGTTCAGGGGTGGAAACTCCCACCCCACAGACTTTACCACCTAACGTAGGGAAAAATAATTGTTCTGGGAGTCTCTCGTGTGGCTACAATGTCAGGTTCTCTGGCACTACAAATGAGCTGTCCTAATGAACAGTTTCTTGGTGTGCTGAAAGCGTTCAAGTTGAAATGTCACTGCCTCTTGTGCTAATTTGCGCTTGAAGGTATTCTTTCTCAGCTGAGAAACTGAGTGCCAAAACACCTGAAAAAGATTAACTTTGTCATCAACCGCCTTCTATAATAACAGCAAGGGCAGTATCACTAATGCCAACCCAAAGATCACAGAGCCCTGAAGTTCACGTGAAATGAAAGCCCTGCTTTGACGAATCTTCCACAAAGCAGGGTGCAACATATGTACAACATCAAATAAATGTAGGCATCTGTGTCCCTTTTGTTGGTCCTGCAAAGTACTACATGTCCTGACCAAATTCCAAATCTGGCTCAGTCAATTCTGGCCTTCTAGTCATTCACCAGTTTCATTTGGGAATGATTATGATTAACACTCCTGCCATGTTTTGTCTCAAAATTATACACGTTTGACTTCACTGAAATGCCATTAAACTGGGTTTTTTTTCCAGCATGAAAGTTGATGAAATCCTCAACGTATGAGGGGATATGTAAAACTGAAGATGCCCAACATCATGTGTTTGTAAAAATCTGTACACCATTAGGGTCCGAAGGCACTGCTCATGTCAAATTTGAATCGGAGGGGGCCTCGAATAGTGTAACGGTCTAAAGCACTCACTTTGCGAGTTGAGAGCTGAGAGCCCCGATCGGGGGAGGCGTTTGGTTTTCCGCCCCAGGGGGAGGGTGAGCCGGCACGAGCTCGCCGAGAAGCGCGAAGGGTAACTCCAGAGAGTAGCTGGGTGAGCTCCGTCTTGGAGGAGACCTTCAACCATCGCTGGCCTTGGGGAATTAGCTTGCCCCATAGAGACGGGCGGCGAGTTCATGGGGGAGAGCAAATCAAGATAAACAGAGCGTGTAATTGGCCACAAAAATTGGGAGAAAATACAAGAAAAATCTGGAAAAAAAATGTAAATAAAATAAAATAAAACATTTGAGCCAAGGGTTGAGAATGCTGGTTGATAAGCAGAAATAGAGTGGCTCAAAGTTTATGACTATCTGCAAGGTTTTGTACACACACACATGTACACACATATACATACACAGACACAATCTCACTATCATATGATCACTCCCCTCCCTTTCCACACACACACACAGGACACCCTTGCCGCGGATGCTTGCCTGATTGTCCGGGGTGTGGTGATGCTGATAAAAAGTTCTGGTGCAGGACCCTACCTACATATCAGCAGCATTCACCCACACCAAAGCTTCAATGCCTATGAGCTCGCTGCTCAAATCTTCGATCATACCAACGATCCTCTGACCTGTTGATTTGCAGCCGCAAGCTGAACGGGAGACGTCCGTGTTAAAAAAATGGCGACATAGCATGGGCCTCATCCCGTCTATGAAATTCAGCGTAGAACGCTACCTCGCAACGGCATCAAAATGGCCCCCGGGGCCCACAAGATTGGCAGTGACATCTGTCCAAGGTTCTCAAATCGTGCCTTTGAACTATTCATATCACAGGCAGTAGAGAAAATCAAGCCTGCAGGGGAGCCGTGTGTTTGCTGACAAGTGGCAGGAGCTGGATGAGACGGGCTCGCATGCCTGCGTGGGGCGGCGTATTCCGGCCGCACGGATCCAGGGATGAGTCCACCACGGGCTTACGGGACACGGAGACAGGCAGAGTGATATTTTGTGCAACTGTGTCACTGGAAAGCATTCCCTATTTTCTCTCCGGGGGGTCACTCGCTTTGATAACTGTGGCATGATACCAGGGCGATGTGAGAGAGAAAAACTGGCTGGCTATTAGGGGACTTTTGGGGTAAGTGGCCGAAGCGCTTGCCATGCCCTGTACTATCCTGGGCGCGAAGTCACCATGGACGAGCTTGGCTGGCTCCTTTCAGAGGCCGTTGCCCGTTCAGACAGCGCTAGCCGAGCAGGCCAATGGGAAGCATGGTGTCAAGATACGGGTGGCATGTGACGCCAGATCCGGTTGCACCTGTTGCATGCGGGTCTACAGAGGGAAGCCAGCTGGAGAGAAGAGAGGAAACCGTGCGTGAAGCAACTGTTGTCTTTCGGGGGGTTGCGCGGACGAATAGCTCATCAGCAGATTACATCATTTGATTATTGGACACTCATTGTTGGATAACGACTGCGGAGAGCCAGTGTTACTTGATATAGATGATACATGACTGGCTCTGAGCTGTACTTGCACCAAACTTATGTCTGTGAATTAAACAGTTTGGAACTGTCGTAAAACATTTCAGGGGGGTTTAGGCCCTAATTCCTCCCCCCCCACCACCCGGCTATGCTACTCCTATGCAGTAATGGTATAACTGAGGCGATGTGGAATCTGGGCAGGTGGTGTGATGGCCATGGGCTGCCTTGTATTGGGCTGAATCTGGATGGGTTCCTCCTGATTCTAACCCATTAGTTTAGATTTTTTGGTTGCTGTTCCCCACTGCACTGCCACAGGTGAGAAGTGCCAAACGTGCCGTATGGACAGTTTTAATGTGCATCGTTCAGGGGAGCGCCAAGACCGCGGGGCACCTCCAGCAACAAGACAGGCGGGAGAAGGCCCAAAAAAGCAGGCCTTTTTTTCTTCCGAATATTTGATGGTTTTTCATTGCCAGCATGTTTGTTTTAAAGCTCGTCGGTGCAATTGTTTGCAGATTATAATTAATTTGTAAGGAGGCATCTCTCATAGAGAACAAATGCGTGCGGTCCACTTCTCAGGACGTGTGTGTGTTGGCAATAGAGGTGTTAGCATTATTCAAATTAGGATTGAAAAATTATATTCAGCGGCACACTTCATTTACAGCCCTTCAGCCTGTGACACATCAGTGCTGGCTCTGAGTAGAACTCAGTGCCCCAGAAATGTCACAGCAGAGAGAGAGAGAGAGAGAGAGAGAGAGAGAGAGAGATAGAGAGAGAGGGAGAGAGAGAGAGAAATCAATGAAAGATGAAGGCAAATGGGAAAGGCTGCAGTAATCTGACTGCAGCTGACTGTCCTTTTCACGGTTGGAAATACTAAGTAATGAGCCCCTGGTTCTCAGAGGTGTGTGTGCATTTGTGGCCAGGAAAAATGATAATGGGCTAATTGACCAGCATGGGAATGAGGAAATTCAATTGTCATAACTGTTTGGTCAAAAAGTCGATTTCATCTGATTGGGAAATGAGCCAGGAGTCAGAAGAGAGGCTTACGATGCCGCACTCTCCTGAATCTACATTCGGGCTGAAGCAGGTACAGTGGAAACCGAGTATGTTCACGGTGATGCGTATGTATCATTGTTAACTGGCGCATTTGAACATTTCACTGTCAACCCCCCCCCCCAACCCCCAACCCCCGCAATGACAGAAATAATTACTTCCCATCTTCCCTGCAGAACAGGCATAAGCTTCAGCCTGGTCACCCTAAACGTGAGGGTGGATGGGGGCCGCAAAGAACCTTCCACTTTGAGAATGTGATACATGATGCCTTGTCTCCCGAGAGCAGGGAAGCATGGGAGCCCTTCCTCTGGCTGCTGGAGGGGGTTGCCGTCGCTGGTGTGTGACAATGAGCGCCGCCGATTCAAACTGAACGGATGGAACCCAGAACGGGATTCCCGGTGTGCTGGTCGGCACTTGAGCCACTGAAAGAATGCGGAGACTGCATGAGCATCGCATGCTCAGCCGCTACAGAGGACAAAAGAGGTATCGCCTTCCTTAACGGATAACAGAGGCTTTGAAAGCCTGGCTGTATCTGCATGACCATTTTCATGTCCAGTTTCTTAACAGATAATAGAGGGCCTATAATGCGGAGGCCTGAGAACGCTTCCGCCAACCACGTGGTGTTCTGGCCAGGGGGAGCAGACACAGGGGGGCTGGAGTGGGGAACACAGCTGCAGGGATAAAAAAAAAGATATATATATATATATTCAACTTCATCTTATTTGCTTGAATAATCCAACTGGGGCGTCGTAACGTACGTGCAAACCCGGCATTGAAACGAGACAGTCTGAGATCCCCACTACGTGCCTGGGGCATGAAGATGGCAGTACGGAGCGAGAGATGTTCGAAAATACTTCTGAGATTCAGGCTACCGTGGCAGTCGCGTTGCTCGGATGTTCTTCACCCCCCCACCCTGTAGTTTTGGTTGTTGTGTAGAGTTGTTGTTCCCTGTGGCTCAGTAGGTAGAGCGCGGCGTTGGCAACGCTTAGGTTGTGGGATTCCCACTGGTGCCACATATACTGAAAAATGTATGCATTCACTACTGTAAGTCGCTTTGGATAAAATCATCTGCTAAATGGCATATATTATGTGAGTTGTTTATGTGGCGTATTGTATGTGTTGTGTATGTCATGCATGAGATTTCAGCCAGGGGCTGGGGCAAAGAACAGTCTCTAACAACCCCCCCTCACCTCTCACCTCCCCTTCCTCTCATCACTCTCGTGAGCGAATAGGTCGAACCCACCTCCGCCCATGAGCGTGCGTCTGCAGCATACATTCTAAGCATCTCCTTTTCGCCCCAGCGGGCCTCAATATAATTATGTTCACACCACGTCACTGCTCTGGAAATCTCTTAACACCGCAAAAACAACAACAACAACAGCAAGCCCATTTGATCTCCTCTGTCTAACCCCTGCAATTCTTAAGATTGGGTGAAGTGTTCTGTCCACACAAAATTCTGTTGAGTTCAATTTATTTTATTTATTTATTTATTTCATTTATATAGCACCTTTCCTCAAAGTGCTTTACCCGATCGTAGATGATTTAAAAACAAATCCAACACATTACAAAACCACTGAGCCAAAATAAATGTGTTTTGTTGGTGTGTTTATGTGCATGAGAGAGAGAGCCAGGGGGGCTGGGATGTCAGTTTGCTGCACATTTGATCTACTATCCGAGCCTGATTTGGACATCCTCTCACCCTGCTTTTGGTCCAGAATAATTGCTGTGGTTTTGGCCTTGGTGCCAGGTCACTGGAACAAGCGTGAAGCTATTTCCAGGCCTGGCCGATTCCTCCTCGCTCGATGGCCACGTTAGTCTGAAATCAAGTACATTCATAAAATGGGCTTTTCCCCCTGCACACGCGGCCAGTGAAAATAATGTAGCACATGACCTTTCACCACGTTCCCTTTCCGCAGCTCTGGAGGTTATCGGTAACACTGCGGCAAAATTCATCACACCGACACACCGGGAGAAGCACACTTTGAAAGCCCCTCTTCAAAATCCCAACTGTATTTTGCAGGGAGTGCAGTGATTCATGTTAATTTGATGAATGTAGTGGCCTTCATAAATATGTATCAATACGCAATGCACTGTTCTCTCGGTTTCACCTATTTCCATATGGAGCGGCCAACATAAAAATAAACAAGGTTTGAAAATGAAAGGTTAAAACCAAATCGGACCCCCGTCAAAGCAAACATGACCGGAACATGAACATTGAAAGCACAGCAATTATCATAATTACAGAGTGTAAACCACATTGCGAGTTTAGCATGTGAATAATCATAATGAAATTAATAATAGCCATGCATAAATATGTATCCATACGCAATGCACTGTTCTCTCGGTTTCACCTATTTCCATATGGAGTGGCCAACATAAAAATAAACAAGGTTTGAAAATGAAAGGTTAAAACCAAATCGGACCATTATAATAATTACAGAGTGTAAACCACATTGCGAGTTTAACATGTGAATAATCATAATGAAATTAATAATAGCCATGCATAAATATGTATCCATACGCAATGCACTGTTCTCTCGGATTCACCTATTTCCATATGGAGCGGCCAACATAAAAATAAACAAGGTTTGAAAATGAAAGGTTAAAACCAAATCGGACCCCCGTCAAAGCAAACATGACCGGAACATGAACATTGAAAGCACAGCAATTATCATAATTACAGAGTGTAAACCACATTGCGAGTTTAGCATGTGAATAATCATAATGAAAATAATAATAGCCATGCATCTTGAACGAGTTCATTTTTAATCTCAGGGTTGGATCAGCAATCTCAGTTTATTTGTTATTTTGTTTTATGATAGAACATAAACGCATGTTTTCAACAACCTTAATTGATCGAGAGATTGGCTGTAAAAAAAACTGCAGTATACAGTGGGTATTTTGGGAAATAGGAACGGCCTTTCAGGATCATGGCCTCAGTTGGACCGAAAGGCAGAATGGGCTTTGCTGCTTGGATCTGTGGTACTAAAATGCTTCTATAAGGGATAGCCTTCAGGGATAGTGTCAGGGTAGTATTGCCTTTAAAGCCAAAATAGACAGGCCCTGATTTTTCCAGAAACATCATTTTGTGTTTATTTTCACAAATAGGGCCCTTTTATCCCCGAAATAAAATGGTTAAGCCTACATGTACATTTCAGTTTTGCATATGTTCTGCTTTCTAAGTAGTCCTATTTTCCAGCTATGGTTCCAGTCTATGTTGCAAAATAGAACTAATTTTTAGCCAGAGGAACTATTTTATTTATTTATCTTTTTTTTTTTCATTTGCCACAGTCGATGCTTGTATGGCAAAGGTGGAGATGAGCCGGAGGCATCTCAGGATGAGGGGCAGGGATATAGGCAGCGCAGAGGTTTAATTAGCAGGGACTTTGGGGACCGCTGCATCGGCATGCAGAATATTCATGAGGGCACGGTTGCCAACCGTTTCTCTGGTTGCGTCCCCTGATCTCTCATGCTGTGAACCATGTTTAATTCTCCCCAATCCCTGTTCAATCGACATTTTTTGGGGGGCAATTCTCAAATGATGTCGTGTTTTTAATCACTGAAAGTGTCAAGAGTGTGCTCTTGAACAAAAACAAATGGGTGATTTCCCCCAAGATAAAAAAAAAATGGTACAAATACAAATTAAAAAATTCTACTCTCAACTGTTTTATCCCTAAACAGAAGACAGAAGTACTGCATTTTGTACAACATTTTATAGAAAAAAAATTCAGAGAAATTGTTTACTGTGCAGAAAACATTTGAAGAACTCTTCTCGTTTTATAAAATAAATGTCCAAGAGTTAACTGCTTGAAGGAAACCAAAATGTCTGCAACCCCAAGAGAAAACCCTGTTCTTATGTGGCACAATGGCACAGTTCATACAAAAAAAGGTTTCTTGCATCTGAGAGACATCTTCAATTGTGTCTCCAATACATGTAGTCACTGCTAATGGAATGATAGTGGGACTTCTATTCCTAATAGAGTAAGCATAGATATCACTGGCTGTGGGGCTTGAGGTAATGATGTTTACTGAGTCTAATGGCAAAACTGATCAAGTGGAAATGGCATAATATGTGATGTGTATCATGTGATGTGTGTAATGTTCACAGCTGAGTGGTTTCATAGCATCTGGCTGGACAGTTTATTTAGTTTTTCATAGTAAACAACATTAGTAAAATGCAGGCATCTGGTTTTCCATGCATGCTTTCTCTGAACTCCCCCTCTGGCACGGCAGGGTTCTGCAAAGAAGACTGGAACCATGCCGGCCTGCACGCTGTTCGATTCTGTCAAATGAACAAAAACGCTTTTCGCTTTACCATTGACCTTTTTTTCCTTTTTAACATTATTTTTTTTTTTTTACATTTGTTTCAGATTTTTTCCCCATTTTTCTCCCAATTTTGTGGCCAATTACACCCTCTATTTGTAGGCAGGCTAATTTGCTAGAGAGGCAGGCTAATTCCGAGGGCCTTTGAGTCCGCTTCCTTTGCCCACCCACATTCTGGAGACACCCTTACGCGCTTCTCGGCGAACTCGTGCCGGCTCACTCTCCCCCCTTCCCCCTGCGGGGGATGGCCAAATGCCGCCTTCGATCAGGGCTAACGGCCAGGGCCGGTCTGGCAGAGACGGGTTTCGTATCGGACACACTCGTATCGGACTAGCCAAGATACAGGTGAGTGAGACCGCTGCGCTGTCCGCCAGCCCACCATTGACTCTTTTAAAGCATTTTTTATTCCCCAATTTTCTCATCTCCCAATTTGGAAGGCCCAGTCATACGTGCACGGCCATCTCGTCGTTGCTGTACCCTCCATCAGTTTGGGCCGCTGTGCACCATGCTCTCCTTCCTAGCACTTCTGTTCACTTTGCAGCCCCCCCCCAGCAGAGTTGCATCAGCACTGGCATGGCCAGGATTCAGTACCGTATCGTAAGGAACATCTCTGAACCGAAACAGTGGTTTAGCAGGACGACCACAATTTACAATTTACAATTGTGTTATTTAGCAGACGCTTTTATCCAAAGAGACTTGCAAGAGTGCATTCACTATAATAGGGCTAGAGTTATCAGTAAGTAAGTTACAGTCTAAACATTGACATTGCCAACAAATGTATGCCTCAAAACCTGTTATACAAAGGGATTCTACTTTTTTTTTGAATCAAGGTGAAAAGGTGAGTTTTCAGTCTTTTATGTAAGATAGGTAGAGAACCCACTGTCCTGACTGAGTGGGGAAGGTCATTCCACCATCTAGGGACCAGGCCAGAGAAGAGGCAGAGAGGTTGTAGGGAATGACTACCATTACATTACATTGCAGTACAGGCATTTAGCAGATGCTCTTATCCAGAGCGACTTACAGTTTACATTTCTTTACATACAATCCATTTATACAGCTGGATATTTTACTGAAGCTATCCAGGTTAAGTACCTTGCTCAAGGGTACAACGGCAGTGCCCCACCTGGGCTCGAACCTACAACCTCTGCGTTACAAGCCCAGTTCCTTAACCATTATGCTAACACTGCCGCCGTACGGCTCCCAGGTGTGTGGAGAGACGGGAGAGTCAGCAGGCCAGAGGAGGCCGATGGGAGAGATCTGGAGGGGGTGTAGGATGTGATCATTGACTGAAGGTGGGAGGGGGCAGTCCCCCTCATGGCCCAGTACACCAGCACCAATGACTTGAACTGAATGCGAGCTGCACTCGGGAGCCAGCGAAGGCTGGAGAGGAGTGGAGTGTGAAAATTCGCCAGTCACGCAGCCGTTTGATGACGCAGGCTGTAGTCAGTAGGCAGTAGTCCAGACGTGTGATGACCATGGCCTGGACAAGAAGTTGTGTGGCCTCTTGACTAGGAAGGGATGGATCCTCCTGACATTGTGGAGCTAGGAATCTGCATGTCCAGTGACTCTGCAGTCCATTGGGCTACCTTTTACATAAACAAGCTTATGTAGGGTACATTACATTACAGCAGCGGTTCTCAAACCTGGGGTCGCCAAAGGGTCATGGTGGGGTCGCCAAAAAAATTAAAATATATCTTTTTTTTTTTCATAAGCATTTATTTAATTTTTTTTAATGAAAAACTAATTGCCTGTTTTTTCGTAAAATCTGTCTTTTCTGACCGATTATTTTTAATCTACCGACATGCATGAGTTCAATCCAACGCATGCGTTTAACGTTACTGCACTACCCCATTGCATGTGTAGCGCGCCAATACAGCAGTCACGAAAATGGACATGTTTGTTGTCAGGAGTGGTGCTGGAGGTGAGTCAAATTCTAGCAAAAGACCAGCAGAAAATGACAAAAATACAAATAAAACAAAAAGGAATAAAATAAGTTATGACCCGAAATTCCTCACCTATGGCTTTACATGGACAGGACATGAGGAGGACCCAAGACCACAATGTGTCGTGTGTGGGGAAGTTCTAGCTAACGAGAGCTTTAAGCCATGTAAAATGCAACGCCACTTGCAAAATAAACACAGCGCATTACAAGCAAAGCCGCTAGATTTCTTTCAGAGGAAACAAAAAGTTTTGCAAGGACAGAAAACCGTGCTTAAAACTGCAACGGCAGCAAATGAACAGGGGCTACAGACTTCATTTGTCATCGCAAGTAAGTCTGTTTTATTTGTTTTTCATAAAGATATAGCCTGTGAATGCATTTGCTACTATTTTGGGAATAGACCACCAATATATGTTTCTGGACTAAAGTTTTTCAGCGTTGTAATTGCACTATCATTTATGTATGGGGTCGCGATTTTTTCCCACCCATGAAATGGGGTCGTGGAGTAAAAAAGTTTGAGAAACCCTGCATTACAGGCATTTAGCAGACGCTCTTATCCAGAGCGACTTACACAGTTTACATGTCTTTACATACAGTACAATCCATTTAGACGGCTGAAGCAATTCAGGCTTGCTCAAGGGAAAAAACGACAGTGCCCTACCTCCACCTGAATCGAACATGCACACGCCCAGTTCCATAACCAGTATCCTGTACTGCCGCACTGGGTGCACAGGGTTCACAATGAGTAGCATCAAAATACTGAAACTGATCTGCATACAGAGTTGTCTTTCTGAGAACAGAATTGTCTTGTTTCAAAGATACAGAACGATTCCACAAATAGATGCTCAGTGATCTGAGCTCCTGGGCTTCAGTATGAAAGACGAGCTGCCGGTTTTGTGGATGTGTGCATAAATTGATCTATAAGACCACATTATTGTACCCACACACAAACAGCAAACGCAAGCCAGCCAGTATCTAAATTGAACAGGTTTGCATTTGTGTAAAGGGGAGTCACATTAGTTCTACGCCATGAATTTCCTACCTGACTATTGAGCACAACAATAACTTCTGGTTAGTTTGTTTTTCTACTGTTTATTATATGTCGCGAAGTATTCCTGTGCTTCAGAAAAACGTCAGTGTTTTCCGACACAGATTTGCAGGGATTTGCTTTGGACTTGCTATTAATGCGAGGAGTCCTCCCACAGGGGTTCACTGTGATGGTCCTGCTCAGCTCTCTGGGACGGGACCCCCGCTGCCCCCCCCCCCCTCCCCGTCCTGCCTGCCCCGAAGATCAGTCCTACATAATAGATGTCCTACGCTATGAAGTATGGCCTATGATGGCAAATCCATACGGTCAGGTCGCAGGAGCCAAGCGGCCAGCTGAGAGCCAAATGAACGCCATCGATTTCCCCCTCGGACGCTGATTACACATGTTACGGTTTGCTCGAATGTTCGATTTCAGTCCCTCTTGGTGACCGCTTCACTTGACCCCACGTCTGTTGGTTTGACTTCAAAGACGCACCCGTTTCCAAGACTACAACAAGCGCCCGTTGGGCTTTACGGCTGGCCGCGCTCACGTCTCTTTCGTTACCGCCGTCGATCCCGCCGTCGTTGTTCTCGCCGGGGGTTTGAAGTCATCAGAGAGGTGAGAACTCAAGGCCCAGCTGCAACACAATCACAAGGTTAATGCTGCCATGAAGGTTCATGACTGAGTCTGACATGGGACTAGTGCTTTCACAGGATTATCTGGGTGCATGCACCTGATCGATTCTGATTGAAAGAAAAAAGCACGTTGGGATCCAAATACGGAACCGGAGGATCTTGTGCCGAGGCCGTGATGTAACTATTTTCCAGCCGTGCAGGAAATGGCGAGATCACCAAAAATCTTGACTGGTTAAAGCAGTTAAAGCAATTATCAACAAATGTTCATATTTTAACAATGTGTAAATAATTGTACCGTAAAGCATTAAAAATGTATCCATACGGATATAAACTGCAAACACAGGATTTCACCATCACATTTATCATTGATTTACAATCTGTACGTACAAATCACTTTGCAAATTATTTGCAGCCTGTGCTATACATTGCTATTGATTAGTTTGTCCAAGAATTCATTATTATTCATTCTTTTTTTATTAAAGTCCAAAGGTAACGGTTGCCTATGTGTCAATCAGAAGTACAGACATTTCCAGCTCAGATAATAATTTGGGGGACCTGATCCATCCACTATGTTTCACTGTTTTACATATTCACCCTTCAGCAATCACACAACTGAACATTAGCAAGAATTTGTCAAATCAACACCGTCGATATGACAAGATGCCAAATTGGTTCTATAATAATACAGCAGATGGAAAAACAGGATAGTTGGTAAACATATCTTCTCAGATATTTGACAGACTTTTCATTCTCAGAAGCATACCGCACTAACCTGCCAAGTGGTGAATCAGAAACAAAAGAATGTATTGTACAGTGTGGTTTTGAGAAGAACTGTGCATTGGCAAGACACAGGTCAATTAAGAGTGCAATGGTGCTGTGCAATTTGTTTCTCAAGTCTATTGGCTTTGTTTCCACTTTTATCATTTGATGCACATTTTATTTTTCCTTTTTTTGTCTGGAATAATGCAATACAATACTAATAGATTATTGCAATTATGTGCTACCCTCAGATTTTCATTCGCTGTGGACCCTCTGACTTGTTCAAACCAAAGCTCTCAGATTGCCTGGGTCATTCATCACACGCTGTGATGCAATTAGTATTCATTGAGCTACAGAGTCAGGGGACATGGCTGTGTCAAGATACTGCGATGGAATGCAGTAAAAGGCCTTTTTTGTACTCAAGCGGCTTAGATGAACCCCTTTGAGAGCGGCTCAGTAGTCAGGGTGCACATCCTGCCCTAACCGAGAGACAGCATACAGTGTTAAGACTTTGGGGGTGGGACCACGTTTCACATGAGTCTTCGCCGTGCATCGGCATTCGGTGAGAGTCACCGTCGATGCGGAGCCATGAAGCCGATGAGATTGGTTAGCCCAGGAGCAGATCGCTAATTGAAGTCGCAGCACTGTTGTGGTACTCTCAGGAGAAGGACTAGAATGGCACCGGTGATGATTTCCCTGGGTGAGTGTTGGCATCTGTTCTCCACGGAATGTAGGAGGGGAGAGCCGTGTTAATTTTGAACCAGGTTAACGGAGGAATACTTCGGGTGACATTAATTGGAAACCAGGTCTCTCTCTCTCTCTTTCTCTCTCTCTCTCTCTCTCTCTCTCTCTCTCTCTCTCTCTCTCTCTCTCTCTCTCTCTCTCTCTCTCTCTCTCTCTCTCTCTCTCTCTCTCTCTCTCTCTCTCTTTCTCTCTCTCCCTCTCTCCCTCTATCTCTCTCTCTCTTTCCCGTTCACTAACTCTCTCCACGTCCAAGGGCATCAAGCCCAGGGGACAATGGCACAATGTTGCAATGAAGTGGTCTTCGGTGTGCTGCTGTCATGTAAGCAACAGCTGATACCCCCACTCAGGTGTGTTCTTATAGGTCTCCATAGAGACGGCAGCAAGGCCTGGGAGTTGTTTCACTCTTTCCTTTCCTGGTGAGCGCCCAGGACGTCAAAGCAAGAAGAAAAGCGAAGGCCTCATTTGTTTGTTACAACTTCCATTTCTAAAGTAGCTCAAACTGCTTATTATGCAGGTAACTAACAAAGTAACGGAAACACAATCAATGGTTCTGGAGGCTCTGTTATGGGGTGGGATGCATGGTTTAGGTCCACTCAACCCCTAAGAGGGCAAGGAAACGGCAATAAATACAAAGCCATTCTGAGTGATCACCTTCATCCTATGATGAAGCATTTCTATCCTGATGGGAGTGGTCTCTTCCAGGATGACTTTGCCCCCATCCACAGGGTACGAGTGGTCACTGAATGGTTTTATTAGCATGAAAGTGAAGTAATCCATAAGCCATGGCCATCTCAGTCATCAGATCAAGGCGCATTGAAGCTGTTCTGGCGGCTCGTGGTGGCCCAGCGCCCTATTAAGACACTTTATGTTGGTGTTTACTTTATTTTTGCAGTTATCTGTATGTTGACAGTAAAAAAGTATTTAAAATAATAACAGAAGACACAATGCTATTCCATGTAAAAAAAAAAAAAGGTAAGTGAACCGTAAAGGAGACTGTTAGCCCATTCTCCTGCAATACTGGTTATTATTCCCATTTAACAACCTCGCCAAGAGGCCCAATAACGAAATAGGACTCTATTCTGTTCTACATCTGATTCGCTCAAAACGGCCACTGCTTCTTGTCCTCACTCCAGAAAGTCACTTTGGATAAAAGCGTCTGCCAAATAACAAAATTGCAAATAGTAAATTTCAGAAATCTATCCCCTCCTGAGTGAACGCCAATGAGCCATCCCCAGAGACTGCAGTTGATATGCAAATTTTAAGCACTGTTGCTCACATCTCTGTCCCAGTATCTGGCTGGCATTTCAGTGGGTTTTGTAGTCATTGCCCAGCATAATCTGGAATGTAGAACATTTCACAAAGGTCCAGCACTCCTTTACAGTTGCACTAGAATGCCACTAAACCATGCTCAGCCCGAGAAGGTTTTTTAAACGTATTTTATTTTATTTTGTTTCTTGTTTTTCCCCGTTTTTCTCCCCAATTTGGAAGCCAATTATATGTATTTCGATGAACCCTCCCCCACAAACTCGCCACGCGTCTCTACGGGGCAAGCTACTCTCCGAGGCCGGGGATGATCCGCCTCCTTCGAAGCGGAACTCACCGACCCCCTGTCTGGAGACACCCTTACGCGCTTCACAGCGAGTTCATGCTGACCGCCCTCCCTCAGGAGCGGACAGCCAAATACCGCCCCTGATCGGGGCTAACGGCCCGGGCCGGTCTGGTTTCGAACCACATCCCTGATAAGGGATTTTGCATTGATTGCTTTATTGCTACCTTTGAATTGTGGCTAGAGATTTACCTACAGGGTCCTAGTTTAACTATGTGGTTGCTCCTAGCACCCAGGAACTGTACTTCCCACTAGGGTGGCTTTCAGCTAAACTGTTCTTGACTACGGTTAACACTTTGTTGTACGTCGCTCTGGATAAGAGCGTCTGCCAAATGCCTGTAATGTAATGTAATGTAATGTAATAAGCAGCTCACACTCGTACAGGACCAGCCACACAGCGGTGTGTTAGACCGCTACGCTATCCGCCAGCCCCCCCCCAAGAAGGTTGTTTGACACTGTTTTGTTGTAATGTTCCTGGATTCCGCGCCTCTTCTTCGTCAACCTAATCTCTCTTGCTGTCACCACGGGCCACCGTGTACAGAACGGACTTGAATCACAGCATACGAAACACAACATCCATCCCTTACCTCCCACAATTCGTGATGTTTGCAATCTTTGTCAACATGAAGTCTTTTTTTTTCTTTCAGGGTGGTTTCAATGCATTCCCTTGTCCAGGGATGGGCTGGATTCACACAAGAGCTGTTTTCAATAAGCACTTCAGCCTTTCCATAAATCCATGGCTCCCCCTTTCATTTCAAGGCAAGAAAAGAAAGATTTTGCTGGACAGAATCCAATAAAGCTGGCAATATTAAAACCTGGCCCGAAAATGTTCCCACTGACGTATGCAAGAAGAGAAGAGGAAAAGGAGGTGTGATTTAAAAATAAGAATTCTGTACAAGCCAACAGTGGGCATGATGAGGATTTTTTAATTTTTTCGTGGATGATGCGGATGATGAGGTTTTTCCTATTTATTTGGAAAATGGTCAATTCAACATTTTTTCTGTAAAATATGACAGTTCAAGAACTTGATTATGGTTTGAATAAGACCGATTTCCTTCCCACATTTGTGGTGTTCATGCTGACAGCAGAAAGGAAGGAGAGATTTGGAAATAATTCTATCCTGATATTGACAACATTCACCATTTAATTTAGTTTACAGTTGTACAGGACAAGGAACTACACATTATCTTTATTTTGTGTATATATGTATATATGTTTACATATACAGTATTTACAGTATGTATTTAATGCCATTATTTCTGAAGATTTTATTTTAAAATCCTTGTTAGATTTATTACACACAATTTTTGTTCTGTTTTCTTCCCCAGAGCTGGATGTATACCAAACTAATCTGCCCTTATTCCTACATTTGACAACTTGAACAGTTATACTCCATGCTGAGGTAAACAATAAGAGACTGAGTGAAGTGTATCAGGTTATTCTGCAAACAGCAGAGTGCCTGTCTCTGAATCAGAGCTAAGCTCTCGGAGGCGGATACCAACCCATGCGCAATGAGCAGTAACAATGAGCTGGGTCACAGTAGCTTTGCCACAGAAACGCTCAGCCTATAACAAATCAGCGCATGTTTTCCAACATACATGTCTGCCCCCTGGTGAAATAATGATGCCATTACATCGGAGCCACGAATCACACGTGTGACTGCAATGCGTGGGCAAGTGAGTAGTGTGCCTGCCTGTTCACCTGTGTGCGGGAGTGCATGTATGAGGGGCGGGAATTTTCTGTTCTTCTCTCAAACATGTCTCTGGATACACATGTGAAAACGTATCACAACCCAACCCATAAAGACCACATTTGATGAAGTGAACCAAGCCAGGTATTATCCAACATACTGGGCAGCTCCTCATGAGTAATATCAAAGCAGTGCTTATGTTTCCACTAAATAAACTGCAAATAAAGTCACAAATGCACATGAATTCAGTATACCAACTACCCAATTTCTGTTAACTACCATTACTGTTAATAAACTATTTCCGGTTAGCTTGCCGCACAGTTTTTCCCATCCGCTCTCGATTTTAGTAGCATGTTTCATATTGTGATGCAAGCAGTTCATTTGGAAAGTCATGCAGTCAAGGGTCTGAATCTCCCGTGTGTTTAAAGACGCAGGTGGTCTAGACCTCATCCCTGTGCCGCTGTTGAGACCTTGAGAAAAGTACTTTCACCTTGATTTTCCCTGCAAATATGAGGATTTAGTTTTTTATCATCTATGTTTTGGGGGGGGATAATGAAATAGATAATGTTTCGGTACAGTGAGAGACTTAGCCTCCCACAGTGCGCTGTATTGGGTCTGTTTCCCAACCTGCCACCACACACACACACCACTCTAAAGGTTGCGACATAAGGATAAGCCTTGGAATATTTTCTGAACATAGACGCTTAGCCAAATCTCTAAGAGGTTTTTTGGAGGGAAAAGTCCCTCGGGTGCTATGAAAATTCAGGGTTTACCCCATTAATCTTCAAAAATGTTGTGAATCATCTGCTCTCCCATAAAATGCACACTTTCACAGATGACAGATTAAATTATGCTGTGGACTCAAGGTACAGTTTTGCAAAAGGCGTCCTGTGTCCTGAAGGGAGAGAGGCATGAAACTCATCCAATTAATCGGGCAATTAAACTTAAATTTAGAAAATCAAAGCTTAGTTGGGACATAAACTTCGAGTGCGGTCGGTGTCAGGCCACCCAGATGGAGTGTAGCTTCAACCCGTTGCTTAAAACCTAGCCCAAAAATAAAGGGCCCCTGTTCTACGATACTACGTTTGAATTCTTTAAAACATGTCCTTTATCCCTTACCTTGCTTCATTTCCCTGATTCGTTCTCTGAACACGGCAGAAGGACCCATACCTAAAATATATTGTTAAATGCATTATTATTAGTGGTGGGACTCGATTAAAAAAATTAATCTAATTAATTAGAGGCTTTGTAATTAATTAATCGAAATTAATCGCATTTTAATCGCATATCAATATTTGACACGAGAAGCAACATTTTTCAATTCAAATGGATTTTGGTATACGAGTGAATCAATGAATAGACATATACATAAGTTTAAGCAGCAAAATCTTGTTTATTTTAGCTACTACACAGACCAGTGCAATTTTTAACAAAGTGCAGCAATTTTAGGAATATGATAGTGCAAAGGACCTTTGGAAGAAGCTGCTGGATTTTTTTCGAAATTGTCTTTCTGCATGGCAGTTCATAAATTGTGTCAGACGACGCAATCTGTAGCACCTTTTCTAGCCCCTTATCTTCGACCACCGAAAGTGATCTACAGTCCACGGCAATCCAGTGAGCCAGTGAGTTGGTTACTTTGTTAGACGTGGTCTTACTCATCTTGGCTCTGAACCCCGTCATCTGGTCGAGTGTGGGTTGGCGACTCTGCTTGCTCGTACTAGGACTAACGTTAGCCTGATCAGCGTTAGCTCTGGCTTCCACGCTAGCTGCAACATGTTTAGCATTGAGAAACGTTCCGTGGTGTCTGGAGTGCAAAAATATAGTGCGATTAAAATGCGTACATTTTTTTAACGCGTTATTTTTTCTGTAATTAATTAATCGAAATTAACGCGTTAAAGTCCCAGCCCTAATTATTATTCAAATAATAATAATATAGACAGAAGGCATGTAATATGATTGTATGAGAAAGTGCAGAATAAACCGTATATTTAGTGTAATGAAAATACTCGATTCCGATTGGTCAAGAGGGTCTTGATTATTTTCCAGCAAAAATAGTTCTAGCAACTAAAATGGCCTTATTAATACGCCAAATAAATATGCAAGGCTGTTTAAGATTCTATTTCAACTGAACATTCTACAGGTGTGTACAACTTAAAACGACGGCAAATGGACCAAGGTGGAAATCCTTTAAATGGTACCTCAGCATCCCCTATGTTTTCGTTGTTAACTTGTTACTTTTTTGCAGTCGTTTTAAGTTGCGCATACCTGTAGAATGTTAATTTGGCGTATTAATAAGGCCATTTTAGTTGCTAGAACTATTTTTGCTGGAAAATAATCAAGACCCTCTTGACCAATCAAAATCTAGTGTTTTCATTACACTAAATATATGGTTTATTCTGTACTTGCATGTTTGAATCCTAGTTCCAATACCCTGGACCTACCTTGAACAATGCACTTAAAACCTGAGTGGCTTAAGCAAGCGTCTAGCTGCGTAAATGGATAGCATGTCACATTTATGCAAAGGAAGTCATCCCGGGCAAGGGTATCTGCTAGACAGATGAAGGATAAATAATGTAATGAGTGATGATGGCAGCGTGGAGATTTAGGGCGGATCTCCCCTGGAGAGATCAGAGGTGGGACTCTCTCTGCGTTTATAAAGAGCCTTTATGTAGGCAATTTCAAAGCCATTTCAATTTCAAAGTGTTAAATAAATGGAGCAGATAAGTGCGTGCACACCACAGCGAGGATTAAAGATGACCCGGAGTGTTTTAGCGCCACTGTGCATAACGCACTGGAAGCACATCTGCGCCAATATCTTCTCATCCCACTGCGTAGAGTTCCTTCAATATTAATAACATCCAGATTTCTCTATGAGCATCAGTTTTCTTGTTTCCCACCTCTGGGCTTTTGACCCGTTCATTACCTAATCACTAATTTACCCCATTTGGGCCCACACGGATAAATTAGAGGATACTCTTTGAAAGGTTTCCTCTCATGTAAAGTGTCAGTTTGAGTCTCGTAGTAAGGGCTGGTCTATGTGGCTCCCATTGTAAAATAAGATGATGTGGTTGAGGTAAGTCTATTGCTTCGCTGTAAGGCGCTTAGAGATCGTGAGATAAAAAGCATTATATAAATGGAATCTGTTAAATAAAAAATTCTTCTCATTTTGATATTCCACTATTTTTGTCCATTCTTCTTCTTCCTTTTTGGTTTCTATGGACCATGGTGGAAATCCTTTAAATGGTACCTCAGCATCCTGTAGCCTCTAAATGTAGTGGGGTGATTACACAGTATTTCAGGTTTTATTTTGTCATTTGTCATGAGTCTAGTAGAAAGGAAATACATTCCAGGGAAGACATTTTGAATGTTTTACATTCACTGTACAAATAGACTCCTGTGTAAATAGTGGCAATGCAGAACTGAAGCAGAATATTGAACTGGGTTTGTAGTGCATATCGGATTTAGCTGGTAAGAAATGTGGGATTTGTATGCAGTGACATCTGTTGATTAAATCAGGTATTGCACCTTCTTGCAGTGGACTTTAGGTTATTGTGAGATAAGTGTAACAGAATCACATGAAGAGTAAGGGTTATGACATTTAAACTTTTGACCTCGGAGAGAAATTAAAAGAGAAATGTTTAAAAGTCTTATTTTAACAGACTAATAAGTGCTAGGTCAGCTCTTTTAGAAAACATTTTTTATTAGGGCTGTAAGAATGAATCTATTAATTCTTACATTAATTCAGAATTAATCTGACCAAATAATCAACTAGAGCATTGTTAAAGCATATTTTTATTTTAATAACTGTTTTTAGTGCTGTTACAGACATCGTAAAATAGAAACAAAACACAAATCAGTTTGTACAATTAAAACCACGGAGATATGCATAAAAGAAACCAGGGAGATATACTGACATAATCAATAAAAAAATACTGCAGCTCCCAGAAAATATTAGCAACACTTAATTAAAAATGTTAAAAAATAAAATAATAAAATAAATCATTCATAAATAATAAATAAGCAGTATATAAGCATCAATAATATTTCATCCTACAGAAGTCTGTTTTGAGCTGTGATTTAAAAACTGGAACTGAGGGGGTAGTCTCTAATTATTTAAAGCCAAATTCTGTATGGATATCAGGACGTTTTTTTGAGTTTTTTTGTTTTGACAACAGAGAGTTGTCAATGCCTGGAACAGCACGCCAAGCCTGGTAGTAGAGGCAGAAGCACTTGGGGTATACAAGTCCAGGCTTGATTCAGCACTGGATATTCATTAGAAATGAGGAGCCTAGATGGGCCATTTCGAGAACGCCCTGTTCTCGTCATTATGTAATCTTATGTTCTTATGTTTTCCTCCATATACTGTGGGAGTTTGGGGGCATGAAACCTAAAGGCGGCCTGTCCCCTGCTCTTAAAACAGACTGCTGGGACATTCCTTCAGCTCTCACCTCAACTCAAGATTGCGAGACCTTAATGTCTGTACAATAGCTGGGCCTGTTTCCCACGGCCAGGCTTCCCAACAATTTGATGAATTCATGAAGTAACAAAAAATGAAAGGCAAATATTCATGAAAACAGATGATGACACACTGTTTGAGGACTTTTTTTTTTAACCAGTGGTGTCTTTCCGTCCACCATTTGCAAATCTGCGGCAGTACCTCTGCGGAAAGCGATGGTCTCTATCTAGCAATACTGCTGAATGCTGATAGCTCACTCTCCAGCATAATTTTCAGTCTCTCTCACCTTCTCTCTGTCATTTGTCCTGCAATGCCCTGTATGGGCATTCTTGTTAATGGAGACTAAATGGTTTATGGGTGGAATTTGGAGGATGGCTCCCAAGACCTGAACTCAGTGCTCAGTGCTGTACCCACCTGCTGTACGTCTCTTCATCACACAGCTACAGGCAGCGAGGGCACAAAGTCAGCATCCTCAAAGAGTTGTGGCCCCTTTGCTGGAGCGGAGAAGACAAAAAGACCAAGCGTGTGTTGCGAACTTTGCTCTTCCACTGGCTGTTGCTTTCTTGTCTCTGTTCTTACAGTGTTCAAGGATGGCCTCGAAAATCCTCGCACCGGCCATTTCCACCATGTACCCCAAAGACAACGTCTTTCCCACAATTCAGATGGGCCAGGTGCCAGATGTCTTCAAACATCCCAGCTGTGAGACCTCAGAGTCTCACATCGTGTTCAATGCTACATAATATTTTCTTTAGAAGATTTTCGTTGGGATAATGGCTGAGCTGCTGGCAAACAAACAGCAAGCCGCTAGTAGGGTGACAGTTGCCTCACAGCCTGATATGAAAAACATTGACGTTCCCATGAGCCAGCCTGAAATATGACTGAGGATTCTAATTATAGTGGGGGAGGAGAGACACAGTTGATGTGTGTGTGGGGATGAATGAAGTGAGGCTGGTCCACAGCACTGTCTGAGTCAGGCCTGGTTCTCAGGCTCTCAGCTGCCCCCCCTCCCCATATACATGTACAGTATGTTCAATACCATGTGCATATGATTAGTACCCCCAAAAGATATTGTCTGGCCCCTCCAATGAAACATTCCTGGAGCCTGGTTTGAGTGTTTGATGGACTTTACATAACACTGTTAGGTCTAGTATACTTTCAGCAAAGAGCAACACAACATGAACAAGGTATAAATTATCATCAAACTCTCCTGGTGGAAAAGAGGTTGATAACTGTATCATGAAACCAATAACAACATTGTGTACTGCTATGTCTCTGCATTGCCAACATTGTCACTGCCCCTCGATTGTTTTGTAATAGGGATGTTAAATGTGTACACAAATGAGTAAACACATGATTTTAAACCATATAAATGATAAGAATTAGATGGTACAACTACAACTGCACTGTACAGCTCATTTCCATCCTTGTGCACCATCGCCATTAAGAAATAATGTCATGGCACTTATTCAAGAGCAATATTTTTGCATATATTTAACTGAAATAAAGATGATAGATTTTTGGGGTATTTCTGTTTAAAAGTGCTGTAATTGGATGAATAATATTATTATCAAGAAATATTACCAATATTACTAACAAACTAAAGGGAGGGTGGGGGACTTGTGTGCACAGCTGGTAAAGAGATGTATATAGAGTCGTCCTCCTGTTAAACAGATGGTTATCATTCCTGTAAGTATATGTTTATGTTTATGCATGGTTGGTATTCTGGTGCAAAGTGGATGCAGTTCTAGCCATTGATGATGAATGGAGTTTGTTCATTCCTTCACATTTTGAGTTCTTTTAGAGTTGTGAAAGAGGGTCACAATATAATTGCAAATGATCTCATTTTTATTAACCCTGCAGTTTCCACGTCGAAGAGCAGCAACGGCAGTGAACGGGAGCGCCACTCCAATACTTTTCTAGAACACGTCACTATTTCCGTCACGCAAATTTTTTCTTTTTTACAACTCACGTAATCAAATCATTGGGAACATTTCGGCACCCACTGGTGACCTTGTCATTTCGTGTGTATGGTATGTATATGAAGAGTTACTGGTCATTTCAATGAATACTTATTTTAATGCTTCACCAAACATCTTGCACATGAACAACATACCTAAATTGCTCATGTTTTTAACTATTTCTTTATTGACTCTGTTGATGAACTTACCAGAAACTTTCATCCAGTTAAATCAGACAATAATACTACAACAGACTCAAACAGCTCTTTCTATATTAAAATGACCAATCAGGATACGGTACATATTTACCAAACTGTCTAATTCATATGCTAAAGATGCCTTTAATATAGACACAGCATTCTTGAAGAGACACTCATCCATTCTTGCAGAACCTTTAACCAAACTCATAAACATGTCCATAATCACATTTTTTTTTTTTTTTTTTTTTTTTTTTTTTTTTTTGGAGTTGGAGGACAATAATCTGTTGTATTCAAAACTATTTGGTTTTAGACCTAAGCACTCAATAGAACTAATCAATTGCTATCTGGTAGAAAAGATCAAAAGCTTCTTAGATAGGGGGAATGTAGTTGGTGCAGCCTTTTTAGATATCAAGAAAGCATTTGATACTGTCAATCATGACATTCTATTGTCCAAATTAACTCAATTTAATTTATCTTCACAGGTAAAGACATGGTTTAATTCATATTTATGAGACAGAAGTCAACAGGTCACCATTGGTCATTCTAAATCTGAATGCCGTGAAAGTAAAGTGGGTATTCCACAAGGATCAGGGCTTGGTCAAGGTGGCACACTGGCTTGAGACTTCCTACCTAACATTGAATGTAAAAAAAAGTATCTGTGTGTTTTTCAATTAGAAAGCTCCCAGCCACAGAAACCTTCAGTGTGAGGACAAAAGACAACGAATTAGAGACAGTACAGGATTTTATGTACCTTGGAATTGTTTTGGACTCTTAGCTAAGGTTTGACAAACACATTTAAAAATTAGGTAGAACTGTTAGGGCCAATCTAAATCTAAATATCACAGCACTGACATTTATGCACACTGTGATTTTCACTCATCTCTCATACTGCATAACTTCTTGGTCCCAGGCATCAGCCTCCACCATCAAACCACTAACATCGCTCTATAACCAAGTCCTGGCCAAGAACCCGCTAAGATTCCATCACTGCAATATCCTAAAGAAGTACAATCTTCTCAGTTTTGACAATTTCATTCATTACTCCACCCTCACACATTTAAATGTGTCCACCGTCTAGTTCCATCCATTTTCAATACAGTTATAGCTAGACTTCACTATACTGCCACTAACACCCAAAGTATATCGGAAGGAAACTGTAGAATCAGACATTGCAGGACTTCCTGGGCGAAAACTGCATTTTCAATTAAAGGCATGATACTCTCAAATTCTCTACCTGGTAGTTCAAAACAAATCCAAGATTTTAAAATGTTTTCCACAACAATCAAGTCAAATTGTAATCATGACACCAACAAATCATTACTGTATTTGAGCTCATGTTCTAAAGGTGTTAGTTTTTGTCATGTCATGTATGGTTGTTCTTGTTGCTGTTCTTGTTTTCAGTCATTGTATGCACTGATTTTAAACTGTAACAATGTCATTTTATTGATTGATTGAACTATTAATGCCCATCAAGGGACTGGCGTTGGAAATTAGCTTTCGGCTATATACACATGCACAGTGCACCGGGCACTGCTTCTGCGGCTGTCAATGTTCTTTGCGCTTTTCCCTTACAAATGAACTCATAGGCGCCGATCCCGTGGGTGCTCCGGGGCCCGAGCACCCACGGAGAAGGCCGAGCACCCACGGGGAAAATTATGCACGGAGCCAAATTTACATTGATTTGATAGCAAACTCCACCTAGCATACGCTGCGCGGCACCCACGGGCAGAAACATAAATCGGCGCCTATGAATGAACTAATAAAGAAATAAAGAAATAATTTAAGCAGCCCCTGTTCTCAGCTATTCATCTGCAGTGGGAACTGATTCCAGTCCAGTGAGCTGAGCTGGTTATCCCAGTATTCTAATCTGGCTGGCTTGATCCCAGTCCACTGTGGTGAGCTGGTTACACAGTGCGTAGATGTTGTAGGTGTTGCCTGGGTTACAAATCCCAACACACAACACAAGCTGGTCCGATACCAGTCACCGGGCAGAGCTTGGAGGGCTCCACTTTCATGTCTTTGTGATTTACATTTACAGCATTACTACATTGACAGTCAAGCTATTCAAGAATATCATTACTATGCCCGTCCAGTAGGACGCTGTGTCTCCCAGATGAAAATAGACTTAAAAGACAGCGGGTTTTTTTAGTGTTTATTGCTTTATTTGATTGCAGATGTTTTATTGATACAAAACCAATGTTTACAAGAGAAGTCAGCTTAATTTAAAAGTACTCCTGTATGACAACGAACACAACCGAGAGAATGCTAATTCAATACTATCTTCCGCAATTTTCTGTAGTGCGCAATAGGTTAAATATCTGGTTGTAGCGCCTGCGCAGTCAGACTGCACTGCAGAGAGATTTCACGCTGGACGCTGTCAGATTCGCTTGTCCGTGCACTAGATGCGTGAGTGTGATAGTGTGTGCGTGTGAGTGTGTGTCGTGTGTGCACATCTGTACGGGCACATGCAAGCTGCGTGGAGTGCGTGGCTCCGATGATAAAGACAACGAACGCGAATACCGTGCCAACGATTTGGGGTTACTAATGAGACTGGGTTTTGGGCTGCGAGCATCATTCCTACGGAGAATTTAGAACCTTGAGAACCTGCGGCAGACCGCGGCACCATGTCTGCGAGTGGCACTAGCAAATCCGGCAGGCTCCAGACGGAAGATAAAAGCAGACAGCGAAAATTCCTCTCTTTTCTCTTTTACCAAGCGGTGCGGGACCACAAGCCAGTGTGGATGTTAGAGGACATGCGGACCATGGAAACGTTTTACTGGGAAGAAAATGCCAGTCAGAGAACGTACACTCCGTCCGAAGCTCTGCTATATGCTATAGTTCACGATCATCAACCTTACGCACAGTACTTGCTTAGTCACTATTCGGAGGAGGCGTTGGCGATGCCAGGTGAGCGCTTCTGTTGCTGTCCGTCCTCGGCCCCGCACCTAGCAATGGCTGTCAGATATGACAGACGGGACATACTAGGGCTTATTCTCCAGGTGGTGCATCGGGTGCCTACTCTCCGTTCTTACTTGAACCGCGGCGGGTGTTTTCACTTGGAGGACGGCAAGACCCCGCTGCATCTGGCCTGCGAGCTCTTGCGCTCAGAGGCAGTGGTCCTGTTACTGGGAAGCGGCGCCTCCCCCCAGGCCAAGGACAACAATGGCATGACGCCCCTGGACGTTGTCCTGGAGCAGCTCTGGGACTCAAAAGTGAACGTGGGAGCGAAAAAGCTGTGCCTTGACAACCTGCTGCTCTTCATGCCAGAGATGCGCTTTAAAATGAAGGACTCCCTCGAAAAGCACCCCGCGTGCTGGTCAAAGGTTCTTGGAGAGGACAAATTCAACCACCTCGTGGGGAAGAGTCCGCCTCCACTGTTTCTTATAGCTATGCAAAAGATTCTTCTTGCGCTGCCGCCCGAGCAGTTTCCGAAAAGCCTGCATGACCTACCAATTCCGACCTCGTTAAAGCCGCTCCCTGTGTCCTACAAACAGCGGTTGCAAGTACAAGTGGTGTAGACTATTTTAGAATTTGACGAGTTTTTAACCTTTAATATTTGCGGATGTATTAATGTATGTATAGGACGAGTCATGATGCATGGTGTAGGATTGTGTATCAAGCACGTCATATAATTTTTGGTAATGATTATGAATTGAGAACGCCAATCGAAATTAAGACTTTTATGTCCTCATGAAATGTAAGCCGAAACATATTAGAAGGAAAAAGCAATATTGTCTTACAGTATGTCTGTACACTGATTATGGTTCTAACAATATTACAAGCAATCAGGTAATCCTTTCTTTTTTTTTAAGCAGGAATATTTTATTTGTAAAAGGATGTAATATTAATTGATGTTACAGCATAAAATGTTTTATATTTAAATATAAGTCTATTTTAAGATCCACTTTATGGAATTTCAGCTTTATATATGCAATTTAAGATTTTTAAAATATATTTATTTTGTTATTTGTTCCTAATGATTGCCTCCAAATAAGATGAATTTTAATTTATTCTGACCTAAAAACATTTTCAAGTAATGTATAAATTACATTACTTCATTACATGGACAGCTGAATAATGCCGTGAATGTTTGGCCACGGTAGTAGCTTAATTTTTATTCTCGGTTGCGAGACCACAAGCATTTGTGTATGCTAGTGCACGTGTAATTCATTTTGCGTTTGAATAAATTCATATCCTGCTATATTAACAATTATATTGCAATTCTGGTATTATTTCGGTCTGTTGTGTTTGTATTACAAATAGTGCGCTGGTCCACAACTGGAAACCTGTTACCTAGGCTCTTTCTCTAGTTACGGAAGCCTATGTAACAGTTGACACAATCAGGCTGGATCAGTCCTTGGTGACAACTACTGTTTTAACAGGGGGTTTTTGCCCTCAGAGTGATCAATCGTTGTCATGACACCCGAGTGTGAACTGCCTGTTTTTCCTGCCCCCCTTCCTGTGGGACATTTGTTGGAAACAGGTGAGCAAAACTAGTTTTGGGTGCTAACCATTAATCTCCCACCGTCTTTGGGTGGGGGATTCCATCCTTATTTTCCGTTTGGCAGCATTGTGTGATGTTGTTTTTTGCGGAGATACACGTGTGTGACAGGTTCTCTATTATCAGCCAGTCATATCAGCTACGTTAAAATGGTGGGTTCCATTTCTGGTCCTGAAGAGCTATCACCCAATATGGTTTCCATATCACAATTCATATGTTTCGGGAACAATTGGTCCACCTGGTAACAGTCACTTGTTTAAGACAGAAAAGCTGACTGGTGTTTCAGCGGTATTCAGATATATATAGTAGTTAATGGGCGGCAACAAGCTTTCAAGGTTTCTCTCCAGGACAGAAGTTGTGCTGGCACCCCCGGGCACAAATAAATTAGGGAAACTAAGGAGGAGTGCGGTGGTGTGAACAGTATGTTCGTAGTGTCGTATACATTTCCCATGTCGCAGGAAACTTTCAGATAAATGTGTTGGGATCTTTCATCATTATGTTGTTCTGTGTGGCTCAGTAGGTAGAGCATGGTGTTGACAACGCTTAGGTTGTGGGTTCGATTCCCACTGGGACCACATATAATGAAAAATGTATGCATTCACTACTGTAAGTCGTTTTGGATAAAATGGCATATATATATATATATTATGTGCAGGTAAATTATACGTTAAATAAAAATATGCCAATGCCATGCAACAATCATTCTTATGAACCTCCCTTTCTCCCGTACCTTAAGCAGCTTGTGTAGACAGTAGACATGTTTACCGTGACAGGTAACATGTTGCCTAGTAACATGTGAATACACTACTGGCTCAGTAGGTAGAGCATGGCATTGACAGCACTTAGGTTGTGGGTTCGATTCCCACTGGGACCATCTATTCACTACTGTAAGGCGGCAGTGTTAGCATAATGGTTAAGGAACTCGGCTTGTAATGCAAAGGTTGAAGGTTCGATTCCCAGGTGGGGCACTGCCGTTGTACCCTTGAGCAAGGTACCTGAACTGCTTCAGTAAAATATCCAGCTGTATAAATGGATTGTATGTAAAGAAATGTAAACTGTGTAAGTCGCTCCGGATAAGAGCGTCTGCTAAATGCCTAAAATGTAAAATGTAAAATGTAAATGTAAGTCGCTTTGGATAAAAGTGTCTGCTAAATGGCATATATGGTGTTATAGAAGCACTGTAGGTTTCGCTCCAGGGCTAGCATTAGCGATCACTCCATTACATTCTTCTGGAATTGGAATTGGGGTTGAGGTTGACAATCTGCTGCTTTTCTTTACCGAGATACGCTTTGAAATGTTTTTTTATTTCTGTTGCTTTTGGCTCAAATATCTAAAGCAGCAGCACATTTCCTGAGAAGAACACACAATAATGAACACGACTTACTTCATACAAGATCCTCAAAGTCTTTTCAAAGATAAATGAAAACATAGAAGTTATTATTTTTAATGAAAGAAGCTCAATATCCCATGAGCCAGGATTCAACAAACACTTGTGCTTTAACTTTTACTTCAACATTAATGGATGTGTGAACTCGCTAAACTATGTTTGTAAAGAAAAAAACAAACACAAAGCTACGAGTCGTACGTAATGAAAAGGAAGTTGAAGAAAAAGTGAATTTTAAGAAACAAAAGTAGAAACAGACTGCAGTTCTAATGTTTACAGGTAAGGAGTTCCACTACTTTGGACCCTACACTGAGGAGGTTAGATCACAGTTTGTTTTTAATCAAGTACCAGAGACAGAGGGAGAAAGACATTTTTTGATAATCTAAGAGCTTGTTCAGTTAAACAAAGGTATCTCAACGATGTAGTGGGGGCTAAAAATGTTTTGCTCTAAACGTAATCAATTCAATCTTAAAATCTCTTTTAAAAGCATTTGGCGCAATATGTGTCCTCTTATTTGTTCTAGTTAGAAGCCTGTCAGCAGTTTTGTTTCTGCTGGAGATTAGATTAGAAGGTCAGGATTCAATCAATTCCACCTAACGACTTTAAGGACACCGTTTGAGAGTTTCAAATAATAGCGTTCTATTTTCAGATACTGTATAGTTTTGAGATAACAAGCATTAGAACTAAGCATTAGTCCCAAAGCATAGCATTGCTTTGTATTACTTCTGTGTAGCAAAAAAAATACCCAACAAAGAGCATGTCCACGTTAATAACACATTTTTGACAATATCTGATTGATAATTCTATAATTCTCTATAATAGAATTGTGTTCAGTCAAACAAGATTTAAGTTTTAATCAGATTCAATCAAACCAGCCTTGTATTCATGAGGATCCATGCCAATAGGGATCTGTCCTGAGCTCATAAGGGATCAAAATCCAGGAAACAGGCAAACATGTAGCCTGAAATATGTGGCGCTCAGGCTGTAGGCAGGAGCTTGTTTAAAGCGGAAGTGAACTTCTGTCACCAACTTTACAATTCCCATGGTTTTAATAAAAATGAATTCAACCTGGCAGACTTCAACCAAGGAAAAACATTTTTTTATTTTTTTTGCATGAGTGTAACAAACATGAGTACAAGGAACAGGTTTGACTTGGGCCCCAGCCCCTGGGGTGGCTCAGCACTCTGGAGTCTGGAGGCAAAGAAGAGGCTGTGAAAACCCCCCACCTGGGAGAGTGCGACCCTGACTAACTGTTTGCCTGACAGACAAATTACATTTGGTTTTCACTTCATTATTCAAATAAGCGTGGCTTGCGATCCGGGGTCTGGAGCTAGTAGTTGCCCCACCAGAATGTATGCCCACGGGCCACTTCTATATTTGAGTATAAATTAGTTTTATAATGTTAAAAACTGTAGTTACTCATGTGTGTTACAGACTTGATTAAAAAAATAAATCAATAAATACAAAACATAAATAATTACAGTACCATGATACAGTCTTCAGTGTGTTTTAATGTGCAGGCTATTATTTTGTTTATATTTCCAAATTTTGTTTATATTTCCAAATTGTTGGGGCAATTTACCTTTATCTAACCAGTTAGATCAGTTTTAGTTTTCTGCCAGCAGGTGGCGATATCTGCACACTTTAACTCAGTGTGTGTGGCGTTGTGTGCAGCTCACTGATTCTTTAGAACCAAGGCACAACCTGTCCAGCTATTAGATGTTTTGTTTTGTTTGTAAATTAAACATATAAATAAGTGTGGTCATATATTACATTGAAGTAATATAAGAACAGTTGAACATGGCATTGGCAACGCTTAGGTTGTGGGTTCGATTCCCACTGGGACCACGTATAATGAAAAATGTATGCATTCACTACTGTAAGTCGCTTTGGATAAAATGGCATATATATATATATTATGTGCAGGTAAATTATACATTAAATAAAAATATGCCAATGCCATGCAACAATCATTCTTATGAACCTTCCTAACATGTTGCCTAGTAACATGTGAATACACTACTGGCTCAGTAGGTAGAGCATGGCATTGACAGCGCTTAGGTTGTGGGTTCGATTCCCACTGGGACCACCTATACTGAAAAATGTATGCATTCACTACTGTAAGTCGCTTTGGATAAAAGCGTTGGCTAAATGGCGTATATTATATTATATTACTAATGCTGCTGGCACTACAGACAGACTGCAGGCCTCTGATCGACCAGAGGAGCTGACCAGGCCAGGAATAGCTAACTGAAGCCCTCCCTCTGTGGGTGGTGCTTTGGCTAAATCTGCACTGCTGGTGTGGCATGACAGAGCAAAAGGCAAACACCAGTGGCAGAAGAAGATCACTCATCCCAGAGACAATAATGAATCAAGAATAACCCATGGGGATGAAAACAACATCAAGAACATCAGAGTCCAATCACATGGCTGATGATCAACACATTCTTACTCAGAATATACACTAACCAGTGATTCAGTTCTGTATACACTCACTCACTATAAGAGGGAGACCCACAGACCACCAGGCAGACTTCTGTAGGCAATGACTGTGTCAGTTCCTCACCCATCACTACATACTTCAAATACTCTGATGATACTGTCATACTTGCACTCCTCAATGACAATAACTCTGTTTTAGGCTACCAAGATTCCATCTCCCATTTTACACAGTGGTGCAGAAACAACTTCCTGGAGCTTAATGTAGCAAAAACAAAAGAACTGTTAATTACTTCCAGTACACACAGCACAGCCCACAACTCCACCCACAACCCCACCTGTATCAACAATAAAGCAGTTGAGATGGTGGAGTGCTACAAATACCTTGGACTCACCCTGGACAATAAACTGAGCTTTGATCAACACACCACTGACATCCACAAACGCGGCCAACAAAGACTCTCTGCCATCTGCAAACTCAGAGCACTTTCTGTTGCCCCCCACCTTCTGTTGCTGCTTTACCAAAGTATACTTCAACCCATTCTCCTTTACTGTTCCCCTTGTTTTTTCAACATGCTAACTGTTTCCAACAGGAACAAACTGAGGCTTTTGTACAGACTGTGGCAACAAATTTCCTGTAAAGGACAATAAAGAATCTATCTATCTAAAGGTCTCCGGGGCCCCGTAATGCTGGTACAAGCTCACAGATAAAAGATTCTGAACCTCTGCTAGCCTAGAGTGTTGCGTCCTCCCTTCTGTCTGGATTCCTGGGCAATTTCCACTACACTACCCTGTTGGACTGCTAGCCGGAATCAGCACTGCCAGATCCAAGCCATGGAGGCTAGGTGGGAGTGAGTAAATGGGAAAATAACCAATCTCCTATTATCAATGTGTACAGGGTGAGCCTCAGAAGGAGGAGCTCCTCATCCGCCCCTTCCTTCTCTCCCTTAGACGGGGGCTAGTGGCCTCACCTTCTGAGAAGTTGGAGAGATTAGCCACTGAGCAAATGGACTGGCCAAGACCTGAAGAGACCACACTGGTTTCGAGAAGGACTGTTTCCTCCTGAAAAACTGATCCAGCCTCCACTGAATTCTCTCCGAGTACCCGGATAACACCAGAGTCCATGGAGGTAATGTCAAGCACACCAGCCGAAGTGATAGAAAAAATGCGCAATTTCCGCTCTATCTCCTCTCTAACATTCTCCTTCTTCCTGCAGAGTACAATGTAGCACTTGGGCAAAAAGTGGCAGAAGATAATGCCATAGTTGGAGGCCAGAATGGTAGAGGCCTGGACAATTGAGCGCTCGTTAAGTTTGTTCCTGTTGATGTAGAGAGGGATAAAGCACACCCACACAAACAGGTAGATAAGCATGCCAAATATGATGTTGCCCGTCTCGTTGAAGTCTTGCGGGACCTTCCTGCCTTTGAAGGCCAGCAGAAAACAGACGAAGGCCAGTAGGCTAATGTAACTGAGCATGATGCTAAAGCCAATACTTGTGCCCTCTGTGCACTGTAGCCATTTTTCCATGCCCTGGTCAAAGTAATTCACCTTTGGAGAGTCAAAGATCAGCCAGAAGGTACAGATAAGCCCTTGGACAGCAGTGACAAGGAGAACAATAGCAAGGGGCTTGTATAGCTTCTTCAGCTCGTGCTGTCTGTTCAAGTCAAACAGGAAGGCCAGAAAAGTACGGAAAGCCCTGACTAATATACAGGAGACACAGAGGGTGAAGCCCAGGCCATACATAACCTGACGGGCCTGGCAGAGGTGGTCATTAGGCTTGCCCACAAAGAGCACCACACTTCCAAAACTCACAGACAGCCCAACGATCATAACATAACAGAGTTTCCCACCAGCTATCTTCACCATGGGTGTTTTGCGGTGCACTAAAAAGAGGATTAGAATCGACAGCAGCAGTAGAATCCCCAGGCCTGCTGCCGTCACCAGAGCAATGGCATAGGGCTCTTTCCATCTCTGGAACGTCTTTGTTCTTTCTTCGCAATGGTTCCATCCCCTCAGAGACCAAGTGCCATTGGGACATTTCTTACAGTCATGCTGGTCTGCAGAAAGGGCACAGACAGTATAACAGAGGGTCAGAGTCATGCTATCACATAGAGAAATCGGGTCTCATCTTCTCACATTTATGCCGAACAAGAATCTGAAAAAAATGATAAAAATAGGACTGCACTGCACTCAATGAAGCTGATTGATTGACACTCACTCCAATCATCTGTGTAGGCCCCCTCCTCACACTCTGTACAGTTGTAGCAGCAGGAGATGTTGGAGACCTTCTTTACTGTACCTGCAGCACACCGCTCAGAGCACCTGGACTGTGGGACCTGGGGGATAGGAACAAGAGAGCATTTCACCATAAGGGACCCCAACATTTTTCTGAGCCTCTTTAAATTAAGCATTGGTTTTACTCTCAACCCCCTCTGTTGTCTTCACAACTAATTCACACTGTATTTTAAGTATTTAAAGTGAACCTCGACAAGTTTTATATGGCGTAAGGTTCGTTTCTGAAGGAAAAAGCAGCCATAGGCTATATTTACCTGGCTATAACAGCCAACTATGTCACAAATAACTGTATGCCTGTCAGTGCGACAATACTTGCTACAGACTACATTTTGAATGGATTTTTACTGTAGGTGTACAATCAGGCAGAACTAACCGTGCCGTTGGAGTTTATCCACTGGAGTCTATCTTCAGAGAGCTCCACTTCTCCTTCCTTCAGGCTATATCTTCCCACCGTTATGAATTCCCTCTGGTCTCTTGCCTTCACCCACATTATCAGGTCATAGCCAGTCACAAAATTGCCAGAGTCATCGAAGTAGAACTCATTAGTTCCATTGTCTACATTGAAATTGACCTTTTTAAGTTCTTCCAGAAGCTGCAAAAGGGTAACAAGACCAGTTGACATTGTGCAAAATGGCTGTTTTATCATTTGTAGACAATCT
This sequence comes from Aldrovandia affinis, assembly GCA_029706075.1. Lineage (NCBI taxonomy): Eukaryota > Metazoa > Chordata > Actinopteri > Notacanthiformes > Halosauridae > Aldrovandia > Aldrovandia affinis. Next base: position 476,123 of record JAINUG010000341.1, read on the forward strand.
GCAACAATTCTGTTTTTCTAATTACTGCACTGCCACAATAACAACAGATAAAATGCACTCTTGGAAATGAAGAGAACCACAGTACTGCACTTCAAAGACAGTAATGTGATTATGTGCATTTCATTTCAGCATGATTGTATTCATTGATTAATCTTTGTTTTTGTGGGACTATACTGGTGTTTACAATGGCCTTTCTTACCTCCCATGGTTGGAAGTTCTTGTCTCCTGAACAGACAGTTTCGTTACACTTCAAAAGTTGCTTCAGAGCATGAGCTATGGCTAGCACAGACAGCCTATGACTGTAGGTTTCGGTCAGATCAGAACTACGAACCAGGAAGTCATCATCAGCTAGCTGAGGGTCAGGTAGGCTACAAGCCTCTGGGGATTTAAACATCAGAGAGTCAGGAATAGGACAGAGCTCGGCAGGTTTGTTGTCTAGGCACTCTCTGTGCTGTAGAAGCTCAGGGGTGCAGCTGAATCTCAGCTGCTTGTACTCTTGGATGAAGTGGTTCACAGCCCCTGTGCCAGGTCTCAGCTTCTGCAGGTAATCTTCGAACCCTGGGTTCTCTCCGGTGATGAAGGTGAACCCAAAGATGTCCCCCACCTCGTTGATTCCTTCCATGCTGGCGAGAGGTCGTGAAATGGACCAGGCGTCGCTGGCGATCCAGGTTCGGGAGGTGTTGGTGCGGATCATCTCCTGGAAGAGTTCCTCCACCAGCTCCCACTTCAGGATGAGCAGCACCACCAGAGCTTCGGAGGAACGGATCCGTTTAGCCACCTCTTGGATCCCGATGGCTGCCATTGCTGTGGTCCAGGTAGTGCGGTACGACCTCCTGAAAGGCCACACACACCCCCGCATGCTCTGCATCCAGCAGGAAGCCCTGGAGAGCGGCCTTGCCGTAATCGTCGTCCCCGGACACCACGCCGATCCAGTCCCAGCCGAGGCGGGACATGAGCTTAGCCAGGGCCTGAGTCTGGTGCTCATCACTGGGGATGGGGCGCAGGAAGGATGGGAAGCGTGTCTTGTCACTCAGAATCGACGCAGATGATGTGCTGCTGATCTGATAAGGCACAGCACACAAACACTCATTTTTAAAACACAACATTTCGGGGGAAACCAGGGCATATGAAAAGGTATATTGGCTGGTTCTATAAAAAAAAACAGAAAGAATTTAATTGGATTTATGAAGCACTTATAAATCCACTTTCTGAGAACTATTGATTTCAACAAATCTTAAATACTGACTTAGATTAGTAACAAGTCAATTTGAAATTTGAATTAAACATACATGTTAAAAATGTGTAGTATAAATACGCAGGTAAATGCCACAATAAAAGAAACCCTTTAGTAAATTGGGATTACTAGTGGCTCTGATATGGTATGGGGTGCATTTTCCTGGCATGGTTTAAGTCCACTCAAGCCAAATAAATGCAAAGCCATTCTGAGTGACCACCTTCACCCTACGGTGAAGCATTTCTGTCCTGATGGGACTGATCTCTTCACAGATGACAATGCCCCCATCCACAGGGAAGAAGTGGTCATTGAATGGTTTGATGAGCATGAATACAATGTAACCCATATGCTATGGCCATCTCAGAGAGAGCATTTTCTGTCACGATCAACAAAGCAACAAATTATAGAATTTCTCATGGAAGAATGGTTTTGCATCCCTCCAACAGAGTTCCAAACACTTGTTAGAATCTATTCTAAGGCATATTGAAGCTGTTCTCGTGGCTTGTGGCTATTAAGACACTTCATGTTGATGTCCTTTATTTTGGCAGTCACCTGTATGTGTAGTGTACATAATTAATAATTTTCCCATAACAGTTCAAAGTATTTTTAAAACAAAACTTGACTTGGCACTGAACATGACTGTGTGGAATATAACATTAATGTAACAGGACCTACAGTATCAAAACTAGTGTTGAACAAATATATTGTCAGATGAGAAAGCAGCTGGGTATTAGAGCAAGCAGGTCCAGGACAAATTTATGCAAACTGCTGAGAGCAGTTTTTCATCGTTTACTCACCTGGGGGACCATGTAGAGACCCAGTAGTCTAGCCACAGGGATGGACTCCTCTGAGTATCGAGGTCCAATGATGACTTTGACTGGTGGCCTATAGTCAATGTAGTCACACTGAACAGGCAGTGAGCCATTGATGGACAGTAGGTGTTCAGTGCAGTGGATTGCTTTGGTGGCATCAGAGCAGGTATCACAAATAATATACCCCAGCCGAACTCCCGGGAGAAATCCAGAGTCATTGATTGTTTCAATTGTGTAGATTAAAGCCAGGGTCCGCACAAACGATACCAAATCGAAGCTTAGAGGAACAATAAATGAAGAAACCTGAGTATGAGCATGACACAACCTTCGTAAAGGTATTGAACTGTTTACCTTCGTCGACTGTTACAGTATGGTGCAATCAATAGCATTAAGATTTAACAACAGCCGACTGTGTTTCACACTACGTGATAGCCTTTTGAAGTGACTGTGACTTTGATTAAATTTTCTAAGCAATAACATTTTTAAACAAGCTCAAATGCATATACACACACGTGCACACACACACACACACCTTCCGGCCTGTGCCATCAAGACACTGCAACTAGTCCAGAACGGTCCCGCTCGCCTGGTGTTCAACCAGCCAAAGTTCACCCACGTCACCCCTCTACTCTCCTCTCTGCACTGGCTCCCCATCGCAGCACGCATCAGATTCAAGTCACTGGTGCTTGCTTTTCAAGCAGCCAGAGGTACTGCTCCCCCATACCTCCAGTCACTCATCACTCCCTACACCCCTCCCAGACCCCTCCGCTCCGCCTCCTCTGGCAAACTGACTGCCACATCTCTCCGGGCGCCTGGCAGCCACTCCTCGCGGTCTCGCCTCTTCTCTGTCCTGATCCCTCGCTGGTGGAACGACCTTCCGCAATCGGTCAGGACCGCCGAATCACTTGCGATCTTCCGCAAGAGACTCAAAACCCATCTCTTCAGACTCCACTACCACTGAACTCTGTCCATCTAGCTAATTTGTCATCACCACTGTTTACTTGTTCTACACTATACAAAAAAAAAAAACACACTAACCTTTTCCTTCCCAGTGTTACAGGTATGGTACGCAGATGCCTGCAATGATGTCTGTTGCTGTATTACTGCACTGATCTTGTGCGCTAACTATGATTGTGCCTACCATGTATTAATGCACATCTTGTAAGTCGCTCTGGATAAGAGCGTCTGCTAAATGCTTAAAATGTAAAATGTAAATGTACACACACACAGACCATGCCTTGTGACCCAAAACTGTGCATGCTTCCTCTGTACTCACTCTGTGCAGTTGAACCGCTCGGGTTTTGTCCGTCTATGCAGGGCTTCCACTTTGGCATGGTATGGGTTCATCACCCCTATCAGCACGTCGCCGGGAGCTTGGCCCCCACAGGTGTCCAGGGAAAAATCACAGCATCTCCCCAGACCCACCAGCAAGCACAGGCCAAGGAGGCACTGACAGAGGTAGCACGCTGTACACAACTGCATGTTGTACGCAGAGGGTGTGGAGCATTCGTGCACACTATTCATAAGGAGCAGTAACGCGCTGTAATTCTTATATAGAGATCAAAGAGGGAAGGGGAGGTGTCAGTCCTGAGAGGGAGGTGTCAGTGCAGGTGTTTCCTGAACATTTTTGTTATAGGCACAAACAAGAGCTGATACGCATATCAAATAGGCTGTTGCCTCAAAGAATGAGGTTCTTCCACGTTCTATGGCATGACAGAATCAGATGTATAGATGGAAGGGGGGTGGGGGGGGGGGGCCAGTGGAGGCCAGACCAAAATTCCCCTCATCGTATAATGGTAAATCATACCTCTTCCACAAAACTACTGGAGAAACAGGCCCAACGAGAAAATGTATAGATACCAGAGCAGATAAATGTTAAGATAACTAAGCACAACTTAATGTCAGGTCATGTAATGTTATGGATGGGTTAGCTGTACATCATTTTAGCTGAGGGTGTAAAGATGGCAGCAGAACTAATACAGGAGAAACACTTGTGGTATTAAGTATTTCTGTACATAATTATGTGTGGAATATTATTTTATATTTATTTATTTTAATGATATTATTTAATACTAATACATTTGCTAATTCAGAATACATAAAAATATATTTTAATGAGTAAATTATATATACGAAGTTCCATTTATCTCACCTATCACTGAGGACAGGCGGCAGTGTTAGCATAATGGTTAGGGAGCTGGGCTTGTAACGCAAAGGTTGCAGGTTCGATCCCAGGTGGGGGCACTGCCGTTGTACCCTTGAGCAAAGTACTTAACCTGGATTGCTTCAGTAAAATATCCAGCTGTATAAATGGATTGTATGTAAAGAAATGTGAAACTGTGTAAGTCGCTCTGGATAAGAGCGTCTGCTAAATGCCTGTAATGTAATGTAATGTAAGGACAGAGTAGCAACAGTATAAGCTAGCCATCCTCATTACTTTATTGCTTTAAAACACATTGAACTAGGGGGCCTCAGATAGCGTAGCGGACTAAAACACCTCGCTTCTTTGCATGCGAAGTGAGTGCAAGGTGCCTAACACAGCCGCGGTTCGAAACCCAACTGTGCCAGACCGGCCCTGGGCGAGAGCCCTGATCGGGGGTGGCATTTGGCTGTCTGCCCCAGGGGGAAGGGGGAGGGTGAGCCAGCCCGAACTCACTGAGAAGCGTGAAGGGTGTCCCCAGAAAGTAGGGGGGTTGAGTTCCAGGATCATCGCCGGCATCAGGGAATTAGCTTGATCCAGAGGGCTGGCGGAGTTTGTGGGGGAGGGCAAACTGAAATAAATAGAGGATATAATTGGCCACTAAATTTGGAGAAAAACGGGAAAAAATCTGCAACAGAAATTTAAAAAAAACTAACAAAAAAACACATTCAACTGTAGCTACTTCAGCTAGCTAGCAACTTAGATTAATTTGGGTCAATTCTTCCATCGTCGTCATGAGGCTTAACCCTCTGAGGTCCGTGCTAAGCTTAGAGGAGGTTTTTGGTTTTGGCATGGTCTGATATTTATCTCAATTTCATCAACTTAACACACACTTACTCCAAAGTGTTTGATATTTTTATTTGAAGGACAATCACAGCTACATTTATATGCCATCAATAGTTTGGTCAGTATCATATGCAGCTTGTAAATAGATCTACAAACACACAAGTTATAAAGAGTAAATTTTTCTGCCGTCACAAAAGTTGTGAAAGCACACACTAAACTATAGTGACGAATTGTTTTGCCAATATGCGTTTGTTCATCAAGGTCTTGTTTATGTAAGGGTGTGAAAATAGTTTAGCACATCTGAGATCTAAATAGCTAAAAACCTGTTTTTATCAGAACTGGTCACATTTATTTCAGGCTGTGGGAGGGCTATATGCTAATTTCAAGAATATTCATGATCCACACCTGAGGCTTGTCCACACCTGTAAAATCTGTCAGATGGGCCATCTCTCTCAAAGGCCATCAGACAAAGAGAAAAGCCATCAGAGTAAGCAATAGTCAGTGAGCCATGCAGAAAGTTTTTTTCATTTGGGAAGATTCATTGAAAACAAACTATATACAAAACATTCCAAATTAAAACATGGTGAGACAATCTGTTCTTTCACAGTCTTTGGTGCCACTTCTCAAAACTGTTTCTGGTCAACTGTAGACACAAGGGAACGTCACAAACCGCTGTTTCCCCGACATCTTGCAGAGTACACATTTATTGCAACCAACAGAAGCCAATTTGCCAACATCCAGAGTGTTTGGCAGTGGACACAGGCACATGATCAAAAGTAGCCCGTTTTCTGGGTTTAAGATATTTATCGTTAAACGTCTGTCGGAAAACGAAAAGCAAAATCCGTGTCTGCGAAGACACGGAAAGACAAACAAAACAAAACCAACGAACAGGAACAAACAAATCAAAGTAAACAGGTAAATCCACGTATCCAAAAACGTGGTATAAACTAAACGCTGGGAATCTAAACAACAAGCACACGAACAAACAAGTTCTCGAGAGGCAAGAAACATTCATCACAATAGGTACTATCAAGCTAAGCTAGATAATGTCCAAGCGCCGAAACAGAATGCCAGCTGGTTAAATATCCTCCTGTTAATTATTCGCAGTAGTTCGCAATGATTCCGTATAGCGTCACAAGACGCGGAATTCATATATTTGGAAATAAAATAAATATCAGCATACACCGTCTGTTGCTGGCAGATCGCAACCGTAAACACAGACAAAGATGCGATATAATTTCGGGACATTGTTTACGCTGCGATTTCACACATGGCTCCACGCCTCTCCCGAGAATAGCACCTAGTTACCATGTCAATAGAAGGGGGACGGTACTAACAGGTAAAAACAGAGTAAAAGGCAAGGTTTACTTTTGGTCTAATTAACCGAATTTAAAAATCTAATATTATTTGCCAGTGCTCAAATCTGAAAGTCACGATTCTAAGGTTTCTGTCAATGTTTTTGCAGCGTGTGTATGATAAAATCTTGCGACGTTAGAAATAGTAATATACTTGTATTGCTGCTGGGAGCGGCGCCGCTCCCGTCGACCTCAGGGGGTTAATAAGGGGAGCAGCTTGCTGGGGAATCATATTGTAGATTTTTTGCGAGATCGCGTTCATGCTAGTGGGCGAGGACCCTGCTCTGGTTAGAAACAGCTCCCTCAGGGCCGGGGTTCGATTCCCCGGTCCGAGCCAGAGTCAGCTCCGGCCGGGAGTGCCACCAGGGGCGGCAATTGGCTGTCCGCCCCAGGGAGGGGGGAGGAAAGCCGATACTGTTCGCTGCGCACAGGAGTGGCTCTGGGGTGCTGGAGTTACGGTCGACAGCATGATGAATGTCGTCTCGGAGGAGACGATTACGGTCACAGGGCTACGGCAGCGAACTACGAGGGAGGGGAATGACATAAGAATAGCAGGAGTAATTGGCTTCCTAATTGGGAGAAAAATGGGAGAAAATCTGAAAACAAATTTTAAACATTTAAAAAAAAAATAAACAGCTCCTTCCCTCTCTTCAGTAGCATGCTTTTAGCTTTAACTTTAATAGTTTTCCTCACATCCCAGTCTTCCCCTTTATGCCGGTTGAGCCATTGAATCTGTCGTACAGGTCATACCAAGCCTCTTATTTTTTCTTGATGGAGCAGTTGTCCGTTTTCTTGTCCTCAAGAGTGCTGATGAAATCCTCCATCAGTTCGGACAACAGATGTCTTTCATAGGAGGACAAGTTTGAACATCTGTGGCGTGCCATGTTCTTATTTACGTTAGATAACTTTAATTTAGGCGGCACGGTGGTGCAGTGGATAGCACTGTCGCCTCACAGCAAGAAGGTCTCGGGTTCGAATCCAGGCCGGGGGCCTTTCTGTGTGGAGTTTGCATGTTCTCCCCGTGTCTGCGTGGGTTTCCTCCAGGTACTCCGGTTTCTTCCCACAGTCCAAAGACATGCATGTTAGGCTAATTGGAGTCTAAATTGCCCGTAGGTATGAGTGTGTGAGTGAATGCAGTACCCCTTGGATTGGCGACCTGTCCAGGGTGTATTCCTGCCTCTTGCCCCAATGCATGCTGGGATAGGCTCCAGCCCCCCCGCGACCCTAACTAGGAATAAGCGGCTGAAGATGAGATGAGATTAACTTTAATTTACTGATGTCGCTAGCTAGCTATCAGTACAACAAGCAGCACAATGTAACCTTAGTTGCCAGCATAGCAGCCTAGCTTGATGAGTATATCACTTAATATACACCATTTTATATATGCCAACGCTCTTATCCAAAGAGACTTACAGTAGTGAATGCATACATTTTTCAGTGTATGTGGTCCCAATGGGAATTGAATCCACAACCTAAGCATTGCCAACGCCATGCTCTACCTACTGAGCCACACAGAACCACATTTGACGGACGTTCATAATGTAACGGCTACCGATAGAAAGAGAAACTAATCCACAAGTATTTGCGTGGATCAAGATTTTTTTTGTCATAAAATTTTGTATTAGGCCTCCTGCGTGGTCCAGTGGTTACAATGTTCGACGCTGGCCATGGAGACCGGGGTTTGATTCCCCGTCTCACCAGAGTCGGCTCTGGCCGGGAGTGCTACCAGGGGCGGCAATTGGCTGGGAATCTGAAAGGATATTTCACAGCTCAGTAAATTCCCAGGGCCATGTAAGCGTCGAAGGGGGTCATGTCCAACTCAACCAGGGCTGTTACCCAACCTTGTCAGATTTTGTTAGAACAATTTGGAACCATTCCATTTTAAGGAGATTCCCTTCCATAGGAGAATTTTGATATGCAAGTTACGCAAGTTACGCTCCCACAGACCCGAGTCGGAGGAAGACCCTAATCAAAGTCTCGCAAGTCACTTGCTTTCTGTGATTCCTTTTGTGTGGTGACTTCAGATGGAGGATCAGTTCATATAATGGCAGTGTAAGCCTGTGAAATTGGCAATCATGAGGCTCTTGAGTCAAATGCCCCTAGTCGTCATAATATACTACTCCAACATAACTGCTGCAGTCCTTACTCCACTCACCTCTATATCACACCCAGGGTTTCTGTTATCCGGTAATTACCGTTTTTTTACCGGGAAAATCTGTTGAAGTCCGACATATTTAAATCTCCGGTCATAATGTCCGGTGAAAATAATTCCCTCTAAGCACAATGCGAAAAAGCGTAAGAAGTTGTTTGTTTTCAAATAGTTTTTATTCTATTTTATTTTATCTGAGAAAAGGTCTGTATCCATCCATCCATCCAAAAGGTCTCGCGGGGGTGCTGGAGCCTATCCCAGCATGCGTTCGGGCGAGAGGCAGGAATACACCCTGGACAAATTAGGGCACACACACCATTCACTCACACACTCATACCTAATTAAAATGTCATGTCTTTGGACTGTGGGAGACAGAGGAAACCCACGCGGACACGGGAGAACATGCAAACTCCGCACAGAAAGGCCTGGATTCGAACCCGAGACCTTCTTGCTGTAGTGCTAGAAAAGGTCTTTTGTTTGTTTGCAAACTTTTGTTTGTTTGCAAATCTTTTTATTCTGTTTTATTTTATCTGAGAATATGTAGGCCTAAAGCTGAAGGAAATTCTTTGTGTTTACGTGTTGCCCCAACGAACATAGGCTAGCGTAATATGTATTTATTTAGCGTTAAAAATAGCTAAGGCTAAAATAGCGTTATGCACGTGAGTCTATTGACCGGACTTATTTTATAAGAATATAATGTATAAGCAAAAGTAGCCTACTTTTCAATAAAAAATATTATAAATCTACATGCCTTGATGATGTCATTCTTTATGTAGCCTGCCTATCAATTGTTTTTAAGCTCAATAAACACATAAATAAATAAATATTTGACCGGAATTTCTCCCATTTGTCCGGGACATTGAAATCTTCCAGGACACGTGGACCGGCACCAATTTCCAACGGAAACCCTGATGACACCACTGCTCAAATCCAACCACAACGCTCATCTCCTTACCATACCATATCATGGTTCCATTTAAGATGCAGCAGCTATCCCCCAATCACCATGAATTATTGGGTGTGTTTTCACCCTGCTGCAACAGACACAATACTCATTTAAAAGCTGTCATTGCGTGACCATCTGGCAATCAGTCGACTGGCATACTTTACCTTGGGATGTGTCAACCTATTGGAACTCTCCATTAAACCTGAGGCGCAGGGACAACAAAATACACCCGGTAGAATCGTGAGCGACAGTTATCAGACCACATTGCTTGAAAACCTGAATGTCTGGTTCAAGTTTAATTATCTTTATCGGAAAGCTGGCATCATGATGGATGCCAGGAAGTCAGGGAAACAGATTAACTGAAAACAGAAGAGGCATCACCACACCACAAAAAAACCTTTTCACATCATGTGAGAAATATCTGTAACATATTATTAGCAGCGTAAATATTGCATTTAATCTGAATTTCTGTCAGGGCTCCAAAACAGATTCTATTCAAAAAGACATAGATTCTATCAGTCAAGCTGGGTACACACAGTAACTAACAGAATTGTATCACAACAAGTTCAAAATGTTTTTCTACTGCAAGTGAAGAAGTGTTTCAGCTTCTGACTCCATCTGTTAATGAGAATCACACCTGAAATATACATGACACTCAATTCACTCTGACATCGCAACGGAACGAAGAGACATTGAAACGTGATTACAGGACAGATAACTGACAAAATAAAGGAAACACCAACATAAAGTGTCTTAATAGGGTGTTGGGCCACCACAAGCCACCAGAACAGCTTCAAAGTGCCTTGGCATAGATTCCACAAGTGTGATGCAACAACATTCTTCACAAGAAATTCCATCATTTGGTGTTTTGTTGATGATGGTGGACAATGCTGTATGAGTGAACCTTAACCAGGCAAGGAAAATACCCACCACACCATAACAGGGCCACCAGAGCCCCCTATTTACTCAAGTGTTTCCTTTATTTTGGCAGTTACCTGTACTTCCTGTCTGATACAGTACTTACCAAAGTAAACACAAAGGTGCAAAAAGTTAGAAAGGTATTCAAACAAATTAAAGTGAAGTTTACCCCCATTCACCCCGCAAAAATAGAGGTCTCGCGGGATTACAGAGAACTGCATTACAGGCTTGAGTTCCTCAGAAGCTTTGAGGAAGAGGCAGCTAAGAATAGCACAAGGGTCTCAACTCCCTAACGCTTCCTATTACACAACCTCCATGAGGACGAACGCTGATGAATAGGTACTCTGGTTCATCTTTTCAATTCACTGTGCCCTACTCTGGTAACCAACTGCCCTGTGATCAGTGTCAAGAGGGGCCTTAGAAGCCACTGACTGATTTTGTGCTCTGCAGGTGCTGTACATTCTGTCAGCATGACACAGCTCTCCCGGCTTAACAAGGCGTGCATAAATAGACAGAAAATGTTGATCAAAGAGCATGCTAATGAAATAACCGCGCCTTGCGGATTATATCGCGGGCAACGTGCAGACATCGCGAGCCAGGCATTATGGGTCTGCAAGCACATGCAGGAATAAGGGTAGGGCCCCTTTAAAACTCATCTTTCTTCTATGGAAGTGAGCATTGCTCCCAGGCTTATATACTTTGGCAGCTTAACATGATTCTTTGGAAAACAGTGTTTTCATGTAACGTCCAACCTCCTTCTGCCTGTTGATAGCAGCATCTTGGGATTACTCTAATGAATTTCAATGCACTTGTTAAATAAATATAAATATATGCCATTTAGCAGGGCCTTTCATCCAAAGCGACTTACAGTAGTGAATGCATACATTTTTCAGTATACAGTATGTGGCCCCAATGGGAACCCACAGCCTAAGCGTTGTCAGCGCCATGCTTTACCTACTGAGCCACACAGAACCACTTGTTAATCTTGGTCTCCAGGCGGCCACACCAGGGCCAAGAACACACCATGGCTAGCCAACACTGGTCTGATAAGATGAAAACAGGAGTAGACAAGACTGAAAAACAATTAATTGGTCAGATACAGAGTTCAAAACAACTCTTAATACGCTGGTATGAAATGCAAATGTTTTTTCTGGTGGCCCAGCAGTTAGAAACAGGTTTTTTTTGTAGAGACAACTATCACTCAAATGTGGAACTGAAATGTGTCATCCAGTAACTGGATGACTAAAATGCATTTACAAAAAAAGTGTGTAAACAGTTTTAAGCAAACAGTCAACAATAATGAATCCGATTTCAAGATCATGCTGGAAATGTGCTTCCCTTTGAAGATAATTTTTTTTTTATCAAATGAGGCATCATCAAATCCAGAGGATAACAATCTCACCACCTGCTTTCTGCCTGGCATTAGCACTCTAGGCAGGATTAAACGCAAGTGTGTGTGTGTGTGTGTGTGTGTGTGTGTGTGTGTGTGTGTGTGCGTGCGTGCGTGCGTGCGTGTGTGTGTGCTGAGGGCAATGGAGCTGGGAAGTGCAAAAATATCTCCTGCCAGGATGAACTATAGATAGAAGTCCTTTATTAGCTTTCCGCCTATTGTATGGCAATTGTGTTTTTCTTATAAAAATGTACAGGTAACTGCCAAGAAAAAGGAAACACCAACATAAAGGCATTGGGCCACCATGAGCTGCTAGAACAGCTGCAATGCCATTCTTCCATCATTTGGTGTTTTGTTGATGGTGGTGAAAAACGCTGTCTCAGGCGCCACTCCAGAATCTCCCATGTTCAATTGGGTTGAGATCTGGCGACTGAAACGGCCATGGCATAGGATGAAGGTAATCACTCAGAATGACTTTACATTTATTGGCATTTACCTTGCCCTCTAAGGGGATGAGTGAACCTAAACCATGTCAGGAAAATGCACCCCACACCCCACACCAGAGCTGCCAGAACCTTTAGCTTCATTTACTCAAGTATTTCCTTTATTCTGGCAGTTACCTGAATATGTAAATGTATCCCACCAGGAAGCCTGATTTTATAACAGTTTTGATATTTCAATGGCAGGTTTATATTGAGGTAAGTGTTCCATATACCCTTTGTAACACTGTACAGTAAACAGTAAGATGTACTGTATAAAGTTGCCATTTTTTCAATATACTGCAGAAAATGGATATGCCACAGGAACACAACAGTCATCAGTGTATAGCTCTGATGATGACATCATACCAGTTGGAAGCAGAGTGGAGACAAGGGTACTGGACTCCAGTTGTGGGTACAAAGCCTAGGTAGGAAAATGTAACACTTGGACAAGGTAATAAAATAGGGATTGTGTGTCATCCTGCGTGTGTGAGGTCAAAGTGAGTCATTATTTTCAGCAAGATGCCGGAAAATCTCTGCAGCTGTCTCAGCTAAATCTGAGATTGTAGGGCTTGAGTTTGTATGGTGACCAGATTCAGACAGTCCAAATGCTGTCCATTGGTTTCTGGGTTTCGGGCATGTATGTGGTGTTTGTTCAAAAATCAAACAAATGTTAATACGCTGGCATGTAATGCAAAACATTTTTCTGGTGGTCCAGCAGTTAGAAACAGTTTTTTTTGTTGTTGTTTTTTTTGTAGAGACAACAATCGCTCAAATGTGTAACTGAAATGTGTCATCCAGTAACTGGATGACTAAAATGCATTTACAAAAAAAGTGTGCAAACAGTTTTAAGCAAACAGGTGAGGTGTTAGGATCATTTAAAAAGTGGATGAATTTGCAGGGCATTGTGGGATAGGAGAGGAATCAAAATAACGGGGGGAATTAAAAAGCGGTTTGACGGGAGGGATTGATGATGTTGTTGAATGAGGGAGCAGAGAGCATATCCGATATAAATAAGTTATTATTTTATTAAAATGCGAGACAAGCGCTGGCGGATGGCGCAGCGGTCTAGTGCACCACACTTTGGAGTGGTGTGCGCTGCCCGTCAGGGACGCGGATCGAAACCCGCGTCTCTACCAGACCGGCCCTGGTCAGCCCGATCGGAGGCGGCATTTGGCTGTCCGCCTCCGGGGGAGGGGGGAGTGAGAGCCGGCACGAGTTCGTCGAGGAGAAGGTTAAGGAGTCCGTGGAAGACCAGGAGTGTGTGTCTCGATCCCGGAGGACGGGCAACGAACTCGTGAGGGTGGGGAATTGAAGTAAATAGAGGGTTTAATTGGCAACCAAATTGGGAGAAAAACAGGGAAAAAAATCCAAAATAAATTTAAAAAATTAAATTTAAATTAAAATGCGAAACAAGCCCATCATTGTGGGACGCAGGACAATGAGTCAAAATGCGGGACCCTACAGGCTTGTCCACATTTCTGCTCTTCAAGTGTGACAGCAAACTGGAATATAATGGCCCAGTATATGGACACTATATGGTACAGTATATGGCAATGATGTCAGACTATAAAAAGACACCTGACAAACAAGGCCGCTGATTACCATGATGAGCTTAAGGTATTACGTGTGCAAGGTCTTACGCATTTTCTTTAACATGACCATCTGTGCACACTGGGGAGAGGAGAAAACACAAATCCTCCTTTATCCTCTCAGCTGCTCCTGCTCAGCCACGTATGAAGGAGGCTGCGCTGTACAACAAACTGTGAGCTCTGTGTATTTTTTTGGGGGAGGGGGGAGACAGACACATGAATAGACTGATCGACTTCAGTAACGCAAGAAGGAAAGAAACGGATGATCTGGATGTATTGTTATCACTGTGCGTATTTTATTTTTGCTCTGGACCATTGTGTCAGAGAATGAAGGCATCCTGGCGAGCACAAGGACTTACTCGGCAACCGGACCCGTCTGACAATGACAGGTGCAGCTGAATTCTTGCCTAATCCGTGTTGTACCGTTACTCTTCGTCTTCTCCACCTAAGTGGATCTCACAGCGTAGCCTTGCTCTGTTTCAGTTAGTGTCGAGTTATTTAATATTTAACTTTCTTTCCAAAAAAGAGAGCCGAGAGAGACACAAATATGGGTTGTTCTCCATCCAAAGGGCATCGTTGGAATGATGCGCTGAGTTCCATCAGCGATGACAAGGCTCTGACGGCAGTTCCCCCGGAGAGTGATAAGGATCGCCACCCTGATGACCGAGGATCCTGTGGCACTGCAAGCCAAATGGAGTCTGATGGAGGTGGAGGAAGAAGCTCAGTGGCCCAGAAAGTAGTACTCCCAGAGGAGAGGGGGCTCTCCCTAGCTGAGGTAGCCTCTGGGGTGTGCACAGCCCTGGGCAAAGTAAGCGCACAAGCGGTTGAGGTCAATTTGGTTCCCCGGGGAAAAGAAACACAGGATCCCTCCGTAGAGGAAAATCAAGGAAAAGCGGCAGGAAGGAGGCCCAGAAACGGTAGAGGCAGCAAGCAGGGCAGACAGAAAGACAAGGACAAAAAGGCCGCTGTCTGCGAGCTGAAAGTGGACTTCCCAGAGCCCATGGTGAAAGCCCACCAGGCAGCGTATGCCTACCTGAATCCCAGCATCTCCAAATACGAGGCCCTGCTGGCGCTGCTGGACCAGGCTGCACACACTCAGCTCTCTCTTCAGCCCATGGTGGCCTTTATGGTGCTGCGCTACGAGGAGGTCACCTGCGGGCTGGAGGACATGGCCGCCGAGGGAGAGCAGATGTTGAAGGAGCACAGAGACCACCTGGCCTGGCCCTGCCCCCTGAAGAACCATACCTGCCCAGCTCCTGGCAAGCCAGAGGACCGTCCCCCAGACCTGATGCAGCAGCTGCTCCAGTACTCCACCGAGAGGATGCGGCTGGTGGGGGACTCGGTGGGTGGGCTGGGTGACTCCACTCTGGAAGAGGCCGCTGATTACTTTTCCTCCCTCTCCGAGCTGCTGGATGAGAGGCTGAAGGCCAAAAGGGTGGCGGAGGGGCGGCTGGCGCAGGTGATAGCACACATCGAGGGGGCTGCCTACCGAAAGCCCGTCCCAGAGGACTCTGCTCTGCACAGTGAAGACAGCGGCATCGGGGCAGAGAGCGAGTCACTGGCTGGGTCTGAGAGGCATCGACACCGGTGCGAGAGCTGCGAGTCCGCAGGCACCACTTGCCCCAAGTGTAGCCGACCTTGTGATGGTGCCATCTCAACCCAGCGAGGGGCAGGCGGGAGTAAGCGGGCTGGAGAAATGAGCCCCAGCTTCTCGCTGAACTCCCTGGATGCCCCTTGCGCCAGCAAAGAGCAGACAGGCACAGACTACACACAAGGCTCAGAAGATGATGATGAGGATGAAAATGATGATGATGATGGCGATGAAGATGAGGAAGAAGGCGAGAAGAAGGCTAGGAGGAGGTCAAACTCTTCCCCACCCGATCCCAGTCAACTGACACGCCACCTGGCGACCACGCGCATCGAGAACCCACAAAATGTAGAGATGACGTTCAAAATGAAAGACGCCATTAGTGGGCGGATCCACTTTGTCCCCTCTCAGCATCCCATCGTGACATCCAAAAGGGCGGACAGTTTGGGGAACGGTGCCCTCCAGTGGACAGAGGAGGGGGACTGGCAGCCTAGACGGCCCCAGACAGCCAGTTCCAGGTTGAATGAGATGAGGAAAAAGCCATCAGGCGGCAAGCAGCGGCGCTCCCGATCTGCAGAATCCCTGCGTAGCAAGGCTGAGGACCCCACCCTTCTGGAGTTGGAGAGGACACAGAGGCACCTGAGCTGGCGGCTGGAGAGGATGAGTAAAGGTGAGAAAGTGGGAGGGGCTAAGGGAACAGCAACCTTAATTTGTGGAGGGGAAAGACCAGAAGAAGTGAGGCAGCTCCTATATCCTCGGCCCCCAGTCTCCAGTCGCCTACGGTCCTCTTTGGACAGAAACTTCAGCATCTTGCCCAATCATGACATAACGGGGCTGAGAACACACTCCTTCAGAGACGAAAAGGCTGAAAAAGAAGAGAAAGAGGAGGAGAAAAAGAAAGACGGCATGGTAGGGAGGGGGCCCCTGAGGGCCAATATTCAGCCCAGTACCCCTCTGCTGTCCAAAGCAGAGCCTTCTACATTTCACAGGGGCAGGAATTCGGTCAAAAGGCTAATTGACACCTTCAGCCAGAGGGATGACAAACAACACCAAGGGCCCTCAAATATCCAAGGCTCTTTTTGTGAGACCAGGAACTGTGGTGTTCATATCACACTTAGCACAGGAAATAGGAATGCATCAGTTCGTATCATCAATGGCAACAACAACAACAGCTGTGTGGTGGATAGACCGGAAGATCTCAATGTTGACAACCTTCCACCCCCTCCCCCTGAGGTCCTGATGGATAACTCCTTTGAGTGTGTAGCAGGGCTCCTTGCAGGCGAGAGCGGGGGTAGCTTGAGGAGCAGAGGACGTGTGACGTCCCGGCAGCTGCGTTCGTCCCTGCCGACGGTCACAGCGCTGCCGAGCTGCGGCAACCTGAGGCGCAGCTCCCTCAGCCTGTCCTCCGCCCGCCCTGTCACACCGGACGCCGTGGCGGGGCATCGCAGCGGGAACGATGCCCTTCAGCCTGAGGTAGACCCCGAGAGTGAAGAAGCTGCCACCCTCTACCGGCAGGCCCGAAAGGTCATCCACCTGCGTCACGCCGCTGAGTCACCGGTGAAGAAGCCCCTGGTGGACTTGGGGCCCAGAGTGGCCTCGGTCTCGCTTGGAAGCAGCGTCCCTTCTGAGATCGAGGCGCCGACTCCGTACGCTAATATCCAACCGCCCACCACCCCACCTGCTTCGAGAGCGCGCTTGCCGCCCTGCAGCACCTCCAACCGGAGACTCCCCAACCCTCCTTCTTTCAAACGGCAGCCCACTCCACCAGCCCCGGGCAAACCGCCCACCCCACCACCAGGCCAAGTGAGACGCCCGAGCCCCCGCAAACTACGGCAAGAGGAGGCCCCGGGTTCAAACTCGGCCTCGTGTTCCGTGAAGGCAACCTCGCCCTCAGCCTCTCCCAGAGTCGAGCGCTGGACGCGGCCGTCCTCTCCCTCTCAGTCCTTCAGCGACGCTCGCTCCGTTTTCTGTCACGCGTCACACTCACCGTCTGGGCCCCCGGCCTGGACCACTTTAGGCAGCTGTGCTCTCCCACAGCCCTGGGGCAAGCCATCTAGTGGAGGGCTGCAAGTGTCCATGCGAGGGCCCCAGCCTTTTGTGAGACGAAGCCAATGTGACCGCCGCCCAAGCCTCACCCTTCAGCCCCAACCACCTGAAGCAGCCATAGCCGCAGAGGCTCAGAGCAGTGGGAGTGAGCCCAACATCGGTGGCCAGAAGTAAGTATAAACATTCAGCAATAAAAGTTGCAATATTAAATCCAACCTTGGAGGGAATGTTTTGTTAATATATATGTCCAAATATACTGACTGGTATCAATTATTTCCACTTTCATAAACATAATTTTATGCATATGCAGTAGAACATAATTATTTAATGGATAATAAAATATTTATTATTATTATTATTAGTAGTAGTAGTAGTAGTAGTAGTAGTAGTAGTAGTATATATAAATAATATTTAATGCATGAAAAGGGATCAAATGGATAAAATCTTATCTTGAGGATTTCCTATTTTATCATATATTCTGTACTAAAAATTCACTTAATTATACTGGTGTAACTGGTTACATTTACACATACTGTTTCATCACTAAAGAAAATCAACCAAAAGGTGAAGGCGAAACCAATTAAATTGACTTTATGACTATTACAAGTTTATTACTTTTTAAATCACTTGTGAAACATATACTGTACATTCATGTAAAATAAATAATACCCCTTCCAAGCTCTTACTCAATGTACACTGAATAATAATCTACAAATGTAATAAATAAACACAGTTTTAATGTTGGGGCAATTGGGGAGAAAATAGATTTGCCCCTAGTGACAGAGATTGCACTTTGTCTAAATTTCTGGCCTGCCTGGTGCCAACTTAGGACAATATTTAATCAGCTGTCTGTGTGTCTTATGAGCCTATTGTACCATCTGTGGGTCACCTATATGTGTGTGTCCCAGCTGTCTGCCTACTAAGTGAGTAGCACAGTTCAGTTCTGCTACTCAAAGCATTCCGTTTTGTAACCAGTATCTGGGTTGGCCACCCCTGCACTAAAACAACCAATTTGTTCAATATTTGTGATAATTGTGTGTGTAGGAAATGTAGGAATTGTGACACCTAATTGTTGATAGGTTTTGAGGGCACAAAGGGACATGTGAGAGAGCTTTCATATGGCAGGTTCCCAGGTCGCTAACTGTTTTTACTTCCGTGTCAATGTCACCTGAATTGCCATAAATCTTTTTGTATCTGTGCTTTGGTGACGCTTTGCTATCTGTTGTTCACTACTGCTATGAGCGAAACAACATTTACATTTACATTTTAAGCATTTAGCAGACGCTCTTATCCAGAGCGACTTACAAGATGTGCATCAATACATGGTAGGAACAATCACAGTTAGCGCACGAGATCAGTGCAGGAATACAGCAATAGACATCATTGCAGGCATCTGCGTACCATACCTGTAACACCGGGAAGGAAAAGGTATTTTGCTTCTTTTTTTTCTTTTTTTTATATAAATAAAGAGTATAGTGTTGAACAAGTTAGACAGTGGTGAAGACAATTAGCTAGTGAAACAAGTGAGCCTGCATTTTTCCAGTTTTGTTATGAGCAAGACACTGACCCGCCTGTGTATGTGGGTCACGTCACCGTAGTGCAGCTATGTGTAGTGGATGTGCTCTGGTACGTGAGCGTCCGCTACAGAAAGTGACGTGGATAAGAGTGCGATTAGTTCCCGGAGTTAGGGACTTGAGTCTTTAGCTCAGCGAGCTAAATCGCTCTCCTGTCGCGTCGAGATCCCTCGGTTTGAAACTCGCTGCGGGCAGAACCAACTCCGTTACATATGCATTCTGCAAGTATTATGTATGTGAGTGAAATGGGTCGCTCCACATCACGGCTAATGGTTGTCAACAACATTAGCATACAGAGGAAGATGGTCAAGGGGAGAGAGAGAGAGAGAGAGAGTGAGATATATAACACTCAAGACTATCAGCATGTCCTTGTGTCACTGTAATAACAACATATTTATGAATGTCAAACAAATGTAACACTATGAGGATCATATACATTAGCAGAGTCCTAGTCAGAGGTCCTTGATCTTAGTTCCGATGCAGCCCTGGGCCTCTTCAGTCTGTTGAATTTAGTGGTGAGGATCATTGAAGTATAAGACTTTTATAGTACAGGTACGAAAAAGAGTGTGGGGGCAGCAAATAGCGTAGCAGTCTAACGCTGCCTGTCAGGGATGTGGTTCGAAACCCGTCTCTACCAGACCGACCCTGGTCATCAGCCCCGATCGTGGGCGGCATTTGGCTGTTTGCTCCAGGGGGGGAGGGGGGAAGGGGAGCCAGCTCGGCTCCGCTGTGAACCAAAGTATGTCTCCAGAACTTTCGTCTCGAAGGAAGCAGAGTTCGCTGCCCTCAGAGAATTAGCTTGCCTCATAGAGACGAGCGGCAGACTCGTGTGGGGAGGGCAAATGGAAATAAATAGAGGGTACAATTGGCTACCAACTTTGAAGAAAAAATGGAAAAAATCTAAAAAGAATTTAATAAAAAAGGTTTAGGAGTGAAACACGGAAGCAAAAGTAGCATGTGCTACAGGTCATGTGATGGCAATGTTATTGTACTGTCGTGAGACAGCCAGCTTTGGCTCCAGTTTGTGTTGGCCTTGGTCCACTTCTACAGTGTAAAAAAGGGTATTATTCTTAATTCTTCCTCACACTCAGGGGAGGGGTGAAAACACCAGTTTGTGGAAACCGTTTTCCTTACCGTTTTGTATCAAAAAGGTTATGCGATACATTACTTGAGCTTGACTGGAGTGGAATAATCATCTACCTCCCTAACTCAAATCAGCTACTGTACCTCAGCTCGTGCTAACCAGTGCTAGCCAATCGGGCCTATTCTCCTAATCCAACTCCTCACCCATTATAATCCTTCCTCTTCTGCTCTTCCATAGGCTGGAGCTCAGGCCAGCCGGTGAGGATGCTCATTTGGACAGCCAATAAGATCTCACAGCTGCTGAGCGTTCGGCCTCACATCCAGAGTTATGCACCATAGACCAGGCCTTGCAATGCAAATGAAGGCCAGGGAGACCTCACTGGATTATGTATTATCTGGACTCTCAGATAAGATTTTTTAGCACCTGGATCAAGAATTCCAAGAATGTCTCTTCAGATATGGGATTGAACCACATTTTACAGGATTTTGCCATGTTTGTGTGTAGGTATTTATTTATTTATTTGTAATTCATGGTGGTGTTCCCTTTCTTAAATTATTTTAAATTAAATTATATTCCCTGTAGGATTATTTTTCCATATTTCTTTCACCACGAATCACATACTGTATATACAAGCCCCCGCTAGGGGGCGGCGATTGGCTGTCCGCCCCAGGGAGGGGGAAGGGAAGCCAATATTAGCTGCGGATAAGAGTGGCTCCATGTGTACTGGAGTTACAGTTGACGGCTTGGCGAGTTCTGGCTCAGAGGAGGCAGTACGTTGCCTTTGTCACTGCTGGTCTCAGGACTACGGCAGCGAGCTCACAATACAATGGGGGGGGGATAGTTGACGTGAAAAGAGGGTACAATTGGCTACTAAATTGGGAGAAAAATCTTACTTTTCTAAATCTTAATCTAAATTGGTACTTTATTGGTTAAAATGTTATTCAAAGGGCAAAGACATTGAAAAACATATGGAAAATGAAATGTTTAAACAAACAATGATTCATCATTGGTAGTATATTTTAATCTTGTCTCCAGATTTGTATGCCTGTATTTCAGCGTAGTTTCATATAGTTATATGGTAATACGATTTTGAATGTGTAACTTGAACAATAAGTATTCAAATCATGTGTGTGGTTATGCATGACATCAATCTTAAGTGTGTTATTTTGTCTAACCTATATTTATGGCTGTTTAGAAAATCATGTGATGGCTGTGGGTGGCTCGCCCTGTTAAGGCACTGTTCTAGTGTGTGGATGAGCCCCACGGTCTGGTATCGAATCTAGACCATGCCAGTGCCGACTGTGGCCAGCAGCCTCGCTGGGCAACACACAATTGGCTCTAGCATCACCCAGGAGGGAGGGATTCAGTTGGCCCATGTATTGACACACACCAGCAGCCCCCTACTGGTCAAATGCGGGCCCACAGTCTGCCGGTATGAAGCTGTGCCCAAAGTGTCTTCCTCAGATTTACGCCTGTGCAAGCTTAATTTGTACACTGCGGTGTGAAAAGAGGTGGCGGCTGACATGTGTTTAGGAGGAGAGCGTGTGCTTGTCTACGCTCTCCCAAATTGACAACGGAGGTTGCAGCAAGCGTAGTTTAGAATACAATTGGCCATTCCAAATCGGGGGAAAAGCATATTTTTAAATGATGTCCTGCATTTGGGGCAATGTGTTTTATATAGAGAGGCCAATAAATTAAATTATACATCTAAAAGTATCTGAAGTTAATGTGTCTTTGTTAGAATTCTGTTGGCGTTGCCATATTGCATTACAACACACATTCAGCACCATACCAATACGTAGCTGCCATCTTGCGGCATGGGAAGTGATCTGGTTCTGGTAACGCCTCAGTCAGATACGCCAAAACAAATCTTGTGTGGCGGTTGTGATGCATGGCTGTCAAGCAGTGCTTGTCAGTAGTTGATCTTGTGTTAACGTATTTCCAGTGCAGACATGATTATCAACCAGAGCACACCATTGATTGTCTGCCATTGATATTCCTTACCTCAGCATCTCAATGGCCTCTTGACTGACATCATACAGTGGACATGGCCTTTTTGTCAAGCCATTATTCAAGTTCTCACAGTTAGTGGTGCACAAATGTAAGACACATCACATTAACATTCCCAATGCTTGCCCAAGCCACGCTACGATGTGTGGTGTGGTTCAAATTTACAAGGGAATGAGATGGGTTTTTCCAATTAGCAATGTTTGAGCAATGTATTGTTTGCAAATGATGGGAACAAAATAATTTAACCCTGTGTTTGTGAATATACTTCTGTGAAACAAGGGAGTATAACATATAATTAAGAGGAAGTGTCCTCGTCTCACCTCACCCTCTTTAAAAAACAGCTTGGTACATTTAAAACAACAAATATCAACTTTTTAGACTGCATCTCTCTTACTGAGAGAGATATAGTCTCAATAAGAGAGACTTGTTTTATTACTATGTGTTATGTACGTCCTCTTCACCTGTACTGTTTGTCTTGTGAATGTTTTATGTCTGATTTTTATTTGTTCTGTTTTTTATGTTTTACATTTCTGTCCAATAAAAGTGCATATTGTCTACACAATGACCTGAAGTATGTGAAGTTGAGTGTCTCAAATCGCTTAAAGGAAAGGTCATTCTAGCTCTACCCAGCGTTTTCCTTTCCTTTATTCGACATCTTTGAAGAGCAAATGTCCAACCTCGGGAGGCAGGTGACAAACATGACTCCATCATTTATTTTGATATTAACAAATAATTTGTAAAAACCTTTTCATTGAGCAAGCCCATATCTCCAACATGCTAATGTACCTTTCTATTTGTTCAGTCTCTCATTACCATTCCCATTGCAGTCTCACAATGAAATCAGTGTACAAGAACCCTCCCTGGACAGGATGGTAGCCCACCACAGGTCCATTATGACCTCTTAGGTTTTGAAAATGCAACCTCCCATCACTCCCACAAAGAAGTCACTCTAATCACAAGGCCACTGTGCCAGTGCAAATGATGGCGATGTAAACAGCTGATGGGTAAGAGTGCACTGAGAATCGTAAGTCTATGGTGTAAACCCAGGGCACCTACATTTACATAACATTACATTTACATTTTAGGCATTTAGCAGACGCTCTTATCCAGAGCGACTTACACAGTTTACATTTCTTTACATACAATCCATTTATACAGCTGGATATTTTTACTGAAGCAATTCAGGTTAAGTATCTTGCTCAATGGTACAACAGCAGTGCCCCACCTGGGAATTGAACCTGCAACCTCTGAGTTACAAGCCCATCTCCCTAACCATTACACTACACTGCCACCACCTGCCCAACAATCCATTGCCGGCACAGGTGCCAGGGTGTGTACCGCACTAGGTTTGGCTGGACGGCGTACGAAGACAGGTTTAACCAGAAACAATTATTTATTTACATTTCCCTTTAGAGTAACATCATGCTTAACACTGAAAATATGAGAGTGATCACTTCCTTTTGCTGAGAACCGTGCCATCCATTTCTGTGAAGGGCAAAACCCGAGCCAAAACATTTACGACTTATTGTAAATCGCCCTGGATGAAAGCGCCTGGTAAATGTCTCAAATGTCAAATGTACTAAAGCAAAAATTCAGCATTCATTTTTTAAATGAGATTATGACTTGTAAAAAAACAAATACGCAAAACTTGTTTCTTTTTGGGCACCTAACTAAGAACAGGGCAGCAAAGCTGCTCAGTGCTAGAATAATAAAACAACAAGCAAAGCAATAAAACCACAGATAGACCCCAGTACGCGTGCTTGAAATCCTGTAACTCTAAAGATAACTGTGAATAGAGGTGTGCCACAGGGATGAGAGCTATCACCTTTGAGAGAGAGCTGTTCCTTTTATGCACAAACGAGTAAACAAAAAGTATGCTGATCATGTTGCCTGAGTCCTTTTAACAGAAAGCGAGCAAGACTGCGACCATGAAATGTACACGCTTCACACATTGGAACTGGGAATTGTATATTTCCTCTTTTTTATTTATTTATTGTTTCTCCCCCCTTCCTGGGGCGGACAGCCAATTGCCCCCGGTGGCACTCCCGGCCAGAGCTGACTCTGGCGCGGCCCTTCGTTTGGAGATGATTAATCTCCCTAAAAGGCTACCAGAGTGGTGACGCTAAACCTTTATTTTGAGATCAATAAATTAGAACCTTCTCTCTTTAACTGAGAGAACCACAGGGTGGTAAGCTAAACCTTTGTTTGGAATACCGGCTATCATGTAACAATTAGTTTGACACAGAAGCGTTTGAATGAGGGGAAAAAGGGACCTTAAGTAGGAGACGGAATTAACACAGATTGCTCTCAGCTGAAAGATTTCAGAGCACCCGCCGACACAAGACCATATAAGGACGGCGGAAGTGACAGCGATTCCTCTCAGCAGTAAGAGGAAAAGATCATCACATGACCATGCGCCCTCCAGAGGCCGAGCGAGGTAAAACCGTGACATCCTTTAAATGTAAACAGCACACTTTTACTGTATCTCTCTTCTACCAAAGGTTTTCTTCAGAGCAGTTAACCTTTTGTATACAAAGCTGTGGTGGGGGGGGGGGGACTGTCAATTCAGACCAAGAGCAAACTCACAAAATGATTAATCAGGCAGACACATTTACATTTTACATTTTAAGCATTTAGCAGACGCTCTTATACAGAGCAACTTACAATATGTGCATTCATACATGGTAGAAACAATCATAGTTTGCGCTTTGGAGGGCACGATTGTGCCCTCCAAATAGTATTGCTTAATACGAGCAGTTCCTGCTTAATTTGGCACAAAGACTTGTTGGTGACTCCACTCGCAATCTCACCTCTGAGCAAGACCTGATGCCAACCTGACAGCGCTGCATAATACTTCATGCAGATGGTTAAAATAAATGGTACAAACTCGTTCATGCCCAGGAGCATCAGACACAGTAGCACAGTAGCACTTTATCTCATGTCATTTTAAGCCACTGCCATTTGGGGCCTGTAGTGCATGTATTACTATGATTCTTTTCTCAACAATTTGTGACTCATAGTTATCTAATACCTTAAATGTGATGTCATATAATGACTGCTGAGTGTGAATGTGAGTCTCTGAAATACAAAACTAATTCCTGAGATGGCAATATAGGCAGTCAGTTCAGTTAATCTACTTTTCCGCAAAGTTTCACCTAATCCACCTCTGTGCTTTCATTTTAGTTACTCGAGCTGAGCTCTGTGAAGAATTTGCAGAATGGGAACTGATCCGGTAATCTGATGATCCACTGCGGTGGCCAATCTGATAAGGGTATGCTTCATCAACAGGCTGCAGTAGCAAACAAGCCAGTGCACATACAGTGGCACCTCGGCCCACGAAATTAATTCGTTCGTTGACTCCGTTCGCGAACCGAAATGTTCGCGAACCGAAATATTTTTTCCCATTGAAATTAATGTAAATCCAATTAATCCGTTTTCCAGCCCCTGAAACACTTTTTTAAAACTTTTTTATGGGTTTATGTGTGGCACAAATATAGAAAGGAATTAAAGATAGCCTTAATTATCGAAAAATACATTAATACTAAAATAAAACATCATAATTGTACACTTTACCTTTGTGGTAAACCACTCTCACGTTTAGCTATTATTTCCTTCTTAGTTTCTACTGTAATACGCGTAGGCTTAATTAACACCACTATCAGTAGCACTTTTCACTTTCTTGCATAGGCGCCGATTTATGTTTCTGCCCGTGGGTGCCGCGCAGCGTATGCTAGGTGGAGTTTGCTATCAAATCAATGTAAATTTGGCTCCGTGCATAATTTTCCCCGTGGGTGCTCGGCCTTCTCCGTGGGTGCTCGGGCCCCGGAGCACCCACGGGATTGGCGCCTATGCTTTCTTGGGAGCCATAATGAGGGCAAATTTAATGGAAATAGCACAAAAAGAACGTGTATCAAAGGAGAACACAACGACGAACTTTGTAAACAACGCTGAGTACTAAGCACAACTGACGCTATCCACGACGCGCTACGGCGAGAAGCCCGCGAGTTTGTGTGTTTGTGCGTTCGTGCACCGAGGGCTTGTTCGCGGGCCGAGTGAAAATTTGTTCGTAAAGTGTGTTCGTGGGCCGATTTGTTCGTCAGTAGGGGCGTTCGCGGGCCGAGGTTCCACTGTACCTCTATGATGACGACAACATCTGTGCCAAATGATTGGTAATGTTGGAATTCTTTGCAGAACTAGCCTCCAAACTGCTCTGATGCATCGGAAACTGTGTTGAAGATTTGAGCACAGAGGATGAAAGAAACAGGTAGTCATGAATGCATCAGTATGAATGCATTTAAATGCCAAACAATATGTCCATGTATCACATTCCCATACTAACTCAAACATATTAAGTATGAGTTTACTGCCTAGGGTAGATATGTGAAAGTAATCTTGTGGCATGTGTTTTGGCGGTGTCGATACGCCATTTTAACGCTAGAGGGGGAGAGAGTCATGCGTATGCCCTAGTTTTATTTTTTTTAAACCTGTTGCCGGCAGCCGTGTCACGTCTCAGATTTTTTTTCAAAGGAAACTCCTTATTAATCTGGGGAGAGTCCAATGCTTCGCTGTGCGCTGTCCCGCTGTCCCGGCAACTGAGTTCATAAACCGCCCGTGAACGTCACGTTAATCTGGAGTGCGTACCGCCGTAAAATGACTTTTCAAGGGCTCTCTGACGAGGCCGACGCGGCCGTCTGCAAGGAGGCCAGTCCAATAACTAAGGTCAGCACCGTAGCTGCGTGGCTTACTCAAAAATGAAGCCCGAGGATTGCATTTAATGTCTTTTAAAATTTACCTGTGTACACAGATGATTTTTTTGCAAGAAATAAAATGTGTAAAAGCACAGAATTACCTTTTTCTAGGCAGGCCTCGATCCAGCCGACTTCTTCTGAAGTCTGTGACCCATTTGTTCCCCCCCATGTCTTTTTCTGTGAACTAGTTTTCTAGCTTCGCGCCACACCACAGATTGCATGCACACAGGAACAATAGCAGTACTGCACCATGAACTGGACAAGTCTGATCTGATATCTGATATTAATTCTCACACCTCTCTCCTAGGTCCGTACACTTTTCCTGATCCCCACTCCCCACCCCCTATTGGTGTCCTACACTCCTTTTCCCCCCAGTAGATTCCACTATGTTCCAACAGCCCTCTTCAAGTCAGTCTTTAGTTCCCTCTGTGAAGATGTAAAGAATGTCGTGAACCACTCACTCCGATATGAATACATGGATGTCTAATAATGACCTCCAGCTTAATCAAAACAAGACTGAAATGCTGATCTTTGGTTCAAAAACCCAGGGGGAGTCACTCTCCTCACATTTAGGGCTCTGGGAAATGTACTTTAAACAGGATTCAAGAAACCTTGGAGCGATTATTGATACCGACCTGACTTTTAACTCACTAGTAATGTTACAAAATCAGCTTTTTATCATCTGAAGAACATTGCTAAAGTACGCCATTTCTAACTCAGGGAAAGGCTGAGCAGCTTATACATGCCTTCATCGCAAGCAGATTGGATCGTTGTAATGCTCTCTTAAGTCAATCTTAAACCGCCTGCAATTAGTTCAGAACTCTGCCGCACGGCTACTGACCCTAACTAAAATGATAGCACACATCACCCCTGTTTTAAAACAACTGTTTCCTCTAGAATTGATTTAAAAAATATATTTTACTCATTTACAAATCCCTTCGTGGTCTTGCACCGGAATACGTAAAAGATCTGCTTCCTAGCACACCTTGCACAGCCCTCAGATCCTCCAACAGCAATCTTCTACAGATTCCTACAATTTTGCATTGCTTTTATAAGAATCAGTTTTCCCTTTTTTAATTGTATGTCTGAAATTGAAATTGTTGTATGAAATGTGCTATACAAATAAAACTTGATTGATTGATAGTAGTAGGCTATTAATTTTGACAGGCAATCCCAGTAGTAAAAATGAATTGAAACACTGAATCATTTTAAGTAGTGTGGCGTCCCCAAGGGTTGGGCGACACTCACTGACCTTTCAGAGGGCGTAGGCAAGTGCAATAACACTGAGGAGGCAGTAATATCAGCAACAATAATGATTTATTGTACAAACAACACAAAACGCAGGGTGGGGTCTTTTGGGGCATACGAACACAAAGTCCACAATCCTTGTCTCTTCGTCGATGTCCGTTCCAAATCCGCAATCCAGGTCCAAGTTCCGTTGTCCAGTCCGTAATCCAATCCCAATCAATCCAATCCAATTCAAAAACAAACAATTCCCCAACACTCTCTTTCAAAAAAACTCTCTCTCACCGCTCCTTGTAAATCCTGGCTGGTCAATGACTTCACAGGTATTTACTCACCAAATTCGCACAGCAACTCCTTTCCCAACTCGTTCCTACTCCTTTCTTAGAACAATGGGCATCAGCCCTTTAAATAGGCCTTTGAAATGGCTTTCAGCTGTTCGTTTGTCCAATTTGCCGTGACTTCGTTCAGGTGTTGCGGTGGCATGCTGGGAAATGTAGTGAAAATGGCTGCCATGTGTTGGAGGCCAGGCAGCCATTTTGTGGTGCAACCCTTCGGGCCGCCACAGTAGGCTATAGTTGCATTTGATTTAATCTCAGTCCGTTCGTTGGTAAAATTGCTCGCGGCAGAAGTTGTCCCTAAACACGGATGCTGGACCAGCTAACCCTACCCAAATCCTAACCTCCCTTCACAGAGAGAAATTAAAAACTGACCTCAGATCACGACTCGTGGGCAACTTCTGCCTACACCAGTAAGATTGCTCTCTAGCTGTCCACCGATGGCAAGAATGAACAACAATTTTCTGTATCGGAGAAATATCGTTTCGTTTCTTTCGCACAGATCCGCAAACACACTGCGAGGTTATGCAGAATATCCATAGGCAGTGGCGATTTTAGGGTTTTAAAACAGGGGGGTGCAATGTTCAAAAATCATTTTCTTTCAAATGTTTTTTGACATTGATTTGAAAATTGTAACATTTTCATCCCAACAGTAGGGGGTGCAAATGCAACCCCTGCACCCGCGGTAAAATCGCCACAGTCCATAGGGATACATGAAAAAAAGACAATCAGGCATACAAATATTTGAAGAGGTTCTGAACTATGCCATAGGCCATATTAGATCTCTCGAAACAAAGAAAACGTTTGGAATGTAATTTAGTTATCCGTAAAAAATCTGGGAAAATCCCTGCTTACTCATTAAAAAAAAAAAAATACTAACCTCTTCCTTCCCAGTACAGGTATGGTATGCAGCTGCCTGCAACAATGTCTATCGCTGTATTACTGCACTGATCTCTTGCGCGAACTATAATTGTTCCTACCATGTATTAATGCACATCTTGTAAGTCGCTCTGGATAAGAGCGTCTGCTAAATGCTTAAAATGTAAAAGTTGTTCTTTCCGTTACTTTTACAGAGAACAAAATTTGCACACCTGCCGGTAGAGGGCATATTTCCACGCTTGCTTCACTAAAAAACTCAAAGCGTTGCCCCTTGGTTTCTCCCTACTGTGCGGAACAACATCCGGATTGTGCCATTGGATTGTTGGTTTTTTATTTTCTTTAGGTCAAAGTGCAATTTTTGATCCGACTTTCAGCACCAGAACACGCTCCTCTCTACAATCGTTCTTGAATAGGATAATACGAAGAAGCTGACAGCGAAAGGAGAGAGACTAGCTTTAGCCGTCATCGGTAAGTAGCCAATCGCCTGGTTTGACAGAGGGAATATTTTCGCTTGTTAGCTTGTACCAGCAAGTGACTCTTTGAGTAACACTGGGTAATTGCTGATAGGTACGTAATTACTATCTAGGTACGTATGATGGTAGTAATTCCTGGTTACCTAGTTAACTAAACCAGCCAACCAGCTAACGTTAGCAATGATCGCTACGCTAACTGGCTAATTCCATGAAGACCAACGTTATGTAGCCGATGTGGTAATGACTTTGGATCTCTCGTGCTAGCTATCTAGCTAATTATCTAGCTGTTATACTTCGCTAATCGGCGAGAACAATTCGCTAATGAAAATACGTTTAAGCCTACTATAATTTGTATACGCTTGCTAAAATAGCCTTTGGTTAGTATCACTGTCAATGACAGCGTAACTACTATTGAAATAGGCGCTGGTTGACCGGTTAAATCGGCTTCAGCAAAATGCACTTAGCCAAAATGGCTCATGATCTGTAGCGAACATGCATAGATGTTTTAAATGATTACAATTAACCTTAGCTACTGTTGACCATTGTTGATTTTTTTTAAAACCTACGCCTTTGATGGATACCTGTGTAGTGCCCAAGTATGTTCCCTCAGGGGCGCTGTTCTACTGTTGTATCTTGTTGTATCTGTCGAAGGTGAAGCAGAGAGTGACAATTTATTGAAAACATTTCCTACGCGAGAACGTGCTTTCCACGGAATCTCAACCAACTTAACCTGAATTGCTTCAGTAAAAAAAATATCCAGCTGTATAAATGGATTGTGTGTGAAGAAATGTAAACTGTAAGTCGCTCTGGATAAGAGCGTCTGCTAAATGCCTAAAATGTCAAATGTAATGTAAATGACGTGCCTAGATGGGCCGAACAGCCTGTTCTCGTCAATATGTATTTTTATGTATGTAATTGGGGGTGACCTTTTTGTCTCTTTAAAATAGAGCACAGGTGTCACTCATTCCATCGAGGGCCGAGTGTGTGCAGGTTTTTGTTGCAACCAATGCACTACACCAGGTGATTTCACTAATTAGCTCACTTCTTCAACTAAGGAGGGAACCTAATTGAAATCACCTGGTGTAATGCATTGGTTACAACAAAACCCTGCATACACTCGGCCCTTGATGGAATGAGTTTGACACCCCTAAAATAGAGGCAAACAAGGAATTTGTTGCCTAAATCCATTTCCCCTGCTGTTTTGGAAAAATATTGGCAGTATCCTGAATGGGTATGTGTCAGCCCAGGGTGGTGATTGTGTTTGTATAGGGCAGTGGTCTCAAACTCAGTGCCACAAAGGGCCGTGTGTATGCAGGTTTTCATTCCAACCAATTACTGCTGCCTTAATTGGCTCAACTACTCATTTAGCCATATGCATGCACCTCTGTGCATTCTTGAAGTTAAAGCACAGAATATACTCAACAATTATTATTTAGATAACAAAAATATGTAATTTCACTTTATGTACATTATGTGCAAGCCAACATGATAATTTAGCAAATAATGGAACTAATTGTCTAATCAAAAGCGGAGGCTGCAGTAAAAACCAGCATACACATGGCCCTCCGTGGCACTGAGTTTGAGACCATTGGGCTAGAGCGTCATTGTGGTGATTGTGTTTGTATAGCCTAGAGATGGTTAGTCTTTCGATTGTGGATGAAGGCTACTGCATCAAATTCTTAAATCGTTTATTTTACACTTCGTCATTGTATCCCAAAATGTATTGTCCATTATTATCACTTATTTTCACCGGAATTGAGAAAAGTGTGAATTTCTTATCGACCCACATCCCTTTGAGCTAAATATCTGCTGGCAATTGTAAATATTTTTGGAGGACTCTTATCTTGGCGAAAGAGATGCTCTTGGTGTTAGAGAGTGGGCATAGACGTCACCATGGAAACCACATTCTTACTTACAGGGCCTCTAGAGAGAACAGATTTGCACACCACTCCAGCGATACTTGGGCAGCTGAAGAAAAACATTTCACTATGGTTCAAGCTGAGTTTGCATAACAACTACTTGCATTTGCATATTCCCATTCACAGACAATAGCTGAACAAATGCATGTTTATCCTTATGCAACATTACAGTGCTTATACAAAAAGGAGAACAAATTAGGTGTTTTCCTAGTTCACGGTTATGTTCACCCTAACATGGCAAACCCCATAGCATGAGGAGTTACTAAGGATTTAAATAGCTGGGTCTGTACAAAATGTATTTGTTCCATACAATTTCTAATTTGCCTTATTTATCATTAGCTGTTTGAGACCTGGACTGTAGAGCTGACCTTACGACTGAGATCGAAGATTTGAAGACATGACGTGACGTCTTCAAATGTTGACACCACATCACATCTTTCCCCTTGGCAGTCTAGATGTGAGAGCGCCCCCTGCCTGTGGTCATGAGCAACAGCCACCCCTTGCGGCCATTGACCTCCGTGTCAGAGATAGACCACGTTCACCTGTTGTCGGAGCAGCTGGGCGCGCTGGTGCCCGGGGAGGATTACAGCGATGTCACGTTCATCGTGGAGGAGAAGCGCTTTCCTGCACACAGGGTCATCCTGGCAGCACGCTGCCACTACTTCAGGTGGGTTTGCTGGGTTGGGGTCTTCTAGTTAAACGTAAAAAATAAAAAAAATAAAAAAAATAAAACGTGCCTCCCGCGTGGCCCAGTGGTTACAACGTCCGACGCTGGCCACGGAGACCGGGGTTCAATTCCCCGTCTCGCCAGAGTCGGCTCTGGCCGGGAGCGCCACTGGGGGCGGTGATTGGCTGTCCGCCCCAGGGAGGGGGGAAGGAAGCCGACATGACGTTCGCTGCGCATAAGAGTGGCCCTGCAGTATACCGGGTTACGGTTGATACTTGGGCGAGTGCCGTTTTGGAAGAGGCGTCAGGTCGCGTGTCGCTACCGGTTGCAGGACTATGGCAGCGAACTCACATTACTGACTTAAATAGCGGGTCTAATTGGCTACCAAATTGGGAGAAAATGGGATAAAAATCTGAAACAAAAATTATTACAAAAATAAAATTAAAATTAAACGTTCAGGGGGCCTCGGGTAGTGTAACGGTTAAAGCATTCGCCCCCGAATGCGAGTTGCCTACTTCAGCTGCGGTTCGAAACCCGGCTGTGTCAGTCCAGATCTGGCGAGCTGGCACGGCTCGCCAAGAAGTGCAAAGGCGTCCCTGTACAGGAAAAACTGTCTTGAGGACGAGAGGCGGGGTCGTGGGGGAGGGTAAATTGAAAGAAATAAGAGGGTGTAATTGGCTACCAAATTGGGAGAAAAACGGGAAAAATCTGAAACAAATAAAATAAATAAATAAACGTTCATGCTGAAGTATGTATATTGAATGAAATGTTCACCCTCCCACACCATTAGTGTATACGTCACTGTTAGAAGCCGGAGATCACTGGAGAGAAGCAGACCACAACTGTTAATATTGTTATGCATTTTGACCCACTATGAACAAATTCTGGTCACAGGGAAAGCTGTCGTGTTTTTGGTTCCACAAAGACCCTACATTGAGTAAATTGTGGGAGAAGCACTGAGTTTCTGTGCAGTTATTTTAGCAAAATCTTTTTTAAATTTTAATTTTTTTATATTATGATAATGTTCGATAACTACTAATGTTAGCTAACGTGTTACTGTGCACCAACTAGCTAGCTAGATTGACGTTCATTCGCTACTAACGATAGCTCAGTGAATTGAGTGCATCAATAAAGTGTGAACGTTGACACACTGGAAATTAAATAAAATGAACGACACTAACATGGCCTGCATTGTACACCAGGTCAGCACGCCTGTTTAGTTTAGGCTCATCGTTAAAAAGTGACGAGACTGTTGGATTGTGTACCTCCAGACGGCCATTGCTGTGTATGTTACTGCGTTGACCTCAGTGTTACATCTTCGTCTTCGTCTTCCTCAGAGCACTGCTGTACGGGGGCATGAAGGAGTCCCAGCCCCAGGTGGAGGTGTGTCTGGAGGAGACTCGGGCAGAGGCCTTCTCTATGCTGCTGCAGTACCTGTACACTGGCCGCGCAAGCCTCAGTTCCGCCCGCGAAGACGTGCTGCTGGACTTCCTGGGCCTGGCCCACCGCTACGGCCTCCAGCCACTAGAGGACTCCACCTCTGAATTCCTGCGCACCGTGCTGCACACCCACAACGTGTGTCTGGTGTTTGACGTGGCCAGCCTGTACAGCCTGAGCGCGCTCAGCGCGGCCTGCTGCGCGTACATGGATCGCAATGCCCCCGAGGTGCTGGCCTCCGACGGATTCCTCACCCTGTCCAAGGTAGGGGGCGGGGCGCAGAGAGCGGTGGAACAACAGGGGAATTAAGTGTGTGTGTGTGTGTGTGTGTGGGTGTGTGTGTGTGTGTGTGGGTAGTGTGTGTGTGTGTGTGTTTGTGTGTGTGTGTGTGTGTGCATGCATGTGTGTGAATATGTATGAGTGTGCGTGTGTGTGCTCGTGTGCTCGTGTGTGTGTGTGTGTGTGTGTGTGTGTGTGTGTGTGTGTGTGTGTGTGTGTGTGTGTGTGTGTGTGTGGGTGGGGTGGGGTAGGGTAGAACAACAGGAGAATTCATGTGTGTGTGTGGGTTGCTGGTGAAACAAGGGTTTTACACGGAAGCGAAGAAGCAATACGTGAGTAAAGGATGGGTGAAGAAGCAATACGTGAGTAAAGGATGGGTGAAGAAGCAATACGTGAGTAAAGGATGGGTAAAGAAGCAATACAAAAATAGAAATACAAATGTAAAGAGGAATGACAGTGGAATGAGGGAATGGCTGGAGGGCGGGAGGGTGTGGAATGATGTAAATTTGAGGGGAGGGCAGAAGAATGAAGCAATGATGGGAAAGAGGGAAAATGGAGAGAAATGCTTTGTGTCTGGCTTTGGTTCCCTTTTCCCCATTCTGTACTTTTTAACCCCTCTAATCATTTTGTCCCTCTTCTTCTCTCTCTGGTCCTTCCAGACGGCTCTGCTGACAGTGGTGAGGAGGGACTCGTTTGCAGCCAGTGAGAAGGAGATCTTCCAAGCCCTTTGCCGCTGGTGCCGGCAGAACGGCGAGGGGGCGACAACGCAGGAAGTGATGTCAGCAGTGCGGCTTCCCCTCATGAACTTGACGGAGATGCTGAACGTGGTGAGGCCGTCCGGTCTGCTCAGCCCTGACGACCTGCTGGACGCCATAAAGACCCGCTCTGAGAGCCGAGACATGGACCTCAGCTACCGTGGCATGCTCAGTGAGTCTGCATCTCGCACGCGCTCAGTGAGTCTGCGTCTCGCACGCGCTCAGTGAGTCTGCGTCTCGCACGCGCTCAGTGAGTCTGCCTCTCCCACGCGCTCAGTGAGTCTGAATCACGCACGCGCTCAGTGAGTCTGAATCACGCACGCGCTCAGTGAGTCTGAATCACGCACGCGCTCAGTGAGTCTGAATCACGCACGCGCTCAGTGAGTCTGAATCACGCACGCGCTCAGTGAGTCTGAATCACGCACGCGCTCAGTGAGTCTGAATCACACACGCGCTCAGTGAGTCTGCATCTCGCACGCGCTCAGTGAGTCTGCATCACGCACGCGCTCAGTGAGTCTGAATCACGCACGCGCTCAGTGAGTCTGCATCTCGCACGCGCTCAGTGAGTCTGCATCTCGCACGCGCTCAGTGAGTCTGCATCTCGCACGCGCTCAGTGAGTCTGCATCTCGCACGCGCTCAGTGAGTCTGCATCTCGCACGCGCTCAGTGAGTCTGCATCACGCACGCGCTCAGTGAGTCTGCATCTCGCACACGCTCAGTGAGTCTGCATCTCGCACGCGCTCAGTGAGTCTGCGTCTCGCACATGCTCAGTGAGTCTGTCTCACGCACCTGCTCAGTGCATCACCGTTTGTACAGTAGTAAAATTGAGATATTTTTGCTACGTTAAAATGGTTGCAGACTTTGCTCTGATTCTGAGTTCCTCTGCCTTTGTTGCATCACGTGCCCTTCACGTCATAGGACATCCCTGTGACCGAGGCTACCAGGCCTATGATGCCTTTGTCCATCAGCTTGTCTGTGCCCGTTTCAGTCCCTGAGGAGAACATCGCCACGATGAAGCACGGCGCCCAGGTGGTGCAGGGGGAGCTGAAGTCGGCGCTGCTGGACGGAGACACGCAGAACTACGACCTGGACCACGGATTCTCCCGACACCCCATCGAGGACGACGGTCGCGCTGGGATCCAGGTCAAGCTGGGCCAACCCTCCATCATCAACCACGCCCGCCTCCTGCTGTGGGACAGGGATAGCCGGTATGTCATCAGGGACTTAGGGCTTTCCCGCACTTTCCCTGGGCAGATGTTTGGATTTCTTGTTAGAAATTCTTATAATCACTTGTTGAAAAATACTGAATTTGCTCATGCGCTGTACCATGCAAGACTTTTCCCTATGTTGTATATGCAGTACTGCTATTTATCCCTCTCCCTCTCTTCCTCCCTTTCTGTCCCTGCCCCTCCTCCTCTTCATGCTCCCGCCCTCGCTCTCCGTCTCTCTCCCTGTCATTTTATTCCTCCTCCATTGGTGTCTCTCTCTCCAGGTCATACTCATACTATATCGAGGTGTCTATGGACGAGCTGGACTGGGTGCGTGTGGTAGATCACGCCGAGTACCTGTGCCGCTCCTGGCAGAACCTGTACTTCCCAGCCCGGGTGTGCCGGTAAATTCAGATTGCCCCTCCCTCCATCGCCCTCTCTCTCTCTCTCTCTCTGCCCCCAGCACAGAACGCCTTGACATATTAGGCCTTTCACACACCCGGTTTACCAGAGCGTAACCGATGTTAAGCAATGAAACCGATTTAACAGCAAGAATGATGTATTTTGGGGTTCTGAATTTAAATCCATGGATAGAAACTGGTATCCGACCATAGAGCAAGGAATCTTGGGTCAATTGTTCACGAGAAAAAAACTGTTTTAAAGTTTTTCACTCTACCTAATGGTGTCTGCTATGTAATTTGATAATGTAACTGCCCAGTGATGTCACGATGGTCCGCTAATTCATATAATGAGGCCTCTCACGTTTCTGTGTGCGTTTGTGCTTGGGTGTGTTATTTCTCAGGTACGTGCGCATCGTGGGAACACACAACACCGTCAACAAGGTCTTCCACCTGGTTGCCTTTGAGTGCATGTTCACCCATGGCTCTTTTGTACTGGAGAAAGGGCTACTGGGTAAGCAAAGATGCCAACAGGAACAGGAGGATGGTTGTTGTTTTTCCCCTTGGTTGGTTTTCCTTTTGTTTCAAAAGAACCCTTTGTGGTTCTCTGTGGCTCAGTTGGTAGAGCACAGCGTTGGCAACGGTTAGGTTGTGGGTTCAATTCCCACTGGGGCCACACATACTGAAAATGTATGCATTCACAACTGTAAGTCGCTTTGGATAAAGGCGTCTGCTAAATGGCGTATATTACTATTATTATTACTATATTCAGCGCATGGTCTTTGAAACGATGCAGTTGTGTCTTAGTGTCTCTCTTCGTCTTGTCTTCGCAGTGCCCAGCGAGAACGTGGCCACCATCTCAGCTTGTGCTAGTGTCATTGAGGGGGTGAGCCGTATTCGGAACGCCCTGCTCAACGGTGACACGCGGAACTACGACTGGGACTCGGGGTACACCTGTCACCAGCTCGGGTCCGGGGCCGTTATAATCCAGCTGGCACAGCCCTACATGGTGGGCTCCCTGAGGTAGGAGAGCAGACGCTGTGTGCGTGTGTGTGTGTGTGTGCGTGTGTGTGCGTGCGTGTGAGTGTGAGTGAGTGTGAGTGTGAGTGCGTGTGCGTGTGTGTGCGTGTGCGTGTGAGAGAGAGAGAGGGAAGTGTGTGAGTGTGAGTGTGAGTGTGTGTGTGTGTGTGTGTGTGTCAGTGAGTGTGTGTGTGTGTGTGTGTGTGTGTGAGTGTGTGTGAGTGAGTGTGAGTGAGTGTCAGTGAGTGTGTGTGTGTGTGTGTGAGAGAGAGAGACCAAGAGAGAGAGAAGGAAGTGTGTGAGTGTAACACATGTCTCTGGACAGACTGCTGCTCTGGGACTGTGATGATCGCAGCTACAGTTACTACATCGAGCTCTCCACCAATCAGCAGCAGTGGACCAAGGTGGTGGACCGAACCAACATGGCCTGCCGGTGAGCGTCTCTGGGCTATCCCTCTCTTTCAGGATCTCTCTCACTGTCTGCGTCTCTCCCTCTTTCTCTCTCTTTCAGGATCTCTCTCACTGTCTGCATCTCTCCCTCTTTCTCTCCGTCTCTCTTTCTCTGGGTTATCCCTCTCTTTCAGGATCTCTCACACTGTCTGCATCTCTCCCTCTTTCTCTCTGTCTCTGGGTTATCCCCCCTTTCAGGATCTCTCACTGTCTGCGTCTCTCCCTCTTTCTCTCTGTCTCTGGGTTATCCCCCTCTTTCAGGATCTCTCACTGTCTGCGTCTCTCCCTCTTTCTCTCTTTCTCTGGGTTATCCCCCTCTTTCAGGATCTCTCACACTGTCTCCCTCTTTCTCTCTTTCTCGTCTCTCCAGGATCTCTTTTGCTGTCTTACAGGGTCTTCAGGATCTTCATTGTCTCTCTCTCTCTTTCCGTTATCCCCCTCTTTTTCTGTCTGTCTCTCTCTTTTCAATCTCAGGGTCTGTCTGTCCCTCACAGGTCTTGGCAGACGCTGAGTTTTGAGAAGCAGCCGGCCTCCTTCATCCGAATAGTGGGGACTCACAACACTGCCAATGAGGTGGGAGGGGATGTCAGACAGGGTCAACACCCATTGGATGACCCTGCCCGTGAATGAGGTGGCAGTGTAGTATAGTGGTTAGGGAACTTGGCTTGAAATGCAAAGGTTGCAGGTTCGATTCCCAGGTGGGCCATTGCCATTGTACCCTTGAGCAAGGTAATTAACCTGAACTAAATGTCCTGCTGTATAAATGGACTGTGTGTAAAGAAATGTAAACTGTAAGTCGCTCTGGATAAGAGATAAATGCCTGTAAGGTGACGTAAATAAGCCGCCATTATCGTTGCATAAATGTGATCCTGTCTCCCTCCCCCATTGTCTCTTTGTGTCTCCAGGTGTTCCACTGCGTCCACTTTGAGTGTCCGGCTCAGCTGGACACGGAGGTGAAAGAGGGCAGTCCTGGGCAGGGGTCATCCCCTTGGACCCACGACCCGGTCCCATCTCAGCACTCTCAGTCTTCCTCATCATCATCATCATCATCCTCCTCACACACCCATCACTGAAGAGAGCACACCTTCAGACTCCAGGGGCGTGACAAATCAAATCCCAAAGTAACATTTGCACAGGCTTTTGTCTCCAGGGTGCACCGCTCCATGCTGCTAAGCAAATTGTTCATTTTAATGACAATGAATAATGGTAATATTCATGATGATGAAGATAACCACCTGTGATTAACTTATAGAGGAATTACTGATCTCTGCAGGACACAGGAAATTAAGAATCCCAGAGATGGTCAAAGATTTTTACCCAAGAAAAACTCTCACCTCACTGCCATTTCAGTTCCTTTCACCCTGTGTTTTTTGCACACAAGACTTGCGCCCACATGTTTGAAAGCTGTCTGTCAGTATTCATTTTTTGTCATGTGTATTTATTTGTTTAAATATGCCTTGTCACTTTAGATTAGATTGCAGTAAGTGAATCTAATGAAGGAAAGTATCATTTTGTTTTATTTGTTTGTTTTTATCTTTATCCTTGGAAGGGAAAGCATGGTTAAAATACAGTGAAGGAAATGTAGCTGCACTTTATGTGGAGAGTCAGGCTGGGGAGCCAAACGTTGCACAGGAATAAAAAGGTTTGTGGAGCTTTCTCTTGTGTTCTGAGAGAAAGTCTTTGCTGATGGTGTACATTCAACTTTGAGTCACCCCAAATTCCTGTAGGTGCACCCACCCCAAACACCCATACAATGCTGATGGCGTAGTTGTCTGTTTACACTTTTTTCCACTTCTCGTGACCGAAAGATTTGCATGAGAAAACGTAGACTATTACTGAATTAATAAATGTACCAGTGTTCTTTGAAATGCAATATTGTACTAAAACTCACATCAAGTGAGTTGTCCCTTTGTTAAGAGGTTTTTTGTGTTCCTCGAGGCCCCTTACAGTTTTTGTGCTCCTCCCTGTCAAGTTTTATCCCTGTTGTTGGTTTTATTCAACAACAGGGAATACTAGTCGGTTTAATTCCATTTACGACTTGACTAGTTTTACTTCAGGTGCTGCAGTCACTCTTCTCTTGTCATCTGTTCTTTCTCTCTGTCCCTTTTCTTTCCCCATCCCTCTATTCATGCCTGAGATGTGGGATGGTAGACCCTCTGAACATAGATATTTATCAACACCCGTGTTCTTTCTCTTTTCTGGGAGCAGAAGTACTTATTTGGTGGACTGCATTTGAAATATGTTCCATTTTTTGTTGTGTATTGATATAATGATTATGGTTGATTTATTAATGTATCGGTAGGTTTGACTGTTACTCATGATCACGGTTATTACCAGAGACCTTTATGTAAGAAAATGCTTGCTCTTCTACAGACGATGACAGTGTTTTGTATCATAACTGTATTTACATACCATAGCTTGGCCTTGTGGGTCAGACAGGGTGCTGTGTAAAATATTCTGCTGCTTAAGGCCAGTGTATGCTACTGGAGGATAGGGAGATGAAACCCTGGGGCACCGCATGGCTTCCAAATAACTACTGCCCCAGGTCAGGGTCATCTCTATAAGCCAACCCATAACTTCAGTTCTGCAGGGCTTCTACCTGTCTTCAGACATCTCTGCCTCACCCTCCTGTCTCCAATCATACTGACTGGCTGGCTGGCTGCACCTTCTGTCAACCAAGCTGATAAACATCGTCTTGCATTAAACACCAGGACATTTGACAAAAAGAAAGTTGACTGATGGATCTTTGTGTGTTTGCACATATTTTGGGCGTGGGGGGCTTGGGGTGACTTAACAGGGTCATTTCAAAGCATCACTCAAACCATAATAATTTTGTCTTTCTCAGGGAAGATTTATTTTCAGCATAGTCAGTCAGTTGTATGGACTCATCAGTATTTTGTGTATTTGCAAGTGAGTACAGCTTTCGGTGTTAACATAGTTGGTATTGGATGTGATCAAGTCTGCATTTCCCTTTAAATGTGTATTTTTGATGGGGCGCATACTTTATAACGAATTGCCTCATTCGTATTCTATTACACACGAGTTTAGGTATTCAAGAAACTCATCAAATAGTCAAACGTTCTACACATTCTGTGTGGAAAGGGTTTTGCAGTTATAAAATAAATGTCAGCTCTTGGCAAAACACTAGTGTTATGAACTAATAACGACGCTGTATTGTTCCAGGAAGGCGTTCGGTTTTGTCGCACTGACATATACTTATTAGTAACCATGTTAAACCTTGTTTATCGGCTGTAAAGTTGAGGTAGTAATTTACAACGATCCGTTTCACCGATTGTGCGTAGATCAATAGTTATGGCTAAGCGCCTACCTAACCGGAACTCGTGTCGGGTTCATGTAAACCATACAACACACAAATAGAACTTGTAACGTGAGTCGCAGCTCCCCCGTGAGTGTATACTATAGGGTGCCTTCAGACACCTAAGCCATCCAAAACTAGCTTCGCACACTTACCTCGACAAACATACAAATGACGGTGTCCTGGTTCATGTAGGGGTGTCAGGAAAGAACCATCCTCTCTTAACGGAAGGGGATGAACAGCAAAACAACATTTTGACACAGTTTTTGAAATAGCGATGGATAAATGCCTCGTTTACATTATGTTCTTAATATTTGCCATATACGTCGTCCACGAATAACCAACGTTTAGACGTTGCAGAGTCCAAACAAAGCCACCACTGTTTGAAATCGATTATTTAGCCGCACTCAACAGATGATATTTCTGTTTTGGTATGGCCCGGTGTCGTTGGCGCTGTTGTAATCCAGCGACGGTATTGATCTTCAAATGTTTTGTTAGAAATACATACACATCAATGTCAATTTCATATATACAGAAAAACATGACATCTACAAACGTGGTTGCAAATTGTAATTATATCCTTATTTAGCGGCAGACTGACCCGCTCGTATGTATGTATGGCAATCGAGCTATTGGGTAGTGGTTTATTTTCAGACAATTAAACCCCCATAGAAGGGAAGAGTACACAACTGACGCCATTTTGAGTCTTCTGATAGGACACCAGCCCCATCTGGATTATTGTGAAATTAGATCCATTATGAAGGGCTGTGCACACGCAGTTTCCTGACCTGCTTCATTTTGTGAAGCTTGGGGCCCCTAACAGACAAGCCACTTGGATGCTTCCACTTCAACATACAACAGCTTATGTTGAAGAAAAATAAGATAGTTGAGTGGAAAGTATGAGGAATAAATTGCATATATTAAAGTACACACATAAAATGGTCCTCTTTGGTTTGTTAATTAATATTCAATTGTGGGTTGGGCAGAGCTGCTCAACCCCCCCGCCCCCTGCTCTGTTTTTGGTACACGCCTCACTCCAGCTGATCGGCCCCTGCGTTACCTGTGCGGACCCTCGGACTAACCGCGGCCGCATTCACACAATTTCTTCTGTTTTAGCTTTAACGGTTCAAGCGGCCGCTCGTGTCGGCACAGACCCCCCATTCTTTTTGATTATCCGAGGCAAGGACCGTCCACTGAAGCGGATTTTCACCAACCACAGCTGGCCGAGGAACCTCCCAAGACGAATAGGCCTCTTCCTCATCCCCGCTCTCGCCTGGCCTGGTTTACCGATCGGAGCAATGGGTGACACAGGCAGTGAACGCAGCAAGCCTCCGAGTTTACCTCCCCGTTGTCCCTGCGGATTCTGGGGGTACGATTTATTAGGATTTATTTTGGTTTATGTGTTGGCTGTACGCAAAGAAAACGTTTAATGTCCCCCCGACTACAGTACAGTAAAAACCCATTGTTGTTGTTGAGCTGGTTGAGTGGGGGTGGGGAATTGTAGCTAGCTTAGTTGACTGGTCGCTAACGTCGTTATCTTACTAGATAGACGATTTGTATTTTTTGATCTTTAAAATTCTCCTGTGGGACTAGTTAGCATGAATCCTTGTTTAACGTTACTAGTTGTATTGTATAGCAGTTGTTAGCTAAGTTAGTCTGCACATCATCAGTCGATCTAGGCTTGTTTTCATAGTGCCAGCTACACAGTTAGCTTACTAGCTAGCTACCTATCGTTACGTTAATTTTAGTTGTTTACATTGACACCGTTTAGCTTCGCTGCCTTAGCTAACCAGCTAATGCTAGCTGGTTGTGGGTCTTTGCCATAGCCAGTGTTTTATTCGCTAACAAACAATATCGGCAGAGGTAATTCACACCATTTTGTGTGGTTAGCTACAGTTGGCTACAGTTTTGCTATATTTGAGGTAACGTTAGCTGTGTTTTGCAGTGCATGTAGGTTAACATTATAGACAGCTGCAAATCACTGCGGTCAACAGTCCATCTCATGTTGAGCTTGCTAGCGAAAGAATCAATTTGCTCCTTTATGTCACGCTGGCTTTTATACATTTGTCCTCCATGCAGGGATATCTTTTGGGTGTAGCTTGTCAGATGGCTACAATGATACATGTTTCAGTGCATCTGCCTACTGTAATCGCTAGCCAGCCAGTTAGCAAGCATTTACTTATCGGGTAGTACTGGTTTTCAACAAGGGGTCCCCCAAGGACACAAAAACAATTACATATTGAATAATATGTAAAACGATATACATTTTGGAATATAATACATTTTCATTTGTTCGGAGTTTAAATAAATACATTTTGCTGTAACTTCACCCGGATATAGCCGTCTATAACATTGTAACATTGTTATATATTTTATAATGGATAATCTTAGAAAACTGTTGTAACTTCAAACTCTGACACATATAGGCTATTGTTTTGCCTGGAATAGGTTGGTGACCTCTGACTTTCTGTGGCTGGGCTTCAGATCACAATAATGTTGAAAACT
The DNA here is from genome assembly GCA_029706075.1 of Aldrovandia affinis. Lineage (NCBI taxonomy): Eukaryota > Metazoa > Chordata > Actinopteri > Notacanthiformes > Halosauridae > Aldrovandia > Aldrovandia affinis. The sequence goes on from JAINUG010000341.1 coordinate 519,920, forward strand.
GTTCAATTTCACCCTTAACCCACTGAAGGTAATCTAGCTAGATATATAGTTCCTCAAATGTAATGGTACATCTCTTTTGTCATGTTGGCTTTCTGTTTGTGCTGGCTAACCAGTCCAAATGTGTTTTGTTGACTAAACAATTGCTTGCATTGTGCAAGGCAGCATGGGCATACAGGACAGGGGTCCTGTGGAGGAATCTTGTGAGGGGAAAAATGATCTTTAAACGTCGATCACCATCTAGCCAACCAACCAGTATGTGGAGCTTTGCAAGACTCCTGCAACTACCTACTTGACAGCATGTACACTGTAAAGATCTCGGGGCAATTCAGTTATTTTAAAGAGATTGCCAGAGTTACTTAATAAACCTCAGGGTTTGATTCCTTGGTATTTATTAAAATGGGGTAGTTGAGGCTGATATTAAGCAGTATGTTGTCAGGTGTGTCATCGTTTTTGACATGCCTCTAAAGATTTCGTGAGACTGATTTAAACAGCTGAGAGCGCTTAACAGGTGGGAGAGCAATTTCACAGCCTTTTGACCCATTCACGGTTACAGGAACTGTAGGCTTTCTGTTACTGCTGACACCTGGCAGTGGTCATCTCAGGCTTGTGCCAGTCGTGATGTTGGGAAAAGTCAGTCAGGCAGTCCCTTGTGGTTTCGGTCTAGCTTTAGTTTGTGACTGCGTAGCCCTAACGGTGGTTCCAGGGTTCAGTCAGACATAAGTAACTGACTCGATAGTTTTAACAGGCTTATTAGAGCCGGCATTTTAGATCGCTCATTTTTAGAGGGAAGCCATTTGGGCTCGAGCGCTTGCCTTCTGTCTGTCACGATCTGCCTGATGTTGCTCGCAGGAGACCAGGGTCGTTTCAGTACTGAGAGGTCACATTCCTGTTGATTATTTTTGACCGTATTTGATCTACAAACCCGTTGTAGTCCAAGCATCAAACGAAGGAGAGACTGGAAGATAATGCTAGATCTTTCATGATAGATTGTTGATGTTAGATTGTAGGTTGCTTGGTTTTATGTCTGATCGGAGTGGCCTAAATGATAAGACACATTCCCCTATTATTTTAATTTAATACCCTTTGTGTGGCTGGCTGTCCTCTTGGCTTTGTCTTAGTCTCTGGTAGAGCCTGCAACGGGATTCCTGTGACCGTCTTCTGTTTATGAACATATCTGTGAGCTGGTGCGTTACCTTTCCCCTAACTTCGATTATATTTATTTCTTATGACTTAGTGTGCTCAGAATTGTTCCATAGGGCGACATTCAATATCCAGTTGCATTCAGATTGGTCAGAGGGAGAAAATGAGGTATGAAAAGTATCTTTCTCAAGGGTGCCACCCTTCTCTCCCCCGGATTATAGACAAAGCAGTGTATGTGATAGGTTGTTCAGGGAAAAGATAATAACCACAGATCTCAGCATCAGGGTTTTGGGCCCAGCTGTAATAACGTTTGACACTCTAATGGAAAGCATGTCTTTCATCAGGTGTTTATTATGGAATCAGGGCCTTTTTTTGTGGTTTCTTTCATATCGCAGTCACATGACCACATACGTATTGACCAAACCATTGAACCACTGACTAATATGAACATGGTGTGAAAGCCACCAGTCATGGCCAGTGCTCCAGTGGCCAGAGCATGAAAAGGCACACGTAGGCCCTAGAGAGGTGAATGACGGCTGGAGCGCTGCATTCTGGGAACTGTCCCACCTGCTGGCACAATGGGATGAATACCCCCTGTGATGTGCTGTGTAGGGTTTAGGAGCTGAACAGAAATATCACAGGTTTAGCCATTGTTTTTCGTCCTGTTTAAAGACCGCAAAACAATAACTGAAACGTGGAGAACAAGAACCCGTTCAGAAAGACCCGAATCCCTGAAAGAAAATAATTTGTTTGTAACTTATGGAAAACCTAACAAATATATATATATAATAATATATTTTTTAAATATATAAATGTGTTGCCTTCCTCATCAGGTGGGAGTGCATGCAACATTGCCTTATTGTGTGTTGGAAGAAGGAAGATCTAGGTCATCTAGGCCTATGCATGCTTATCCATGTGTGGTCCCCTCAAGTGACTCCTGTGGTTACAAGAGTAGCGTTGGTGTGTATTTTTGTGCCAGTGGTCGATGTGCTCTGGCTGTATCTTTATCTTTGGGCGCTGTGTGTGTGTGTGTGTGTGTGTGTGGTGGTAGAAGTATTTGTCGTGTCAACACTGTTTATTTGTTGTATCTACCCAGAGCGGTGATGTCAGATTCAGTTCAAAGGGTTGTGTAGCCTATCTATATACTTTTCCACAACCGATTCCCCTGTCCAGAGTGGTTTATGTGACACATGCATTTATAATGTTAACAAAGTGCACCAAAGTGAAATAATATAGTGGTGTACAGGACACGTGCGACGCGATTCATTATATTAAAGTGTCTTAACTGAAAGATCGAGCTTCTGTGGTTCAGAACAGAGGTTGACGAAAATATCCGGTGTACATGTGGCCTTCAACCACGTCAATCAAGCTTTCCAGCTTCGTTGCGAAAGCAGGCCCGATTGGCTTGGATTGACGTGTGAGAAAGAGAGAGGTGTCTCTCCTTATCTCATCTCCATACCGACAGGAGCCAGTCGATCCAATTGAATTGTTTGTATAACGAAGGCAGGACTGTAACTGTTTTCGTTAAAGAAAGAATGCCGTGTCGTGGAAGCAGAAGGGCCGTTAGCAGCGAAGGAAATATCTCCTGAAGTTGGGCTACTCACAGAGAGGCAGACTCACCCACATGTCCAGTTTTCTTTCCATGGAGTGCTTGCATCTGCCTGGCCGATGGAGGCGTAGGCGTCGCTGAATTGAATTTACAGCAGTGTTGATGACTCTTAGGACATGTGTCTCTGGCGTAATAAATAACAGGTTTTGTCAGAAACAGATGTGCTGAAAGGGGAGTTCTTGCACCGACCGGGGTCTTTTCCACCTCGGGAATCTGACACAGGGGCACTAGAACCATGAGTGGGAGGCACTCATGTTCACATTTCCGTTGCGTATCTTTTCACTAGGCCATGCCTGCCCAATAACAGACCTAGCCTGTTAGTGCAGATCTAGCGGTATCTCAGTTCGTTTTGGGAGGCCGTTACAGAGAGCGGAAAAGGACATTTTGGACCAGAGAAATGTCTGCACTAACGTCGGTAGCTCTAGCTAAATTGCTTGCGTTGAAAAGTCTCTTCACAATTTTTTCTTTCACATTTTTATTGCAAGCAAGGGGAATGTGAACAAACGTTTTGACATTAGGCCTTCATCAGTGTGACACTGATTGAGTGCCTGCCGTAAAATGTAGCTTGCCTCCATTTCCCCCATTTTTCAGTTTCACCGCTATTGGCTATGTCAATCGCAGGTGTTCGCGAGGATTAAGATCGAAAGTTAGATGGACGCAGTAGCTATGGGAAATGAAGGCATTTGCTGCGAGATCGCTCGCCCTGTGTGACTCGTGGTGGAGAAAGCGCTGCGTTTCCTTTCTGTCAACTAGGACCCGCTTCGTTATGGGTGCAGTTTAACGACCTGGCACCTGTGTGTGCTTCTAGATCTTTCCCGTGTCTCTTTTCATCCCTCCTACGCTTGTTCAGTTTGAAGCTTCTCTGTGCACGCTTTGACTCCTTCGCCCACCCCCCACCCCACGCCTTGTCAGTCTCCTCGCTACAGGTACGAGCCTGTGAACACAGTGGGTCAGTATGCACTTACCGCTAGATAAGAATCAAAGAATAGGACTGCGTGGGAGGAAAGGCATTCACTACCCCTCCACTGCCTGCAGTAGAAATGTAAAACATAAGGATGAATGCCTGGTTTGTCCACGCCGTGTGTCTTGCATTTGAGCCCGGAGGCTGCTGTGGATTCCAGGGCTACTCAAATCCACGAAACTGGACTGGGAACATTTGAATTCCCAGTTCAGTTAAAAATCTAAACCGGGGACGTTTCTTGCCAAGAAACGATGTGCGCTGGCCGAGAACTAAAGGGGAAAGACTTGAGAAGAAAGGCTATAAGATTGTAGACTCATACAGGACTGTTGTTCAGTCCCGACTTGGTTCAGTCCGTACGACTGTTGACTGTGTCTCTAGAAATCCTCTGACTCTGTATGCAAATGTGTTAACCCTTTATTCTCTCTGTCCTCCCTTAGGTCCAGCAAAACCATGAACCTCTGCTCCAAGTGTTTTGCCGGTAAGTGTCTCACTCTTCTACTTAACACTCTTCTACTAAACTTCAAGCGACGGCTGAAGACTCACCTCTTCAGGGTGCACCTCTCCCTGTAGTCCGGTTTAGTGAACTTAGGGACGTAGCTGTTTAGTATTGCATTCATGTCTACTTGTTTATGTATTGTATTAGGTCTTAGGCATTATTTCGCCGACATTTTCCGCACTAATTGTTTTATTGCTGCCTTTGAATTGTGGCTACAGATTTGCCTACAGGGTCCTAGTTTAACTATGTGGTTGCTCCTAGCACCTGGAATTGTACTTCCCTCTAGGGTGGCTTTCAGCGAAACTGTTCTTGACTACGGTTAACACTTTGTTGTACGTCGCTCTGGATAAGAGCGTCTGCCAAATGCCTGTAATGTAACGTAAGCCCGCTGCCGTTCTAGTGAACGCAGCAAAGCCCAGGTTAGAAGATTGGATTTGAGAGCCTGGACGCATTTCCGAGGCTTCTCCTGTGGGCTCGCCTGCGTTGGAGTAGGTGACAGCTGGAGTCGGTTAATACCCTGGAGCAGGGCAGGGGTCACTCTCTCTTGTTGACTGTTGCATATACAGGTAGCTGCCAAAATAAAGTTAACACTGGGGTAAATCGAGGGTTCTGCTGACCCTGTTATGGCCACACCATAACTGCCATTTTCCTGACATGGTTGAGGCCCACTCAACTCCTTGGAGGGCAAGGTAAATGTCAATAAACACAAAGCCATTCTGAGTGATCACCTTCATCCTATTTTAAACCATTTCTACGCTGAAGGGAGCGATCTCTTCCAGGATGACAATGCCCCAATGTTCTGGCAGCTAAGTATTAAGACACTTTATGTTGGTATTTCTTTTATTTGGGCAGTTACCTGTGTGTGTGTATATATAATTGCATAATTCCCATCATCCCAGGATCCTTGCACGTGTCTTCTCTCGTGTCACATTCGCCCCCCCTCTCTTTCTCCTCCAGACATCCAGCAGAAGCAGCCTGATGAGGACTGTGCCCCAGACCCAGCCCCCGCCCCCAGCACCAGCAGTAGCCAATCATCAGTCTTCTGTAGCGAGAGCAGCAGCAGCAGTAGCCAATCCCTGTCGTTGGTGCCCGTCAGCTGTGATCAGCCATCAGCTGAAGAGACGGGACCCATGCTTCCCAGCGCGCAGGAGGGTGAGCGGAGTGCGATGTAGACCTCACAGTTCACAGTCCCCAGCAGGCATACTGATCTAGGATCAGGCTTCCCCTGTCCATATCCTAACCTCATCCGTTTTGACTTACAAGGCAACACAGATCCTAGGTCACCACTCCATATTTGTACATATTCCACAAGGTATCCTGTAGATCAGACCTAGGCTCAGGTCTAATGCTCAAAGCAGGCCACCTCACTGGCTGATCAAGGGCTATGTCGCACATTTTGACCAGCTGTCCTAGACCAGGGGCCATATGTACAAAGATGATAAGAGTATGAGTGCTGATCTAGGATCAGGTTTCCCCTCTCCACATCCTAACCATATCCATTATGAACTAAAAGACTTAACTGATCCTAGATCAGCACTCCTACTCTTATAATCTTTGTGCATACGGCCACAGGGCTCATTTTAGTTAGTGAAACGATCACTACAAGCTGTGTTGTCCTAGTGCTAGATTAGTTCAGTTTAATGAATGTTGCCTTATCTGATATCAGCTCTTCTTGGCTTCCTTGGATTACCGCCATGAAAGCGCCCCCATCCCCAGGTACTCGCCAGGCACCTGCAGGTTTCCCGTTATTGACAGTAAGAGAGGCGCCTCCTCTGATTGGCCCAGGCTCTCGTGTAGTGGAGCTGCAGAGCTTCGTGAGCGGGCGTCGGCAGTACAGGGGTAAGACCATATTACAATGGCAATCACAAGCGGGAGAAAGGGCGGTTGGGGGGGGGATATCTGCTGCTGTCTCTGCCACACAGCTCTGTCAGGCAGGGTATATATATATATATATTTTTTTTTATGTATAAAAAGAGAAGCGTCTCTTGTACAGCGCTCCTACGATCTTTACGTTCTGAGCACATTGGTTTGGAGCAGTGCTCTGACAACGCCCTTTCCCCCCCCCAAAGTTGGGAATGTTAGCCATCGTTCTGCTGTCAGGATGGCATTCCCTTCTTGACATACAGGATTTTGGGCGAGGCCGCCGAAAACACATTCCTGATCCGGGTCCACGAAACCCTATAAATTCAGGAGAATTCGCAAGCGACATTTTTATTGTGTGCGCGAGGCAGCTTCAGCTCCGGTTGCAGCGCTCGAGTGGCACGAGGTGGCACGGCGTATCGGTCTGCTGCTGGGCCGGCGAAGCTGGGAGGCGTGGGGGGGCGTGGGGGGGTGTGCTGCCGTCTCTGCCACACAGCTCTGTCTGAGGCGGGCAGGATATATCCGTCCTGGCCCAGTTAGCCACTCTGAAGTGGCTCCGTCCTCAGGCACATCCGCACGGAGAGCTTTCATTCAGAAGCGCGCGCGACACGGAAAGCGCTCCTGTTTTCGGAGGACGTGCTTCGAGACGAGCTCTCGTGAGATCTTACTCCTCGGTTTTGATTTAACTCCGTGTTAACCCGGCTGCCGAACTGCACGTCTCTCTCGCTCCCAGTCTGAATTTGCCGCGTCTGTGTTTTGTCCGACCGTGCGACCGCCTTGACCGTTTCCTCTTTCTGTTGTGCCGTGGATCCGGACCCGAAGCCAGGTAGGCCCCCCGCCCTGACCCCCCCTCGCTGAAATCGATCGTCGCTCCGCACCTCTCTAACTCCAGCCTTCTTGTTTTGTCCCCTCCAGGGGTCTCCTGTACAGACACAGCCCGCGGTACGCTCTCCACACCCACAAAACGGCCCTGCGACCCAGGTACAAACAAGCCACGCTCGCTGTTCTGCCTGCTCGGGGCTGCGCCTCCCTCTCTCTCCCCTGTCTGCGCCCGGTCGGGGGGAGCACCCCAGGCGTCGACCCCCCCAGCCCCGAGGTCACCTGAAGAGTTTAAAGTGCCCGTGAATCCGGTCTGACGCTCATCCGATGACCCCCCCTCCCTCCACTTCTGCTCCAGGAAAGTCAGGAGCTCACATGTTTGGCAGGATCATTTGTGTACACGTCCGGCGCTACCAGTCGGTGAGCATTCCGCGGTACTCCGCCCTTCACAAGAGGAGGCTTTTACTGCGGAATGCCCCCGGAGCGTCGCCGGCGAGAGGGGGCGCGTGTGCGCGCGCGCGTGTACGGAGAGGTCCGCGGTTGACGTGACCTCTCTGCCGCGCTGCTGCAGCCGGGCCCAGCGCCTGTGCGGCGGGGACCGAAGCCAAAGGGGGAAGCGGTTTGCGCTCCAGCACGTTGAAACAACGTGGCAAGCGAGCGCCCGTTCGACTCTTCGCGAGGCAGTCCTAGGTTCCAGTGCTTCACGGTGTGGAAGTGGTTATTTAGGACAGTGGTTCCCAAACCTCTCCTCGGTGACCCGCCAGCCAGTCCGTGTATGTCAATTCAACCGCCGCCTGACTTGAATAGTTAACTACCGAACAAGTGTGGATTAGCTGAGTCAGGCGTGCTGGTGGTGGAGGTACACGGACCAGCTGGAGTTCCCCAAGGAGAGGTGATTTAGTGGGTTCTGTCTTTAACGTTAAAGGATCCATGAACTTGATTAGCATACCCTGCCCCCCAGCTCCTAATAACCAGTGAATCTCATTTTAGACGGGTGGGTGTACGCATGTAAGGCAGTATGTAAAATAAGCCCGTGTTCATGTGTATGTGTTGTTGCGCGTGCGTTGTGCGCCCGCATGTGACCCCGTGCGCCGTTCTTTCTCAGCCTCGGAGTCGGAGAGCGAGGCGTCGCCACAGAAACGGACGCGGCCGGACAGCGAGGGCCCCGGCGGCGGGGGGGCGGCGAAGCAGAGGAGCCGCCGGCGTTGCCATCGCTGCCAAACCAAACTGGAGCTGGTCCAGCAAGAGCTGGGGTCCTGCCGCTGCGGTGAGGGAACGATCGCTAAAGCCCAATCACTTCTCGCGGAAAACCGTAGCCTAGTAATGCGTAATGCTAAAGGTTTATGGGTAGCTCAGCGCTAGAAATTATTCTCAGGGCCTATAACTACATTGCCTTGCTGAACATGGCTCACTATGTTTGCCGCCGTTAGCTTGTTTTCGTACGTGGACCCATTTTTATGCTTTGAAATTGTATTCATTGGTGTAAAAGGAGTTCAAATATGTGCGGGCCTCAGATAGCGTAGCGGTCTAACGCACTCGCTTTGGCTGGTGCTTTGCGAGTGTGAGGTGCCTATTGCGGTCGCGGTTCGAAACCCGACTGTACCAGATTGGCCCTGGTCGGGAGCCCCCGGCGGCAATTGGCTGACCACCCCAGGGGGAGGGGGGAGGGTGAGCCAGCACGAGCTCGCCGAGGAGCGTGGAGGACTTCCCTGTGGGCAAAATAATAGGCAAGTTCCATCTCGGAGGAGGCAGATCATCGCCGGCCTCGGGGAATAGCTTGACCCGGAGGACGGGCGGCGAGTTCGTGGGGGACGGCGAATCAAAATAAATAGAGGGTGAAATTGGACACTAAATTGGGAGAAAAATTTGAAACAAATGAAAAGGTTGAAATGAAATGAATGAGATTGTATTCTGTATTTGTTGAACAAGGAGAAGCAAAATCTTAAAATAGCCAATCAGATACTCATCTCCTGGTAACCACATCAGTATCCATGTTTGGCAACCATCTTTTATTATGGTTGTTAATTTAATTCCCCAGCGGTGCATGATAATTAACCCTCTGAGCAATTGCCCATTGGATGAATGTTGACAGAATTCCCATCTGAAATGTTACCCACTGTTACATATAACAGAAAGTCCTTTAATTCCGTTCGCATAACACACTGATGCTTTCCTCATGAGGCTGGTCTTCAAAAACCGACAGAAAAAAAATAAAAATCACATTTCCGCCCACTGAAACTGAAGCAATTCAGAAAGACAAACAAGTATCTTTTTTTCTTCAATTATTGTATATATATATTTTTTTAAACCTATCAATTTCAGTAATGCACGAGCAAAGCAACTGTCAGATCCAGTAGCCTGCTTACTGCAACAATTTAAAACACAGTCACTTATAATCATCGAAATGCCGTTGGACTCCTGCCATCAGTGCACATAATTTAGTTCCGTTATTGATCCTTGAACGGTCCGGACATGGTTATGATTGTAATTGGATCAGGGCCCCATATTGGCATAATATCAAAACACCCCGTCACAACTTTTGTATATAGTGCCATCTCTCAAGCTCCGTTTGGCAGTCGTTTCGAGTAGCAATCAGTGAAGTGCAAGTGTGATCAGGTGGCTTTTGAGCCAGTGGACAATCATTCTGTGTATATATCCAGACGCCATCCCCTAGTAGTTGCAGGGTTTTCATCCCAGTGAGAGAATCTCTTGAGCCACTGTAGCATGGCTCCTGAGTAAATATACTCAATGATTTCCCATGCTCCATGTTAGGAGCTTGCCCCTTTGCCAGCTCTGCCATTACATTACATTACAGGCATTTAGCAGACGCTCTTATCCAGAGCGACTTACAGTTTTACATTTCTTTACAATCCATTTATACAGCTGGATATTAACTGAAGCAATTCAGGTTAAGTACCTTGCTCAAGGGTACAACGGCAGTGCCCCACCTGGGGATTGAACCTGCGACCTTAACGTTCCAAGCCCAGTTCCCTAACCATTACACCACACAGCTCTGCCATTTTGTGCCAACACTCGTGTCTTCAGTTTCTTCTCGGCCCTGTCTTGGAACTGTCACCAAGGCCGTTTCTCTGTTAAAATGCTGCTTGACATAATTGGCTGGCTGAATAGCTAGCTTGCAATATAGCCCTGGGATTCTGTTCGCTAACGTTCTTGTGGCTCTGTGTGGCTCAGTTGGTAGAGCACGGCGTTGGCAACGCTTAGGTTGTGGGTTCAATTCCCACTGGGACCACATACACTGAAAAATGTATGCATTCACTACTGTAAGTCGCTTTGGATAAAAGCGTCTGCCAAATGGCGTATCTCTAAATGGCGTATCTCTAATCAGTGAGCGCACATGTACCTTATCTGTGAACGTGTGAGTTGAGCAACTGCAAATATTATCGCGAGTTAGCCAATGCCACGGCGTTGCACAATTGCACACTTTGTCTGGTTGATTAAAGCAGGAAATTGTCAGCCTTAAATGATGGGTGTGAGAGTGTGTGTAAAAACGAGGCCAGTGGCTCGCAGCGCAGAAAAAAAAATAAAAATTAAAAAGACGCAACACAACCACCAAAAAAACAAGGACTTGTTTTTGTGGTGGTTGTGTTACGTGTTTTTTTGTTTTTTTTATTAAAGATGACTAGCCTTTTCCTTCCCAGTGTACAGGTATGGTACGCAGCTGCCTGCAATGATGTCTATCGTTGTGTTACTGCACTGATCTTGTGCGCAAACTATGATTGTTCCTACCATGTATTAATGCACATCTTGTAAGTCGCTCTGGATAAGAGCGTCTGCTAAATGCTTAAAATGTAAATGTAAATGATGTCTCCCTCTCTCCCCCTCTCCCCTCTCCCTCTCTCCTCTCTCTCTCTCTCTCTCCCTCCCTCCCTCTCTCTCTCACTCTCCCTCTCCCTCCCTCTCTCTCTCCCCCTCTCTCTCTCCCTCTCCCTCTCTCCCTCTCCCTCCCTCTCTCTCTCTCTCTCCTCTTTCTCTCTCTCTCTCTCTCTCTCTCTCTCAGGTCACGTGTTCTGCATGCTGCACCGTCTCCCCGAGCAGCACGACTGCCTGTTTGACCACCTGGGTCGCGGGCGCGAGGAGGCCGTCCTCAAGATGGTCAAACTGGACCGCAAGGTGGGCCGGTCGTGCCAGCGCATCGGAGAGGAGTGCTCCTGAACGCCCCCCCCCCCCCCCCCCCCCTCCCAGTGCCGAGAGTGTGAGAGAACGAGATGGACAGGAGGTGTTTGGAGTTCACACTTCCCCCTTGATCCCGAGCCACACCCACCTCCGTACAATTATGACTCCGGTGCAGCCCCGCCCCCTTCCAGCGAGCGCAGGCCAGATCCTGCTCAGGACCCAGACCCAATCCTCCCTGCACCCCTTGTGGATCCGACCCTAAGCCCAGTCCCATCGGGGGTTACCCCACCCCGCCCCAGAGCTCGGCCTCTCTCACTCCTCTGCGGCCTTAACCCTCGACGTCTCTAGCAAAGATCCTATAAACCACAATCTCTCTTTTATCCCGTGAGCCAGCTTTGGAGCCCAAACCAGGAGAAGCGTCTCCGCGCTGATGACATCGCCCTGGCAGTTAAGACGTTCAGACACGCGATCGCTCACATGCGACCAATCGTGGTTTGGCCTTCAAAGTTTGGTCGCGTGGCGCCTCAATCTCACCGGCGTTGAGTGCTCCCATCTTCAGCCAGTGCTGGGAAATCGGACACGCCCCCCCTCTCCGTGTTGTAACGTCTCCTTGGTTTGTGGGAGTAGTTTGACTGAGCCTCTTCCTGCCCCCCCCCCCCCTCGTCTGTGGCACTCCCCCAGCATGTTGGCAGGCGTTTCTGGGCAGACCTGACGGAGCAGATCTCCACTGTAGCCTTGTCCTCTCTCCGTTGGCTGTCTGCCGGCCGTCTCGGACCACACTGGCAGCTGACGGAGAACTGCCCGTCTTAGACGGGGACATGGGGGCGCCCTGCTCTCTCTGGCCCTCTGGGACACCACCAACCTTCGGGAGTCTCTGTCGACCTGAGTATGGCCGCTCGGTCGCAGATGGCTTGCCGCTTGGATGAGGACAGATGAACAGACAGAAAAATAGACAGGACAGCAACTTTTTTTTTTTTTTTTTTTTTTTTTTTTTTTGGTTTGCGTTTTTTCCTTTTCGTTTTCTTCCTTCGGTGTGAGAGTGCATGCTTTGGAGACCCAGTGCTGACCTCACTCTGGTAGAGACAGCGCCCCCTCCTGGCGCAGCACTGGACCGGATGTGCATGCATGCAGCAACCACCAGAGGGGGCTGTTTGGCCAGCGCTGTGGCACAGCCAGGCCAAAAGCTAGCTGGACCAGAACTCCCAGCGCCACACAACAACCGGACCAGAACTGCCAGTGCAGCGTGGCAGCTGTCCCTGCTGCATCCGAGTCGGATCAGAGGTTGAGCAAACGGATTGCTGTCGCACAGACGATGTGATTTTTAGACAAACGGCCGTTCCTTAATCTGAGTAGTTTGTTTCTCCATTTAAGCCTGGCTCTCCGTGTGGGTGACACAGCCCTGTTTTGAACTGTGCGGGAGAGCGGCAGACAGAAACACAAAGCGACGTCAGATCGTGCGCCAGCGGCCGCCAAACCTCCCCCGACCGGTCGGCCTGCATGGAGAGGAAGAGCACGCGCATGTGAGGCCGCAGTGGGAAAGAGGAAAGAGGAAATACTCCAGGCAGCTGGGCACTGTTGTCATGTATCTAACAGGGCTGCCCCTTTCTCTCTCTCTCTCTCTCTATCTCTATCTCTATCTCTATCTCTATCTCTATCTCTATCTCTATCTCTATCTCTATCTCTATCTCTTCCTCTTCTCTCTTCTCTCTCTCCCTCTCTCTCTCTCTCTCTCTCTCTCTGTGTCAATCACATCCCCTGCTCTCTCGCTCACCTGCCCACTGTCACACACTGGTCCTCTCTCACCCCAGAGACCGCACGCTCTGTCTCTCCCACTGCTTTGTCATCCATCATCCTTCCATCTCATCCTCATTCCTCCGCTGCAAAGTCTTCAGTGCTCACCTCTCTTCCTGACTCCCTCTCTCTATCCACTCTACGCTCTATCTATCCCCCCCTCCACCCCACCCCATTGTGTATGTGAGGGATGATGAACGGGTGGCAGAAGGGATACGGGTGAGTGGGGAGGAGTGCTGAAGTTGTGGGCGCTCTTATTTTGATATTTCAAGAGCTCTTTGTTGAGTTGTGATAAAAAAATGTTAAAAATGGAAGCGGAATGAATATCCTATATCTTAAAGAACCTCTTATTTAACCCAATTGTGTTTCCAGATTTACTTACACATTAGAATAGAGCTGCATTTTTAGTTTAACATTGTTCAAATTAAATCTGTAATTTCCCTTTTTCCCCCCCTCCTTTTGTTCCTATTATTTTTATTATTTTCCCCTTTTCGCTGAAGAATAAACTGGATTAGAGGAAGTGCTGTGTGTCCTGCGTGTTCTGTGTACGGTCACAAATCATACATGCCAAAAACCACGGATGTAGAATTTCCCAGTGAAATGTAGTCTTGTTTCCTGAAAGCTGTCTAAGTCTATGATAGAAGCTCTTTTGATTTGGTCCAAAAACATCAGGTTCCACTCTGTCTTGTCTGTTTAGCACTACCTAAAGGCCATGCGTTGAATGCACAGTAGACTAATTAACCGCATGTCTGTGCCAGACGCATTCTTCTACAGTGCATCATCTGCTCCTTGTGGGCCTGCCAGCTGCTGGCTTTTGTTGGTTCTTTATTCATCATAACAGTTTTTGCGTATCGAGACCAGAAGGGACTACCTTTCATTTTTTATTATTATTATTTTTTGTGTTTCTGATTTTATCCCATTTTAGTAGCCAACCACACCCGTTATTTTATGTCAATCCCCCCCTAGTAATGTGAGTTCGCTGCCGTAGTCCTGCAACCGGTAGTGACGAAGGCGTAGCATCGTCCCCTCCGAGACGGCACTCGTCGACTGTAACCCAGTACTACAGGGCCACTCTTATGCACAGCGGACGTGCTGTCGGCTTCCCTCCCTCCTCCCTGGGGCGGACAGCCAATCGCCACCCCTGGTGGCGCTCCCGGCCAGAGCTGACTCTGGCGGGATGGGGAATCGAACCCCGGTCTCCGTGGCCAGTGTCGAACGTTGTACCCACTGGACCACGCGGGAGGCCCCTACCTTTCATTTTTTAATTGATTCTCCTCATATCAGTAATAAAATCTGTCCTTCCTCTAATGACCTCTAGCTTCAGATAGAACTGTGCGCCGTGTGACTGGTTGATCCCTGAAGACGTCTCACTTTAAACGCCTGCTTTAAAATGGTGATGTCTCACTTTAAACTCCTGCTTTAAAATGGTGATGTCTTACTTTAAACTCCTGCTTTAAAATGGTGATGTCTCACTTTAAACGCCTGCTTTAAAATGGTGATGTCTCACTTTAAACGCCTGCTTTAAAATGGTGTTTTCTGCAGGCCTACTGTTTTGTTTCTGCCGTTTTTGTGCCATTGATTGTAAATCTATTGAATTCAATCTCACCTATAAATCTATTGAATTCAATCTCACCTGAGACCATTTGACCTATCAATTTGTAACATTAGAACTAGATTGTTAGTTATAATGTTTCTTTTTCGGGAGTGGCCGAATCCAAGACTTTTCACTAACATGCTTGAACGAACACACACGTATGAACAAGTATACAGCACGTGAAATAAGTGACTGCTGGACTGCGGTAGAAGAGATTGGCGTTCCCAAATTTCTACACATAGCACTGCTGGTAGTTTTTCAATGTATATGATGAAGCTAAGCTGAGGTAATACTGTATGTTGCGCAGAAGAAACATGCACAATAATCTTTTCAGGATCACTCCTTTAATAGTAATCATGAACTCTGATCTTTATGGCCTTAATGTGACGCGCAGGCAACTGCCAAAATAAAGGAAATGGCAACATAGTGTCTTAATAGGGGTTGGGCCACCAACAGCTGCCAGAACAGCTTTATTGCACCTTGGCATAGACTCTACAAGTGTCTGGAGCTCTACTGGAGGGATGTAACACCATTCTTCCACCAGAAATTCCATCATTTGGTGTTTTGTTGATGGTGGTGGAAAAACGCTCTCTCAGGCACCACTATCTCCCGTAAGCGTTCAATTGGGTTGAGATCAGGTGACTGAGACAGCCAAATGCTGCACCATAGGATGAAGGTGATCATTCAGAATGACTTTGTACTCATTGGCATTTACCTTGCCTTCTAAAGGGTCAAGTGGACCTAAACCATGTCAGGAAAATGCACTCCACTCCGTAAGAGCCACCAGAACCCTTAATTTACTCACATTTAGTTTATTTTGGCAGTTACCTGTAATTGTCATGTCTTTATGTTAAAACAAATGTTCTATTTTATGACCAAAAATGTACTGAATCTTTCCAAGGCTCAATATATACTTTTTTCTGGATGTTGATTCTTATGCCTATCTCATGTGTAAAATAATAATGAAAAAACATGTTCCTGTTTGTTATTGCATTGTTGTTGTGGCATGTAAGTTGGAAATAAACAATTTTTTAAGCACTGCCCCTTTAAGAATGGCTGTTGATCGAAGAAACTGGGGAAGAGGAGGAGATGGCATTCACCTGAGGAGTTCATTGGTCAGAGAGGATTGTTACAGTTATATAATCATTGATGGTCTCTCTCATCTCATCTCATCTCTTTGTGCACCAGATCACACTGTTTTCAATGATTAATTCAGTCTCATTTATGAAAGTACCCACCAATGAATACTGCTTTAATTTCAATGTTTACTCTTGAAAGTATATGCTGGAATTGTTAGTGACTTTCCTCTATGATCGATGTATATGGCAGACTGCAAAATAATACAATCTGACTTAAGAAGGATATGTTAAAACATTTTGAATTCAGTGTTGTGTTTCCCCATTTTCTCAGAAACTAATGTCATTAAAATTAACTGTAAATACTGAAAAACGACTTGTATGATGTATGGGAATTGCTCCAGTGTAATGAACATACTTTTAAGGATTCTTTTTTTTTTTTTTACTATTCAAATGACACCAAAAGCATAGATCTTAGAAGGCAGCAAGACTTGTGTGGAAGTGTTTTTTTTATTCGTTTACAGAGAGTTTAATCTGGGCATTTGCAAATTTCAGTGGCAATGTACAAGGGAAGGCTTTTTTTATTTCAGATTACCCCCACCTCCCGTTTTTCTCCCAATTTGGTGGCCATCGTCCCCTATCTTTCTTCAATTCACCCTTCCACACAAGCCCGCAACTATGTGAGCAGCCACTACCCCGGGGCTGGCAATGAACCGCTTCCTCGAAACGGAACTCGTCTATACTGGTTTTGCCCACAATACGATTCTGTGAAAACATCTTGCTAACGACACACCCCTCTCGCCCCACACAACGGATTCTCTCGCGATAGCCCCGCTGTCTGAAGTTGCCAGACGCGTCGTGCTAAGGATAGATTTATTGTGCTTATGAAAATGTTTAAGAAAATAATATATTGCCCACAAATTCATAGTTTGTACGTCGCCAGCTGTGTATTTTACAATTAGACCAAAAAATCGCCGCTTTCCACCAGCAACTTAATATTGAAAGTAGCCCAGTTTGGCGAGAAAACCGCGAACCAGGCAACCCTGAATACAGTACGTTTCAATTTTGGCGCTACGATAGTACAATAGTAGTAGTCGTACACGTGTCGACTGTGAATGTTTACAAACTGATAGCTCGTACAGAGAGTAGTTGAATTCTGTTGGCATTTCCCTGATTTGTTCGTTTATTTACTTTACTTAATTTTACTCAGGCTCCCCTGGCTAAATAAAGGTTAAATAAAAAAATAAAATACTTAACTTAACAATAGCATAGCTAAGCGACAAAAGATCAACAACTGCATCACGAATCAGTGATCTACACCGGGATCCACAAGTAGCCTACCGAAGACCAAACAGTAAGTTGTTGTTTTTCCTTTTAATAACTTCTCCGGTAGTATAACAAAATGACAAGGGAAGTGAGGGGTTTGGGGTATATAATTTGTATAGGTCTTTACTGTAACTGGCGTAGGTTACTGATTAGCTACTTTACTGATTACTTTCACTTTATCGTAGTATTTTATTTCCTGCTGAGATGCACAGTATATTATGGCGATCGAGTGGCACATAGGACAACCTGAGTGTGTTTTCCTTTTCGTTTTACTCTGTAAACTTGCTATTGTGGTTATTACGTTATATTCCGTCTCGGACGGAGGGACATCGCGTTTGCCAGTATTTAGCGTTTGCGTTCCGATGTATTTTTATTAATTGAGATATGTAATTGAAATAATTTATGTATTTATTTTAGGTGAGCCATACAGCATGAGGAAAAAAATGGATGGTAAGAAGCCTCTAAAAGATTGTGTCATTGCATAACAGTTTGTGATGTTTTATTTACATACAGCCTTGTACTAAAGAAATGAATCTTGCATAGACAGCACGATTCATTGCCGCTTCATCGCCGGTCATGTGAATGTCTTCCTGCATGTTTTAAAAAGTTTTAACTCGGTCCCGTGAAGCTTAATCCAGTAAGAGACAGCGGCTCTGCTGAATATTTGTTGGAAAAATAAAAATAGAAGTAGGAGTGTGAATTCTTTAAAGGTGTTTGTAGTCAGATTATTAAAAACAGATCATGTTTATTATATTTAAACTCGTTTAAAGAGGTATAGATGTCCTTAGTCACGTGGAATTGGTGATTGGTGACATTTACTGACTTAACCACAATATCATACTTTATGAATTATGCGGAATGTTTCCAGAAATTGTGATGCTCTACCAAACGGCACATTGGAAAATATTTTGTCCGAACTTTTATTTGTACACTTCACCATTACAACAGTGAAGTGTATGGCTATGTATAAAAATATATGGCTGCACAATAACCTTGGGTCTAAAGAGCCATTTGTGTCTTTAAGGATTGTCAACACATTCAAAATGAAATGTATGCTGATTGAATAACTCTTGTTTCCACCAGGCAGATAAAGGTATTTTGTTTCATAAACCACTTCTATTGCAGCGGCCAGTGAATTTGTGGAACGCAACCGGTCTGCAATCATCGAGAGGTTGTCAGCGCCGGGTAGCAAGGCTGCTGCAGACCATTTGTTAAACGAGAAATGTATTTCTAATGAAGATTACGAGAAAATCTGCAAATCAATCACCAATGAAGACAAAGTGAGAGAGCTGTACAACTGTATGAAAGCTGGGAAGCCGAAATCACACTTTATATTTCGCAAGTTTCTGAAAAAAAGTCAGCCTTATCTCCTGGATGCACTGGGTAAAATAGCATTCTTCGTAATATTCTTCTTTCTTAACTCTTTAACACTGAAGCCCCGACGAAGGCTGTATGCCAAAACGCGTTGGTTTTAAATAATAAACAATGACTTTCTTCCATTTTACTTAAAGTGTAGCAGGCATTGTCTGCTACATGTGTTTTGTTTATGTGGTACTGTTTATGGTTTCTGTTTATTGGTACTGTTTCATATTGCATGCACCTTGTTAGTAGCACCAGAGCTCCTTGTTGTTTCTTAACATCATCACACTCAGAGGAGTCTCTTGTAAGACATTGTATAATTAAGTCAGTCTTTTTAACTTCAGCAGGTAAATGAAATAATTTTCCACCATTAAAAAAGACAGTAACATTTTATATGTGTATTCGTTGAAGTGGGGATTGAGAAGTGGTTTTAACGTTTAACAATTGTGTTCAGTGAGAAAGAAGAGACGGAAGAGAAAGGTAATATCACGTACCTCTGACGTTCAAGTGGGTAAGTTTGTTTAAATGCTTTCATTTTCATTGTTGTTTTCCTGCTATTTTCACATTGCTGCATGTCAGATAGGTCAGTGTGCAACCCTCTGAAACATTACTGTTTGATTATTGCTCCTTGACCAGTCCTTCATGTCTCCCGGTCCCCCTCTCTGTTGCAGAAAAGAGGCTAAGGACCCAGGAACCGCCAGCCACAGGAACAGGACCAGGACCAGATCAGAACCAAGGCCAAGAGGCCAGGGATGATGAAACAGACTCAGGGTCCACTCCGGGTGAGAATTTTGAACACTCCACCTTTACAGTATAGGGAAATATCACTCAAAACGACCACTGGTAATACTTTGCAACATTTTGCAACCTGTGCTGCCCAGCAATCAACAGGTGGAATCTTTTAGACCCTTGGACATCAGGTCCATTGACTGGTAATAGTAATGACCAATAAGAATATGAATGTAGTCTGCTTACCAACATCTTGTGCTTGCTGAGAATGTTTCCCAGTTCCGAACACCCTGGAGAATGAGTCTGACATAAATACAGCCGTCTCGGTCTGTGAGAATATTCTGGCAGTACACTGTGATACAGATTCCCTTCCATTCCATGGTGTGACAAATACAGCAATTCAGAAATGCTGTATTTGTCAGACGCATACAAAAACTATGGGCGAGAAATAACGGGAATTCCTTTGAGTAAACTTTGGAGAAAAGCAGAAGAAATGATTCCCAATTTAATGCGCAAGTCAGACGTATCCATCTGTTGTGACAAACTCAGTGGATATTGAAAGAAGTGTGTTTTCCTATGGGTAGGTTTTTACACCACCAGGTCAGGACATGACTGAAGATTGGGTCAACCAAAGGGAATCTGCATCTAGTGTACAGACTTGCTGTGGGTCGGATATTCTCATTGCTTTCATAAAATGGCGAGCTGGTTGAAAAAACTGTTTCTTTTTGCTTTGATCCGGATACGGTAATCAGTCAGTTTGCCATTAATGTCCTTGAAGGTTTTAACACATTGTTTGTCTATTGAGGCATCTGTACTGTGAACCCACCTCGTCTTTACATAACATTGTACAGTATATGGCTGAGGCGTCATTACAAGATTAGCACCGTTAGAAAAAACTTGTCCGAAGGAACATGGAATGACAGGAAAGCAATAGAGTTCTAAAACAATTTCAGTTCTATTTAAAACGCGATAAACGTGTGTACATCTTTTCTTTTGGTAGTAAACACATTAACTAGTTGGCTACACCATCTCAGATTATATGAAATGCTGCTGAATAAAATTTGACCAATGGACAATACAACTGCATTGTATGTCCATTGGTCGCGCAGTACACAATGAAGTACGTAATTCAATGAGCAATTGAGATCACTAAGTTACCTTAATTGAATGATCGTGTACAATTTGGCTTAATGAGGAGGCGGTATCAGCGCATTGTTGCGGGAGTTGCAGGTTTTAAAATCAAGCAGCAGGAAACACAGGGCCCTATCTATATGCAACGTCCATTAGCACGTTTTGAATAATACAACAGTGCGCTGCAGCAGACATATGATCCTTCCTAATGTAAGCCAATGGGCCAATGGGCTGCATTGCCATTCAGGCCCCTAGCGGGACATCCAATAATCAATTCTATTCAAAAAGAACCTTAAAAATGTCTAATGGGAAATAATTAACCTCTTCATGAAACTGTCAGGCCCCTAGCAGGATGGCTGAACCTCCCACCACCAAAAGTTCCAGTTAAATAAAAATGAAAATGGTCATAATTCTTTTATAAACAAGTTTTCATAAATATTATTGGGGTGAAGCCCTCAACAATGTCAGTGCAAGGTGTACTTTTGGAGATATTAGGCTTGGGGTAGTAGTAGTGAAAAGCAGGTGGAAATAGCCGTTTTAGGCCTTGACACGACAGGGTTAAAATAAAATTTTATTCCATATTTAAACCAGACTACTGATGTGTGTTTTTGTAGTAACATTTACATTTTCAGAACATGAAAGAAAATGAAAATCAGTTTGCTTATCTAGTTAGCTAATTTGATTATGATATAACGTTACAGCATCGATGATCAAAAAGCATCTGTAGTGATCAGTGATTTGGAAGTGATTGTGTGAGATTTGGTAGTGATTTGGAAAATCAGTATCATTATTCATTGAAGTTTGTTGTGGCAGTGGTAACATTACCTGTGTTTGGCTCGTCACTCATGTTTGGTGATAACTACAACCAGAAAGTAACGCTATACAAAACAACAAAACAAATATTGGAACCAGAAAACCTCCACTCCAACGGCGTCCACAAAATAGATTCTGCAACTCAACATCTAGCTATTTCTCCAAATGACACCAGTCAAAATCCCTGTTCAAGCATCTACAAGGACCAAAACTATCTGGAACACTAAGACCGGAAGCAAATGTCCAATCCAAAAATGGTGACACAACCAAAAACTTGTCAAATTTAGCTGCCACTGTCCCACTCAAGATTCAAATCTTGAGTATTTACTCACTCTATCTGTCCATGAGTCAGATATTTGTTTATTGACGAAATATGAATTCATTCATTCATTTTACAATTCATACTTCATACAATTAAGAGATTGGTTGTAATTTATATACAAGTAACTGCGAAAATAAAGGAAACACTTGAGTAAATGAAGGGTTCTAGCGGCCCTGTTATGGTGTATTTTCCTAGTATGGTTTAGGTTAACCGATCCCTTGGAGTGCAAGGTAAATGGTAATAAATACAAAGCCATTCTGAATGATCACCTTTATCCTATGCTTTCTATCCTGATGGGAGTGGTCTCTTGACAATGGATGACAATGCCTCCATGCGGGTGGTCACTAAATGGTTTGATGAGCATGAAAAAGATGAAAACCATAATCTGGATTCTGGAGTGGGGCCTGAGACAGCATTTTCCACCACCAAACACCATCAACAAAACACGAAATGGTGGAATTTATTGTTGAAGAATGGTGTTGCATCCCTCCAATAGAGAACCAGACACTTGTAGAATCTATACCAAGGCACCTTGAAGCTGTTCTGGTGGCTTATGGTGGCCCAGTGCCCTACTAAGACACTTTGTTGGTGTTTCCTTTATTTTGGAAGTTACCTGTATGTGCCAGCCAATGAAGAATAAGACCTATGTTTTATGTCATGTCCACCTTTTTTAATCTACTTAAAAATAATTGTTTGCAATAACAATGTTTGTTTGTTTTCTAGATTTTCGACGCGATACTCTTTCAGCGATGCAGGAGTATCTTGAAGACCCTGTAAAAAGTGAAAGTATGATATCTGTCCTGAAAAGTAAACTAGGGGAAAAAGAGATGGTAAAGCTTGAAAGCTTGCTGGAGGCCCTTATGCCTAAACGTGCTGTAGGTTTCAACCATGAAGACTTCAGGAACATATCCAAAAACAGGATTTGACAGATTTTCTGAAATCTGGAAGACTGGCAAAATTTCCCCAAATAGTCATCGATCAGTTCTTTGCGAAAATTAGGGGTTACAACAAAACAGTGCAGGAAAACCATAACACTGCAAAGTCTTCAGGAACCAAGAAAGAACCAGAGAAGAGCAATGGATTCCCCCAAAATTCTGCAAACAGCACAATAAATAATGACCCTAGCTCCCCTACACCAAACGGCTTTGGAGTCATGAGAGCAGAGGTTTCTAAAATGGAGACGGAGGATACCAGTACAGCTATGCCAGTTCCTGGATATTCCGACAGTGCTTATAAAACCTTAAGCCAGGATAAGCCTTCACTGAGCATCCACAACTCACCACAAGGAGTCCAAAGAGAATGTGAAACAACCCCAACTTCAGGAGACTGTCCAGAGTTAAACCCTGAGGACACTGGAGCTCCAAATGAAGGTAGACACGACGGTTCCCCCCAAAACTCTGCAAATGGCACAATCAATAATGATCCTAGCTCCCCTACACCAAACGGCTTTGGAGTCATGAGAGCAGATGTTTCTAAAATGGAGACAGAGGAGTCAAGCACAGCTATGCCAGTTCCTGGATTTTCCGACAGTGGTTATAATACCTTAAACCAGGAAAAGTCTTCACTGAGCATCCACGACTCAACACAAGAAGACCAAAGAGAATGTGAAACAACCCCAACTTCAGGAGACTGTCCAGAGTTAGACCTCGAGGAAGCTGGACCTGAAAATGAAGATTGGAACCAGAATAAAATTGTCAAACTCAAGAAAGGACCAAGCAGACAAGTGCGTGAAAAGAAAATGATGTTGAAGAACACAGACACTTTGCGTGAATGGGCATTGAAACAGATCCCCTCAGAGAAGAGCGGAAGCAGCCAAGAGGAAGAGCTGAAGAAAATTAAAGACGCCATCACAATTGTGAACATCAAACAGCACCCATCTTACCCTTTACTGCTAGCTGTGAACTGCAAAGTGTTTCGGGACCCCCAAACACACAAATGCAAAATAATCGAAATTCCTGATCCTGATCAGATCAATAAAAATGGCCAATTAAAGGAGGCTGTAGATTTTAAGGTGCAGTTTCACATGTGGTTGTTGGATATTTCTGAAACGGTTGTTGTGTTAAAAGACGGAAATGAGAAACGCGTCGCAAAAGTTCTTTTGAAAAATTTGCCGAACAGTATCAGCGTTATCTCCAGGAGGTCGTCGTTCCTGTTTTTGCTGTCTTTAACAAAGTTCAGAGGGGAAAGGAGTTGTTCTAGACTTATGCCTAGTTGGATATCTATGAACTGCAACCCAGGTCACCATTGGATGCTGTTTTGACATTTCCCCCCCAAAACAACCTTAAAAACTAAAGCTCTGTTGGAGCTCGATTTGAACTTGGAAGTTATTTGACACCACTTACCATTCCCTGTTGATTTACCTACCTGCATACAATGCCTTTTCACTATCTCAGCCTCCCTGCCGATCTCCGTGACAATAGGAAAATCTGTGCGGAAACCTCAGAGGCTGCGTCTCTCTGTAACATCCGTCTGAAGTGCCGCAAACCGTTCAATCCGGTGTCGTATAACAAGCTGTGCTCATGCCAGAAATCACGCTCACCGGCAGGATGTACACAGAAGCAAAGTCCCTCAGACCCCCCAACTTAGACAGAGCCCTAGATCCTAAGGCTTGTGGAAGTTAGTGCAAAAAAAATATTTACTAACTTTTTTTTTACTTCACATTCCCCCTCCACTCCCCTTGTTTGAAGTCAACAGTTGTGCCCCAAGTTACCACTGTGCCACCCCATGAAAGGAGCACTGCAGCTGGCCAGTTCCTGCACCCGAGAGCTGTCGCTGAGTTGAGGAGAGGCCCATCTTACTGACTACAATTGGTCTGGACTAATGCAGCAGGAACCTGAGGAATCCTGGCTGACTAAGGCCATGTCCACACTAATGCATCTGCATTATTGGAAAACGCATATTTTTTTTTTTTTTTTTTTTTTTTCTCCGCTTTGACCTTCTGTCCACACTAAGCCACACTACACTGTCTTATCGGGTTTTTTTGTTGTTTTTAATTAAAAACTGACAAGAACTTTAAATGATAGATGAACACTTGATTTTGAGAAAAAGCATGCTGGCCCATAAAATAAATATCTGAAGCATAATCCTTAACATTATGCCTGTTTATCTGCATTGGTGGCAGGTGAGGTGGCATCTTCTTGTGACATCGCCACTTAGATACTGTAATGGCACCGTTGATGTAATATGCTATGTAAATGATTACAACACAATGTGCTCTCGTGTTTGCGTTATTGCCTATCTGACTGTAACGGTAAACGGGATATTCTTGTAAAATTGATGTAGACTTGACACAAATTTGTTAATGGTACATGTATTGGTCTGTAAGAGTATCTTCGCCGATATTTTCCGCTCTGATTGTTTTATTGCTGCCTTTGAATTGTGGCTACAGATTTACCTACAGGGTCCTAGTTTAACTATGTGTTCTTCACTACGGTTAACACTTTGTTGTGCGTCGCTCTGGATAAGAGCATCTGCTAAATGCCTGTAATGTAATGTAATGTAAAGAGTGAACCCAATAATGACAGTGCAGGTGATAATGGGAGGGTGTGCTGTCAGTGAAAGATGATCTGCAGTCCCGTGATCCATCAGGCGATCGTCTGTTAAGCTACAACAGCGGCACGAACAAATGCTCCTTCTTGTTGCATTTAAATGTGCCGAATAAGCTAAAGCGATAAAGGTCCGATATACATCCATTGGAACACATTTTTGTTGATTCCTGTTTAGGTTTTTCTGCAAGGAAGATCTCCAGTTCAGGTGTCCCGAGTTTTGCTATATTTATTTGGCAGAACACAAATGGCTCATAAGCGTGTACTCCCGTTGAATGGGGACTTCAATAAAAGCAATGAGAGACCCTTAATTTGAGATCTTCTCCAAAGCATCGCAAAAACAACTTTTTTTTAATTCTCTTTTTGTCGCCAATGGAATAATTTTTTAGGGCATTAAGTGCATTTTTTTCTCCTATGTGATCTTTTGCCGACTAGGAGGAAGCATGTTGTGGACCTTACTTAATTCATTTTTTTATGTGTTATTGATTTGCATTGAACTGTAACTGAAAGTGGATATTGAATGCTTTGAATTGAATAAGGACGCCATCTAATATCCTACTGTATATTGAGACCGTGGTGTGATTGTTATACAGCCGTTTGTATCTATTATTTTGAAAGAAGGATTCAACCCCAGTAGTCCAGGGGTGAGGAAGGTGCTTGTTGTTTTGCAGCAGGGGCGGCAGTGTAGTGTAACGGTTAGGGAATTGGACTTTTAACTCAGGTTACTGGTTCAATTCCCAGGTGGAGCACTGCCGTTTTACCCTTGAGCAAAGGTACCGAAATGTCCAGCTATATAAATGGACTGTATGCAAAGAAATGTAAAACTGTGTAAGTCGCTCTTATCCAGAGCGTCTGCTAAATGCCTAAAATGTACATTTAAAATGTACTCTATCATGGGGAAATGTCTCCATCTGCTGGACATAGTTGAATTGA
This sequence comes from Aldrovandia affinis, assembly GCA_029706075.1. Taxonomy (NCBI): domain Eukaryota; kingdom Metazoa; phylum Chordata; class Actinopteri; order Notacanthiformes; family Halosauridae; genus Aldrovandia; species Aldrovandia affinis. The sequence continues at coordinate 545,558 of JAINUG010000341.1, forward strand.
CAGGCTAGAATCCATGCTCTGCTTGCCTGCAAAAAGTCAAGCCCTCGTAGCTCATTTCCAGTGACCTGCCCTGCTTTCAGTAACTGATATCTTGGCTGGACAATGGTGTGGAAAGTGCAGTCGGTAGTTATCGGTTTGGAGAAGGAAGCTGGCGAATTTCCCACCAGTGATCAGATAGACCTGGCTATGACTCAGTCTTGAAAATGAGGAGCTGATATAGAGTTGGCCTCGGAAGGTCTGAGAACCTCCTCCCTGTCATCATGACAGAGTATGGACACTTGGCAATACCATGAATTGTTTAATTGAAGATTTGATTATTATTTTTATTTTTTTAATGAAGGCAAATGTTATCTGTTAAATACACATTTAGTTTGTTGTATTTTTTAAATTTTTATAACATGCTGTATGTACACCATCAGATTAATTTTTAGATGGCACTCAATGCTTCGCCTTTTGACTGTCCTCCATTTCATTTGTTGTATGTTCATGCTTTATCAGTTGTAATAAAAGTGATGCACACTTCTTCCATCGTGTGCGTTTTTTTGTAAGTTAAGTTTTATAGGGATTTTAGTTGTAAGGAATCAAGTTATTCATGACAGACCTGTGAGCCATGCATTTGTTGTTTGTAATGCACATTTAACCACTTTCTCCATGTTTGCAGCTGTGTTGCCCACTATTTAACCAGTTGTGCTGATCAGTGATTAGGCCTGGCTTAACCTTGGAAAAAGTGTGATTTAGGTTTTCATTTTTAGGTTTGAACTTTCAGATAAAAATACTGTGGGCACGCCTCCCGGGTGGTCTAGCGGTTACAACGTTCGACGCTGGCCACTGCTGGGGTTCGATTCCACCTTCCGCACCAGAGTCCGGGAGTGCCACTAGGGGGTGACAATTGGCTGTCCGACCCAGGGAGGGGGGAGGGAAGCCGGCCGATATGAGTTTGCTGCGTATAGGAGTAGCTCTGGAGTACCGGAGTTACGGTCGACGGCTTGGTGAGTGCTGGCGCGAAGGAGGCGGTACATCGCTGCTGGTCACAGGGCTACGGCAGCAGACTCACAATATGAAGGGGGTTGACATTAAAAGAGTAATTGGCTATTAAATTGGGAGAAAATGGGATAAAACCTGAAACAAAATTCTTAAAATAAAAGAATGCAGGCATACTGAAAATACACACAACTCTGCATACACGGTCGAATCCCATTGCAGTACTGCTTAATTTTGAGGGAGGAGACAAATCCTTCTTTCAAACCGAACGCCAGTGGAAACAAATGTATTAATTTAGGTCCATATGTCCATTTTAAATATTTTATTCTTTGGCATTTAACCAAAATAAGGGAAATGCTTGAGTAAATGAAGGGTTATGCTATGTTCTGGCTCTGTTATGGTGTGGGGTGCATTTTCCTGAAATGGCCATAGGTCCATATGTCCATTTAGTGATTTCACTTCATCCTGTGGTGATCACTTCATCCTGTGGTGAAGCGTTTCTATACTATTGGGAGTGGTCTCTTCCAGGGTGACAACCCCATCCACAGGGCACAAGTGGTCACTGATTGGTTTGATGTGCATTAAAACGATCTAAATCATATGCTATGGCCATCTCTGTCACCAGATCTCAACCCAATTGAACGCTTTTGGGAGATTCTGGAGCAGCGCCTGTTTGCCACCACCATCAACAAAACATTTGTTTTAACATGAAGACATGACAATTACAGGTAATTGCCAAAATAAAGGAAATGTGAATAAATGAAGGGTTCTGGTGGCTCTTACAGAGTGGAGTGCATTTTCCTGACATGGTTTAGGTCCACTTGACCCCTTAGAAGGCAAGGTAAATGCCAATGAGTACAAAGTCATTCTGAATGATCACATTCATCCTATGGTGCAGCATTTGGCTGTCTCAGTCACCTGATCTCAACCCAATTGAACGCTTATGGGAGATTCTGGAGCGGTGCCTGAGACAGCGTTTTCCACCACCATCAACAAAACACCAAATGATGGAATTTCTGGTGGAAGAATGGTGTTGCATCCCTCCAATAGTGTTCCAGACACTTGTAGAATCTATGCCAAGGCACAGAATGTAGAATCTATGCCAATGCACATCCAGCAGTTCATGGTGGCCCAACGTCCCATTAAGACATTTTACCTTACCTGACATGCTCCCCCTTACCTCCAGACACTCATCACACCCTACACCCCAGCCAGACCCCTCCGCTCAGCCTCCTCTGGCAAACTGACTGTCCCATCCCTCCGGGCGCCCGGCAGCCGCTCCTCGCGGTCTCACCTCTTCTCTGTTCTGACCCCTCGGTGGTGGAACGACCTTCCGCAATCGGTCAGGACCGCGGAATCACTTGCGATCTTCCGCAAGAGACTCAAAACCCACCTTTTCAGACTCCACTACCACTGAATTCAGTACATCTAGCCTATTGTCATCACCACTGCCGACTTGCTCAACACTTCTTGTATATGTATCCCTGCCTTCTCATTTAATAAAAAAAATTATAATAATTACTAACCTTTTCCTTCCCAGTGTTATAGGTATGGTATGCAGCTGCCTACAACGATGTCTATCGCTGTATTACTGCACTGGCCTCGTGCGCAAACTATGATTGTTCCTACCATGTATTAATGCACATCTTGTAAGTCACTCTGGATAAGAGCGTCTGCTAAATGCTTAAAATGTAAATGTAAAATGATTTTATGCTTGTGTTTTCGGCATCAATATAAAAACCTCCTGAGATCAGTGAGTCGACAGAGCCTCTCACTAGCTAAGATCATGTCGAATGCATATATTTATTTTATTGGACATGTTCTCATTGTGACAGTATCTTTCTGCACGGACAACCTGTAGAATGGAGATTTATGACGCGTGTAAAAAAAAGCGCCGTTTTTACGTGCGATGCCGAATGTTCCTCACGCTTTCCACCAGGGGGCAACCCAGAGCAAATATTAAATTCAGCTGCCTTACAACATCCTGCGTAGCCTCTCGCTCTCTGAGACCAGACCATTTCCCTTTGGTACAGACTACCCAGATAACAGTGACATACGCCACTGGAATGACACAAAGTCTATAGTATGCACAGAGGAACCGTGGGATACGTCGGATTCCTCTCTAATGGGGTTGCTGAATCTCTCAGGGATTCATTAGTTGACAGGGGGTGACAGAGTTTTGTGTCTGTTATGATCAGACGAGTAACCTTCATATGCCTGATCTGCACCACCCCTCTTGGCCTGTGGCCACTGGCTCCAAGGCGCATTCATGCAATGATCGCGTATGTCATTGCAAGCGTCGGCGAGGTTCGTTTCGAGGTTATTTTATAATGTACGATTTTCCATTTAATTAGTATTCTCTTTCGGTGCAGGACAAGCAGGCAAGTCCGGCATATGCGCACAAAGTCGCTGTGCCGCTTCACAAAATTCTTGTCTTGCAGCTAACCGTGAATGATTTTTTTTTCCTCACGTGCATTGTTGGCTACTGTTGCCAATGAAAGGCTGGCTCCACTTTTTTCTTGAATGAATCGGGATGTTGCAAGCTGTGATTGGCTACCAGCGCTCCTGAGCTGGCGCGCTGTGCGTTCGTTGCCATTGAAGAATTTCCAGACTTGCTCGTGAAAGGCGTGGCTGTACCGGTGCGACACGCCCCTTACTATATATAGCTACCCAGGTTTCCCGGTGCGTCTATTGGACTTGTAAGTAGGATTCGAGAGTTGATCACTGACATACAGTGGTCGAACATCATATACAGTCGTGCCTATGTAGTCTATTTTTTATATTGTAAACGAAGAGTTTGAGATTGCCAGCGAATCCAGGAGGTAGCAGACCGCTTGCGAAGAGAACATTTAGCAAGAGGCTGTCATTTTTTCCGGGGTAATTTTGGCCAACTGTAGGTGCGACTTAATGTCTGTATATTATCCCCAATTTCACTGGTAAGTCGTCAGTTTCACGCTTATGTTCTGTCATTTGTCGTTCTTTGTTTTTGTTTTTTTTTGACAATGTGGTCTTTCCCCCCCCACCGGTCTTTGTCCATTAACACGGCTCGCGACACTTTCTCTGCGCAAGGCTCAGCATGCTTTGTTAATATCCTATTATTAATTGTACCGTCTTTCGGGCACGCTGATGTATTGCAGGCTACTGATTGAAATGATCGTTATTTTTTAATTCGCAATGCTCTGCACGTGAAATTAGAGATTGTGTCGCATTTTCGATAGTGATGGATTCTCTTGGTTTCCCTTTTTTGTGAACCGTATTAAACGGTATATTTTTAGATGTTTTTATATTAAAGTGGCCTTTGGAAAGCTACATGTTATTCATAATATGATTGGGCAGTTGTTATTGTGGCACAACCGTTATATAAAGAGCTTCCGATACACGCGAAGAAGCACACTGTAAAGTGGAAAGAGCGCGTGTGTCGGTGCCCGTTTCTCCAGCGGAGAGGTATTGTTTTCAGAGGGCAGTTTCCTTCAAATGTGAGCTATTGATTCTATTGAATTGAATTGCACGCTATTTTTGTTATCGTCTGTGACACTCGTTTCCATTTGCGGGTGCTTTCACTTCTATAAATGGAGAGAAGTGTGCGAGAAAGGTCATATCCCTCTATTATAACACACACAAAAAAGCTGCCTAACTGCTTTTTTCCTGCTCTTGTTTTCTTGTCATAATTAACGGCGTAGTGTGTGCAAAATGGAAACGAGTGTCACAGACGGTAACAAAAATAGCGTGCAATTCAAAGTCAACCAATCAAAATGATGAGGATTATTCGTCTCTGCCTGTTGGGTGAGATGGAAATATGGGGAGGGGGGTTTCTCATTTATATTCTCTCTGCGGGAGTGGAAATATAGCATAATATTAAGGTTGTGCCAGCCACAGGATGTACTTCAATGTGTACGGTGGCAGGATCAAGCCGCAATCGAACGTGCATGCGTCTTGTGTAATCGAAACGACGTCATCACTACGTTGGGAACAAGCGAGGATCCGCTGCCCTAAACCCAAAGGGACTTGTTTTGACTCTTTTTTGGGGGGTGACCTCGATCTGACGTGGACACAGTAAAAAGGGCACACACAATATCCTGTGGCTTGAACAGAACACAGGTTCAGCCCTCTGGCCAGACACTCTTGGTCAGTACACCGTTTATTCATTTGCAGATTGTAGAGAGGGGCCAGGGGCGTTTCGTGCGCTTGACAATCTGTCTTCAGGACACAGGGGAACAGAAAGAAAGAAAGAAAGAAAGCAGTGGACAGCAGATCTAAGGCCTCTGGTGGTCGTCAACACTGACATATCCTGTGTGTCCTTGACGTTGATCTCCGGCATGCCAAATAGCGATCTGCTAAGGCTCTAGTCCTTGGTGCATTGGGACCTAGGGCCCTAGGACTCAGAATAAAATCCCAGTTTCAGGGGCCTCCCGCGTGGTCCAGTGGTTACAACGCTGGCCACGGAGACCGGGGTTCGATTCCCCGTCTCGCCACAGTCGGCTCTGGCCGGGAGTGCCACCAGGGGCGGCGATTGGCTGTCCGCCCCAGGGAGGGGGGAGGGAAGCCTGCCTGTTCGCTGCCCACTGCTTTCTTTCTTTCTTTATTAATTTCTGTTCCCCTGTGTCCTGAAGACAGATTGTCAAGCGCACGAGAGTGGCCCTGTAGTACCGGGTTGCGGTCGACGACCTACGGCAGCGAACTCACATTACTAGGGGGGTTGACATAAAAATAGCGGGTCTAATTGGCTACCAAATTGGGAGAAAATGGGATAAAAATCAGAAACAAAATCGTTAAAAAAATATAAAAATCCCAGTTTCAACTGTGGCCGGCGGGATGACGCACAGTTGGCCATAGCACTGCCCAGGGGGAGCAAGGTACCCCCAGCCCAGCAATGGCTCAATAATGACTCCCCTGGTCGATCCAGCACCTGCGATCGGTCTGCCCCAGCTGCATATGCGATGCCAGAGTGAGAAGGAAGTGGCGTCCGGCTGCTTGCGCCACAGAGGACAGACACGCACGCAAGACGGTGCTCTCCTGAATTGCATAAAGAATGTCACAGCAATGGGACGGCCGTGCATGTACGTTTAGGCGTTCGCGATTGAGTGAAAACGTAAAACAAATCGGCGGTAAAAGTTTTTCGCGACCAAACAAAAATCTGTCTAAAACCTATTTAAGATGTGAGGGGTGGTGTTTTGACCATTCAGGTCTGTGTAGATGTAGGACAATAAAGCACCTTCATTCGGGTACTCGTTTGGGGTCCTTTTGGTTTTGGTTCTCTCCCGGGAAAACCCTGCTGCGAACATGGCAAGGCAGAGACTTGTTAAGCAAAAGTAGTCACACAAAAATAGTTTCAGATTGTTTGTAACTGAAATTCGGCTCCACTGAGAGGGGAATGGAACGGAAGTTGCGCAGACAGCCGCTGGAGGTCGTGGATCTCAGAAACGAAGAGCCGAAGCTCTAGGTTGTGTCGCAATTCGGTGCGCGGCACCAGCCACGCGTCTGAACGGTCTTCTGGACCCGCAGACGGACACGGAGACAAAAAGGTGCTCGGTCGGATCGCTTTGTGCTCTCCCACTTCCTGCTTGTGCAATCGGGTTGTAAGAAGATCGTTTTTTCTCCAGCTCAGTGATGTGCCCACCTGCTCTCTCTCTCTGTCTCGTGCCCCTTACCGCTGCTGCTCCTGGTCTCCTCCTCTCCGACCTGAAGGCAATGCTCACCGTATATATATTCTTGTGATTTAAAAGTATAACTAGTCATTTGTGTGACGGTGATTTGTCGTTCTCCTGTAGGCTGGTCTTTGAAGTGTGTGTGCGTGTGCGCGCGCGTGTGTGTGTGTGCGTGCATGTGTGTGCATGTGTGTGTGTGTGTGTGTGTGCGCGCGTGTGTGCATGTGTGTGTGTGTGTGTGTGTGCCAGGTGAAGATAAAGCCAGAGCTATTTGGATCAGTGAGAGGTGGAACCTAGTTTCCACCATACGCGGCCACCACAAGAATGGTTCCAGTGACGTCACCCTTCCTCTCTTCTTTTACATTTGACTTCAGGAGAGGTCCCAAATTAGAGAAGTTCCGAGGTGTCCCTTTACCGTAGCTTGTCAGGTAATCCGCGTTTCCCTTTATCCCTGCTCTCGTAGCCGTACAGCTCAGATTCCAGCAGCATGCCAGGTAACGTTTGCGAGTTGTGTTGACAACGTGCAGTCCTCGGTGTTAGAACGAACCGCACACGTCGTGCATTTCCCTATTCATCTCATGTCGTTTCCTCCTAGTTTTCACGGAGGTCCTACAAAGCATGCGTTTGTCTTTACTGTCTCGGCAAAAACCTGTCCTGACCTGACCTGGCTTCTTGGCCTACGACGGAGTTGAGAGCGCTGGCCATTCTGCTAGCTGAACAAGAGAGGCCGTTGTGGGAGGGGAGCGTGGGCTCTTTAGTGAAGGCTTTGCCTGGCTTTGTTGCTGAAGACTGCATGTTGTGGTCTCTTTGAAAACCAGCCGTTTTTGCGAACGCATTTTGTGCGCTGCTCGGCCAACATGCATTTGCCAATGTGCCTCTGTAAGGTCAAAGAGTGGATTTTGACCGATGTAGGACTGGCGAGAGTCAGGGCATACCAGACACACGTACCTGTTTGTGTCTTGAGGTCTGTGACGGCCTTCTCTAACTCTCCGGTGTGGCTGCTTTTAACGAGGACAAGGTTACTGTTACACAAAGCCATTTCACAATATAATGAGCTGAAGAAGGAAACCATTTGGGTTTCCCCCTCTAGCTTGGGGATTTTGCTCACACACACACACACGCACACACACACACACACACAAACACCAGACTGTGAGACTGACTGTAGACCTGACACCTCAGGCGTGCGTGAGCACAGGAAGGAACTGTGAAAGGCAGTGAGGTTCTGCTGGGCGGTTTCCCCTCTCTCTCCCCGAGAGATGGAACTTAGCTGTCAGCTGTAGTTTCGGTTACGCCTCAAACTCGCCGTCAGCCCTGCTCCAGAGCAAGGTGGGATCACCACGTTCAAAGCCTGCATTATGGATGCCAAGTGCTGCCCTGTCACCGCGATCCGTCCGCCCAATCGCTGGGCCACCGTCGATTGGGTGACCTCTCATCCAGAATAAATAGGTGTTGAGTTTCGGGAACTGTGAACAAGGAACAAACGTCCGCTCAGTAATAAGCCTTTTGCACGTGACGATTCGATGCATTCCGACAGAGCCGGGTTCGAACATGGGTGTTGGTGCTCTGGCATGCACTTCCTCCTTGACGGGCAGCCAAAATATGACATGCAGCTAGGTGTGCTGCATTCATATCTCTCTGTTCCAGGAAGCTGCCCCCCCATTGCCCACACAAAGATGTCGACACATTCACTTATGCACACAACACACACACACACACACACACACACACTCACACTGTTGTCGCTAAGCCTCAGCCGTCCCAATATAAATCCATTGGCATGCTATCAGGCACCCGGCTCTGTCAGATTAACAGCGCTGCAGCGAGAACCGGAATGCAGAAACGGTGGTAATTATGTAAGACTTTGTTCTGTGGAGATTATTAGTTTACCTTAACTCTCTTAGCATGCTTGTTTTTTTCATCTGTTTTATTTGGTCTGTAAAGCACTTCCACCTGCATTTCAATCGATGAAAGGTACTATATAAATAAATCATATTATTATTATTATTATTATTATTACCTTCTCAGAGTGGTAACTGAAATACTGTGAATATGAATATGAAAACACAGCCCACACAGAGTAGGGGAGGGAGGGAGGGCTGATGGAGGGAAAGGGCTGTGTTGTCTTCCACCTTTATCATTCTTCTCATACAGGTAACTGACAAAATAAAGGAAACACTATATTTAGTAAAGTAAGCGTTCTGCCTACTCTGTTATGGTGTGAGCTGCATTTTACTGGCATGGTTTAGGTCCGCTCAACCCCTTCGAGGGCAAGGTAACTGGCAATAAATGCAAAGCCATTCTGATTGATCACCACCATCCTATGGTGAAACATTTCTATCCTGATGGGAGTGGTCTCTTTCAGGATGACAATGCCCCCATCCTCAGGGCACGAGTGGTCACTGAATGGTTTGATGAGCATGACAACGATGTAAACCCTATACCAGTGGTGCCTGAGACAGCGTTTTCCACCACCATCAACAAAACACCGAATTATTTCACATTTCCCGTGGAAGAATGGTGTTGCATCCCTCCAATAGAGTTCTGTACACTCCTACAATCTACGCCAAAGCGCATTGAAGTTATGTAACACACAGAACCACTCATATATGCAGCGAGCTCATTCTGCTTTTATATCTCCCCTCCCTGGCAGCCTGCCACCCCTAGTGGTACTCCCGGCCAGAGCCGAAACTGGCGTGACCTGGTGGAATCGAACCCTGGTCGCAGTGGGCACCATCGGACGTCCTACCTCTACACCACCTGAGAGGCCAGTCTATTGAAGCTTTATTTTGCCCAACACCCTATTAAGAACATTCATCTGTTTCCTTTATTTTGGCAGTTATTTGTTTCTGTTTCATATCTGTGCAGGGGAAAACCAGCAGGCTTCGGGATGACGTCGGGACGTCGCCACTCTGCGGGGCAGGTGTGCAGCATTGTTCCCCTTTCAGCCATTGTTGCTCTGTGGTTCGTGCGACAACAAGTCTAAATCTAGATCTGCTCTTGTTCGTTCGGTTTATTTTTGTCTGCAGAATTGTCCTCCTTGCCCAAGTCGCCGGGGCGGCGCAGAGCGCGTCTGGATCATGGCCAGGCTGTCACCGGAGCAGGCTGAGTGCGGCCATCAGCAGGTCACACGTCTGTCTGGGCTCTGTCTGAGTGCCCCGGTGCCCCCTGCAGAACCTCGGATCTGTGCCACCCGATGCCCCGTCCCCATTAAAACTGTTCCTCTTGGGGCCCCGGGTAGCGTAGCGGTCTAACGCACTCCGCTGGGAGGGCGAGCTGCCTACTGTAGTCGCGGTTCTAAACCCGACCGCGTCAGTCCGACTCTGGCCGGGAGCCCTGATGGGGGGCAGCTTTTGGCTGTCCGCCCCATGCGGTGGGAGGAGGGATAGTCGGCACAAGCTTGCCGAGGAGCAGTAAGGGCTTTAGAACCGCGTTCCTTAGAGCAGGTCAGGAGGTGGATCATTGCCGGCTTCGGGATATTAGTTTGAGCTGGAGGATGGGCGGTGGGCTCGTGAGGGGAGGGCGAATCGAAATAAATACAGGGTTGAATTGGCTACTAAATTGGGAGAAAACGGGGAAAAATTTGAAACAAAAACATATATTTTTTTAAACTGATCCTCCTGGTCGACAAGACAGACGCAGTAATCCTTAAGTGTACCCTGGTCGCCCACAATTCGACATTGATATAATGGAGTGGTGAAGGGTTTGTGGTTTTCTTGATCACTGGTTAAATTGTGGTTGACTTTGTTTACGAGTTTGTGCTTTTCCGGGAGGTTGTTTTCTTGCTCGAGAGCTCCGTGTATACCAGTAAATTACGCCCTCATGCTGACCGCTTCCTGGAGATGTTTTTATTCCAGAATTTTCCACGTCCGTCCAACATGAAAGGTTGCAGGCCTGTCCAGACGGCAGTGGCTTTGGGTCCCAGGTTCACTCTGCTTGTGATTGTCACGTGAGATCCGGTCCCACTCCACCCCGTGTCTTACTATGAGCTCCGCCCCCTTTAGCTTTTTCTGTAAAGTGATGCTGTTCTTACCCGAGCAGGCTGTTTATCTGAACCCGGAACGCAGTGCTGTGTGTTCGTCTTGCACCCTGTTCCGTAGGTCCCACTGTCTCTTTCCTCCTCTCTCTCTTTCACATTTTTCTCCTCTTTCTTTCAGCCCTCTCTCTGATCTCGCCCTGTCTCTTTCTCTCTGTGTCTCTCCCTCTTTCCCTCTCTCTCAGTCTCTCCCTCTCTCTCTGTCTTTTTCTGTCTCTCTTTCTCTCCCTCTCTCTCTGTCTTTCCCTCTCTCTCTCTTTAGATTGCTCTGTCTCTCTCTCTCTCTCTCTCTCTCTCTCTCTCTCTCTCCCTCTGTCTCACCCACTCTCTCTCGCTCTCCCTCTCTCTCTCTCTCTCTCCCCCTGTCTCTCTCCTCTCTCTCTCTTTCCCTCTCTCTCTCCCTCTGTCTCTCTCCTTTCTCTCTTTCCCTCTTTCTCTCTCTCTCCCTCTCACTCTTTCTCTCTCTCTCCCTCTCTCTCTCTTTCCCTCTCTCTCTCTCTGCCTGTTTCCCCCCAGTTGGGTTAAAAATAGTCCCGTATAAATCAAGACAGGATGTATTAAAAATTGTTCCACGTCCCGCTGTCTGCTTTTTTATATTTAGGTTTCCTGTAAATTCGTACCGGAAACCGAGGGGATCGTGAACACGTGCTCTCTTGTGCTGTGTGTTTGCCTCTGCCTGCGTAGCGCACAGGTAAGCCGGCACCACAGTGGGTTCCCTTCGCCTGATGTTCCTGGGGCACACCTGTGATTGGCCAGGGCTGCGCATTAGGTTGGGGATGGGAAGAGGGTTCCTACGCGTCATGGAAAAACCATGGAAACGATTCTGTCATGGAAATGTTATAGAATTTGATGAAAAAGCTCCATGTCATAGAAATGTCTGATTCCATGTAGCGTTATATGTTTTTTTCTTCTTTTACGATAAAGTTACCGCAAAATTACTGTTCCCCTGTCACCGTTGTCGCCACCTGCCACGGCTGTTCACGCAAACACACACACAATGAGATGTGTATTTGCACTGGCAACAAAACTTGTTAAGTTATGAAAGTAAAGTTCCATTTTTGCAATTTTGCAAATGTAATTTTATGTAACCTTAAATTTGTCATTGAAATATCATGGAAAATGGAGATTTGATTTTAGTGGGAACTCTATGGGGAAAACCTGCCCTGATGTCTTTACCTGGGCTGAATGCCATGCGTCACAATATGACTGACTGCACGTGGAAACGGAGGGATCGGAGTGCTGTCCATGGAGCCAGTGTGAATCACCGAGCGATCCAGGCTCCTTGGTTATGGTCACAGCCCAGTCTAGTCTAGGCTGCGTAGTGGAGGGGTCGCAAATGTGGTCTGTTGCTCAGCGGTCTGTAGTTTTTTCCCAGTAAAGGCAGTGTCAGAGAGCGCGGACAGGAGACTTTGGATAACCGCGAGAGCACTGGACTGTAGTGAGGAGCAGCAGCCCAGGTGGGGCTCTGTCATTGGACCCTCGATCACAGTATTTGACCTGATTGGCTTCAGTGAATTTATAGGCGTAATATGAGAGCTACTGTATCTCCCGTGTGTGTGTGTGTGTGTGTGTGTGTGTGTGTGTGTCTCTCTCTCTCTCTCTCTCTCTCTCTCTCTCTCTCTCTCTCTCTCTCCTCGTGTTTCTCACGTTCTCTCTCCATCTCCTTCCAGCTCTGTGTTTGTGGCCAGCCAAGAGATGACCCAGGTGATGACCAGCACCCCCAGGGAGGACCTGCATCTCACTTCCAGCCCAGATCGGCCTTCCTACCAGGTACTTACCACTCTCACTGCACTGTGCGTGTGTGTGTGTGTGTGTGTGTGTGTGTGTGTATACACGTGTGTGCTCCTGTGTGGTGTTTCTGTGTCTGTGTGTATTTGGGTTTTTGTGTGTGTGTGTGTGTGTGTGTGTGTGTGTGTGTGTGTGTGTGTGTGTGTGTGTGTGTGTGTGTGTGTATACACGTGTGTGCTCCTGTGTGGTGTTTCTGTGTCTGTGTGTATTTGGGTTTTTGTGTGTGTGTGTGTGTCTGTGTGTGTCTGTGTCTGTGTGTGTGTGTGTGTGTGTGTGTGTGTGTGTGTGTGTGTGTGTGTGTGTGTGTGTATACACGTGTGTGCTCCTGTGTGGTGTTTCTGTGTCTGTGTGTATTTGGGTTTTTGTGTGTGTGTGTGTGTGTGTGTGTGTGTCTGTGTGTGATCCCACATTTTAAACTGATGTGGGAAATTCATGGTGTCATCATATGATAACCCCCCCCACCCCCAAGAATATTAAATCATAATATAATTCACCCATATATATACAGTATACCCTATAATAATAACCCCCATTAATGCCTCACTCCTATACATGTGCTCCACTATAAACACTTATATCATAAACATATACCCCACCATAGTATATCCACTAGCATATACCGCTCCTTAATATAACCAGCCAAACTAACATACACCCCACATCCATTGTGTGGGGTATTAGCTGGAATATATACCACAGACACACACACACGCACACACATATGCACATCTCACACTCTAAGATACCCTACCCACATACGTGTATCCCGGCCTGCACATGCTTATGTTCCATGCTAACTTAGCCTTAGCAAGTTGGCGGCGGATAGCGTAGCGGTCTAACGCCAAACGGTGTAGTGTGCGCTGCCTGTCAGGGACGCGGTTGGAAACCCGCATCTCTACCAGACCGGCCCTGGTTGTCAGCCCGAGCGGGGGTGGCATTTGGCTGTCCACCCCAGGGGGAGGGGGGAGGGTGAGCCGGCTCGGGTCCGCCGAGAAGCACGGAAAGGGAGTCTCCAGAACGTGGGTGGGTGGTCGCTGCCCACGGAGAATTGGCTTGCCTCGAGTAGTCGAGCGACGGACCCGCGTGGGGATAAATAGAGGGTGCAATTGGCTACCAAATTGGGAGAAAAACTAGAAAAAATCGAAAATAAATAAATATATATATATATATATATTTAGCCTTAGCATTCCACGTGCATACCCTTGCCTAATACATCGAGACATATAATAACCAACACAGACGCATGCGCCCTAGGCTGACAAACCTCTAAGATCTCCCGACGCACACGCACCACTCGGATCCATCAGCTGTAGCCTAGCCTCTGTGAACGCTTTCTTTGTGTTGTGTTGTATTTTATTTAGCCTCTGCCGCAGTAGACCCGCTCCACTGGCCGCACGGAGACACACACTCCTCTGGTGCCAGCTCGCCCCCCTTCTCACCAGAGTCTCTGTGGGTTTATTTCGGTCCCAGACTTTATATGGTGTTATTATCGTTTATTTTCATTTACCTGCCGTCGTCCCAGACCTCCGACATGGTGCGCAGCCAAGCGACCAGCCAAGCGTGGTGCCCTGGTTTTGTGGCCTGGCAGTCTGAGCCATGCAGTGTTCATGCAGTGTTCATGCAGTGTTCTCAGACTGGGGGGGGGAGGGGGTTGGGCTGGCTGTCTCCCCCTGCCACTCCAGCTGCTGTCCCACGGGAGCTTGGTTACTCCAGTCCCCTGCTTCTCCAGGTCCAGGAAGGCCTGTTTTCAAAGCAGCATTGCCTCGCGATGATGTTATTTCAAGATCCACGAATAAAGATTATTTGTAGTATTCTCGTTCTGTGCAGTTTTCTTCCTGCCATGGCCGTGTTTCACAGCACAGTGCCACCGTGTGCGTTGCATTCCGTCCATCTGTCGATGCCCCCCGATTTCCTTCTCCACCAGATACAGGTGTGTAAGAGACTGTGTGTGTGAGTCTGTGTGAGAGGGAGAGAGAGCGAGTGTGGAAGCAGAGTTCGCTGCCCTCGGAGAATTCGCTTGCCTCGTAGAGCCAAACGGCAGACTCATGTGGGGAGGGTAAATCGAAATAAATAGAGGGTGTAATTGGCTACTAAATTGGGAAAAAATTGAAAAAATCTTAAACAAACACTAACAGTGTGTGTGTGTGTGTGTGTGTGCACATGCTCTCTGTTAGGCAGTCTGATGTACTATGGGAAAGTAAAAGGCAAAAGTTGACCTGGTTGCACTGCTCTAGTGTTATGGTGGGGAGTTAGTGGCTTTGGGATCCTTCATCTAAACATGTGATGAAGAAATGTAGGACTGTTACTTGGGGCTACGTGTTCGCTAGAGGAACGCTGTCTTTTTCTCTTTCCATTTCTCTCTCTCTGGTTCTCTCCCGGTCTCTCTGCTCTGGACATCCAAGAGGCCTAACGCTTCCTTTCCACCGGGCCGTCCACCCGGACGTGGATCTCGCCTCGTTCTCTCTCCCTCTCCCTCTCCGCCACTCACTCGCTGAAACGGTGCTAAAAATAGTGATGGGCCCGATCCGGATAGCAGCAGAAACGGGCTGCTCTCCGAGGCTGCAGAGTCTAAGAAAAGCTGTGTACTTCTCCTCCTCTCTCGGGAAGGTGAGAGAGTACAGGCTGGACCTGCGATACAGGACTGGTTTAATGGGGGGGGTGCGCTCTGGGCTCCCAGCTGCTCTGGGCTCTGTCTGCTCCGCACGCGGTCCCAGAGCACGCGGGGTGGTCCTGGCGTCTGAAGCGCAGTTCGGCTCGCTAGCGGCCAGCGTGTTCAAAGGGCTCAGACAGCAGTGCGCTGCAAGTGAGCGAGACCCCAATTATTTTCTGCTCATCTGAGTGGCTTCTCTTCTCCCGATGAATCCAAGGTCAACCTCCGCATTAGCGTGATACGGTGTGAGTGTGTGAGTGTGTGTGTGTGTGTGAGTGTGTGAGTGTGTCAGTGTGTGAGAGTGTGAGAGTGTGTGTGTGTGAGAGTGTGAGAGTGTGAGTGAGTGTGTGAGTGTGAGAGAGTGAGAGTGTGAGTGTGAGTGTGTGAGTGTGTGAGTGTGTGAGAGTGGTATTCCTTATGAAGGTCCCTGCTAAATCGATGAATATATTCCCCCAGCATTCTGTTTTGGACATGTTTTAGATTAGATTAGATTAGATTCACTTTATTGTCATTGCCAGTGCAAACACAAAACAACGAAATTAAGGAGGGTCTAACCAGAAGTGCAAATAGCAGTTATGTACAACTATACAGTATGTGCAGGAAGGATTATTATTGGTAGGAAGTGTGTTTATGACGTGCGTCCCTGTCTCTCTGTCTGGCAGATCTTCCCAGACCCCTCGGACTTTGAGCGCTGCTGTAAGCTGAAGGACCGGCTGCCCTCCATCATGGTGGAGCCCACAGAGGGAGAGGTGGAGAGCGGGGAGCTGCGCTGGCCCCCAGAGGACTTTCTGCTCTGTGAGGAAGAGGAGGAGGAGGAGGAGGAGGAGGAGGAGGAAGGGGGCGAGAGCCAGACCGGACAGCCGGCTTAGAACTCCAAGCGCTAGAGACGCAACGCACATGGGCGCGCTCGCACTCACGCACCTGGTGCTCACACACTCTCATAGACGTTCTCACGGGACACACACACACACACACACACACACACACACACACACACACACACGCGCACACCCCATTCGGCCACAAAATGACAGAGTGCCCCTCCTGCACCAGCCACAAGAAGAAGAGACGCTTCATCCATGCCATCGCTGTGGTGTCTTCCATGGGGACTTTCATCTTTTTTTCATATCATAGTTTATGTTTATGAATATTATAATATACATATTACTGCTGGAGTGGAGTGATTCCCAAGATAGTTATTCAAACATTGTACGTGCGCTTGTGTAGGTTGGTGGGTTTTGTTTTTGTGAATATGACGTGTAGGGCAAGGGGAAGGTGAAGGGGAAGTGTAGCAGAAGGCTGTAAGAGTTCACGTGGGGTGGCGAATGAGAGACGGCCATGTGCAGAGCAGAGAGCCACAGTGGGGGTATGTGCTAACAGCTAGCCTTGTATGTTATTCCCCATCTGGTCCCAAGCAACATCTCTGCGGGCGAGCGCACCGTTAACGTGACTGACAGCAGTGAGTCACCCTGTGATCGGAGATGGCCCCAGGACCGGGGCATGCTGGGATGTGTATTTTTCTCACGGCCTCATTTGTTCCTAAAGCTTTGCTGACCAAACCCCTGAACTTTGTGTACGAGTCATGTGGCTGTGCGTTTCTGAACTGAATGCACCTGAGGGCGTTTTGCTAAAATACTTAAACAAAGGAAATGTGTTTGGTTTGGTTGCCAAGCATTTTTATCAACTGGGATGCATTTCTGGGGGGTTTCACTGGGACCACATCTGAGGAAACCATATCCAACCTCAATCCCCATTTTTGCGCAGGAGATTTTCAAACGGTTCCACAATCAGCGATGAGGACAAATCAATCCAAATCCTTGTCAAATTTGTTTTTTCAAAGAACTTAAAATTAATTTCAAGCTTAATTTTGATCAATAACTTCAACTGGCAATGGTAGTGTGCTGGTAGTGTCCCGAGGGAACAACCCTTAGTCGTATCCTGGTTTAAAGTGTTCTAAAATTGGTATTGTGTTTTCAAAGTTTAAAGTTGAGCATTGTCTGCCTCCTCTGTGAATATGTTCACCGTCTGTAGAGTTCAGTCGTTATATATCATTTCTGTGGTGACAATGTCCCACATTGTTGCAAGGCTTAAGTAACGTGTGGGGAGGAAAAAAAAAAAAACCTGTTTTGACTCTGAATCCCTTTTCAGTTTAAAAATTGAACATATAATATTAATGTTGATGTTTAATATTGACGTTCCTCAGCAAAGCGAGCGTAAAAAAGGGCAGAAATTGAAAGACAGCATCTCCAATAGGCTTATTTCTGCGCCTTGCTGATTATATTGTAAAGCAGGGACTGAATCATTTTAGCAGCACTGTGCAAGGACATCCTGCTTTCCCTTCAAGGCCCAGAGCTCCGCTTCAAAGCAGAACGATTTCCTCATGTCAAAAGAAAGAAAATGTAAAGACTCATTTTCTGAAATGACGTCAGATGTTAACGTTAAATGTTTAGTGTTGTTTTTCCTCAAATTGTATGTGATTCCCGTGTTTCTCAAAACAAGCTGTACTGAATCAGATTCCTGACCGCTGATGGGTGCGAAAGATCTGTTTTACCTTGTCTTCACGTATATATAAACCTATATTTGACATTTGTGTTCCCTCTTCAATGCTCTGTGCACTGACGTCTGGGAAGGCCACGCACGGCAGAACTTCGACTCGACTCGACGAGAACAATAATGTCAAAGGTCTGGTACTTTTCCTAGAAGACCGCATGACCTTTGCTGTCCAAGTGTTGCCTTTTAAAGTGTCTTTCAGCGGAGTGGAGGAAACGCTTTATGTAGTAAGGGAAACCAAACATTTTTTTTTTTTCCATCTGCTTGCGTGAGTCTTTTCTTGTGCAGGTGTGAGTATTTTGTCATCACTGTGAGTGTCTCATTTTGTGAATGAATTGAAGGGTCTGTGTTTCCTTCGTCTGCGCCGCCTCCGTTTTATCGTTATGAGCGCTTTTGTGAAGCTCGGGGACGCTGGCCGCCATTTAATCCCTTCTGTCCGTCAAAGTGTTCCATCACTTTCTCTGCCGCCAGACGGAGGCTGTAAATAAACATTCGAAAGTGCTTTCCAACCTAGGGGTGTCTGTTGTGGTGTGAAGTGGCATAATTATGGGATGGAGAGGGTGAATATAGGAGGTTTAAGGCTTGGGCCTAGTCTCATTCACTAAGAGGGGGGGGTGAACCATGCCAGGAAAATGTACCCCACACCATAACAGAGCTGCTAGAACCCTTCATTTATTCAAATGTTCCCTTTATTTTGTCAGTTACCTGTGTATATATATTCCACCCACCCCCTACACACACACACACACACACATGCAAACACTGACCCATCACACGCACCACCCCATTCTCTTTTCAGAAGTGAGTTTGTGTGTTTGGACTGCGGCAGAAGCTTCGATCAGAACTGCTCGTGAGTTTACCTGTGATTGATGGGCTCTGACGTTCAGCTCGTTGGCCTCCCTCGTTTTCCGTCAGGCTCTCTCTCGCTTCGGTGGCGGTAATTTAGCCCGTAACGTCTGGCTCGATTTATAGACGGAGCCGGTGTCAATTTGTCCCCGGTGCGTCACAATCTGTGCGTGGCGGTTCAAACCTCCACCTCTCGCCTCTCCGCCCACATTGTGACGACACCGGTGGGGGAAAGGTTCGAGTTGCATCACTGCGTCCGTGTCTCCGGAACGATGCGCCAGCCTGCAGACTTGCAGCCATATTCTCTGTCGCCATGGCAGCCGGGACAAACTCATTGGAGCAGATTGAAAATGTGACCTCAGCAGTCTGTCAGCAATAGATTCTGTAATGGCCTACTAACTCATGCATCGCATATCAAGCGGTATATTCAGTGACGTAACTAGCACAGTGGCTTGTCACCACTGGCACATTGATTTGAAGGGTCGAGGCAGCGGATTGTACAAATCATCAGCAATACAAACCGTCTGTGCACTCGTCATCATCAGCATCATCATTTCATCTTAATATACATGTAGCTGCCAAAACAAAGGCAACACTTGAATAAATGATGGATCCCTTTTAATAGGTGCAGTACCGCGGGTGTCCATTGCGGTGTGCCAGGTGGATAGGCTCAGCACTCCCTTTTCCACCACCCCGCCCCCCACCCCCTCTCGGTGTTGCCTTTATTTTGGCAGTTACCTGTAGTTACCTTTTGCTGTCAGTCAAAAACGGGTGGAATTGCTACAGTAAGCTAAGTGTGTCATTCTGATTAACTGGAGAGATTCCAAGGTCCTTGGGGCAGTTCCTGTAAGGAGAACAATGACACAGTTGACATTCCCTTCCTTCTTCCTGTTTCCTGCTTCCTACTTCCTGGAAACGCAGACACTTCCTACCTGCACAAAGCAGTGTTTCTCGTGAAGCAGTGGGACAGAAGTGCAAGGGGCGGGCTGGAAAGATGAGGTCTGCTCAATACTTCACCGGGGTTACAAGGTCCATTCTACCAGCCTTGTAGCTGAAAGCCACAGTGACAGCACTCTGTGGACACTGTCCGTGAAAAGATGTGGCAGGCCAGGGTGAGCTCACTGCTCAGAGGTCTCATACGGATGATTAGTGAATTGAGCCCTGTTTTAGAAAGCCTCTGAGACAGTGGCCTGGGCTGACCTCATTTTCAGGCCAGTTTGAGCTCTGCCCATGTTCTTTATCAATTGTTTGCTGAGACCAGGGGTGGGCAATCCCGGTCCTGGAGGGCCGGTGTGTATGCAGGTTTTTGTTTCTACCAAGTACCCTGGCTCAATTAGCTAATTAGTTGGATACACCAATGCAGGTTCTGATTTAGACCACAGTAACATGTTTCATATGGGAATACAAGAACAGTCTTCAGCTGTCATTCATGAAATTTTGCTAAAATGTTAGATTACGTAAATGATTTGGCTAATTAAATAATTAAGAGCAGAAGTTGGCATGAAATTCAGAAACGGATCCGGCCCTCCTTGCCCACCCCTGGCTTAGACCATATGTGTCAAACTCATTCCATCGAGGGCCGAGTGTATGCAGGGTTTTGTTGCAACCAATGCACTACACCAGGTGATTTCAATTAGTTCCCCTCCTTGGTTGAAGAAGTGAGCTAATTAGTGAAATCACCTGGTGTAGTGCACTGGTTGCAACAAAAACCTGCATATACTCGGCCCTCCATGGAATGAGTTTGACACCCCTCGCTTAGACACTCAGTGTCGACTTTCAGGGTTGACTGCTGGAGTCGCCATCAATTACACATCATCAGTCCACACAGCTAGATATTACTAATGTTCCGTTGGCGTGTGACTTTATCATTGTAAGTGACCAAGTTTGTGCGATGTGCCTTTTGGAAATGAGCATTGCGCACGCAAAACAGAAAGAATGCTAATGCTAATAAAAGATAACTGCACGTTAAGGCAAATAGAAACAGCTGAAACGCACACAAATCTTACCCCGCACTTTAGCTGCATTAAAACAATCGATCATTCTCAGGTGCAAATGATTAATTAAGTAGTTGCTAACACTCAAATAATTCCCCTCCCGTACCTTTTTCCACCAAACTTCAATTTGTAAACGTGTGTGTTTCGCTGACTGTAATTGAGTGCATCACGGTAAATTCTCTGCAACATTTTCATGAAAACAAACCTTTTTGCAAAAGCAATTCAGGTTATGTACCTTTGTGAGGGGTACAACTGCCACCTGGTTATCAAACTTTCCTCTTTCTGGTTACAAGCCCAGAGCCATACCTACTTACCTACACCTGGTTCTGTGTAGCTCAGTAGGTAGAGCATGGCGTTGGCAATGCTTAGGTTGTGGGTTCATTTCCCATTGGGACCACATATACTGAAACATGCATTCACTACTGTAAGTCGCTTTGGATAAAAGCGTCTGCTAAATGGCATATATTATATTATTATACCTGCCACCCATTCATTTCAGATGACAGGCATCTTTGAGACATTTTAAAGAAGCCAACAGCAAATTTGAACAAGGGGCCAGACAAGTAACACCGCTGAGCTAGAGAGACTGGAGGAGGGCGTGATGCGCTGTGTTGTCTGCTCTGTATGTGCCGCGTGTGAGCTGAGCGGCTGTTAGAGACCAGGGAGCAGACACTGATATCTCTCCCTGGTCATACCTGGCGTTCTTTCCGATGGAGACCATCCGGCACGCTCACCAAATGCGGCCAGAGTACAACCAGAGGCCATCTCCATTACACTGACACTGATCCTGTCGGCTCACTGGCCTCATTTTCCGTTCCTGAAAACACCTCCCACAGGAAAACTGCTCTTTAAAGTTCTCCTCTTCTGTGTGTCTCTCCAGCACTCCTTCTCACTCTTTCACATTCATTATCATGCTTTGTCAGTACCATAGGGCATGAGAATGGCCAGAGCAGTAAGTGTCACAGCGTTAAATAGCAGACTGCACCGGGTTCTGTAGCTTTGCAGTATAAAGACGTGTGGGTGTTTGTGTGTACGTGTGTACGTTTGTGCGTGTGTGTGTGTGTCTATTATGAGTGTATTATGAGCGTGTGTGTACGTGTATGAATGTGAGTATGTACGTGTGTACATACTCATGCATATGTGTATGTGAATGCGTGTGTTTGTGCATGCATGTGTGGGTGTGTGGGGGGCGTGAGTGCGTATGTGTGGGTTTGTGTGTGTGCGCGCATATGTGTGTGTGTGTGTGTGTGTGTGTGTAAGAGAAAGAGTGGGTGTTTGCAGTGCTCTTTGTGTATAAAATGAAAACAGAGCTGTGGGTAAACAGGTAAAACCCTGAGGGCCGATAACATCGGGTCTGCCGGTTGCTCTGCTGCAACTCCCACTGCAAGAGAGGGAGAGAGGGATGGAGGAGAAAGACACAGGGAAGTAGAGAGAGGATGGGTGGAGGCAAAAGTGACAGGGAAGGTGAGAGATGGGTAGAAGCAAGTGTGAGAGAGATAGAAATAGAGAGGATAATGGAAGAGAGAGAGAGAGAAAGAGACTATTACACCTCTCCAGTCTCCAGTAATGACATCCACGTGATACTAATGATAAAGAGGACTATATAAGAATACTTTAAGAAGATATTAAATCCTGATCTGTAGATATGAACAGTGTCTTGTTGTGAATGACAGGTCTCCTGTTGGCTCTCAGAGGTCCTGTATAAATGTATTTCATTTCTCAGAGTAAATAAAGAAAAAAAAGTATTCTGCAAGGATAATCACTATGAGAGAGGGTTAGTTTCACATTCCCTGCTAACCACAAACACCCCTATCATTCCCTTCAAACGTGCATATAAGGTATGCAAAGCTTGCTATTAGGCTAACAGCTGGCACCTTTCTGTGGAATGCATTAATTGCACTAATTTATTTTCGTTTTGGAGCGGAGAGATATGGCGGTTCTGTTACGGTGTGGGGTGCATGTTCCTGGCATGGTTTAGGTTCACTCAACCACTTGGAGGGCAAGGTAAATTCCAATAAATACAAAGCCATTCTGCGTGATCACCTTCATCCTATGGTGAAGCATTTCTCTCCTGATGGGAGTGGTCTCTTCCAGGATGACAATGCCCCCATCCACAGGGCACGAGTGGTCACTGAATGGTTCGATGAGCATGAAAACGATGTAAAACATATGCCATGCTGTTGCCACACCTCAATCCAATTGAGAGGGGGAGAAAGGGACAAAAGCTGAGAGAGGGATGGGTGCAGAGAGAGGGAAGAGACAGAGAGGGAGGCAGAGGGATAGGGCGATGGGAAGAGAGGGAGGAGAAAGAGAAAATAAAATGGAAGAGGGACAATTGGAGAGGAGACAGCCAAAATGGCATCAAATGAATTCAAAAAAAGTATTTGGAAAATGAAACGTGTATTTGACCCAGGTCGAGAGATGGGGACAGAAACAGAGGGATGGGATGACAAAAATAAACTTTGGCAAGAACAGCAGAGGGAGGGGAAAAGAAAGCTATGCACATAATGGGGGAGGATCAGCACATTTAATTTCTCCTGTCCTTTCTTTGAACCCCGACCCTGGGCCTTTCACTTCTGCTACTTTATTCCCTCCCTCTCTTCTCTCATCCCCCTCCCCCAAAATCAACCTCTCTTATCTCTTCCGGCTCCCTCTGTTCCTCTTTCCTCTCAAGAAGTGAAGGTTACAGGGAGCAAGAATGTTTAAAAGCAATAAACTCAGACATTCTTTCCGATAAAGCCTCGTTAAAAGGCTATTTATAGACAATTTTAAAAATAAACCTAAAACACTGTATTCAAAGTCTGAAAGACGGTCACACACCACACACACAAAGTAAAGCAGAAACACAATTACCCCGCCTTCACACATATACACAAACCGATCAGCACTGTACTGATGTATTCTGAAACACAATTCATTCCCCGAACACACTCTGATTCATTCACTCACACCAACACACTCTGATTCATTCACTCACACTAACACACTCGTAACACACTCTGATTCATTCATATACTCACAAAATAATGTACCGATCAGCACTGTACTAATGATTCATTCACTAACACGAACACACACTGATTCATTCACTCACACTAACACACTCTGATTCATTCACTCACACTAACACACTCTGATTCATTCACTCACACTAACACACTCTGATTCATTCACTCACACTAACACACTCTGATTCATTCACTCACACTAACACACCTCTGATTCATTCACTCATTCATTCACATCATATGAATGCACTCTAATGAATTAAATCCCATTCAGAACTCACATTAAATCACACTAAAGTACTCTGATGCTCTCACTCACACAGACGCACTCTGACACACTCACATAGACCCTCCGATGCATACTGACGTGTTGTTCACATAAAACAGAGCAACCCAGAACTCCAGCTAAAACATACTATACGTTTAATATCACACAGCTTCAATGCTGGTGACGTTTCATGAGAAGTCACTGTGACAGCCAGGCCTTCCCTCCTGTCTGAGGCAAGTGCGAGAGCCCAGATGCTGGGGGTTTGGAGTGACTCCAACCTGAGCCTTAAACACCTCCACAAAGAACCTGCATAAGAAAGATTTTATGAATATGGCAACAGAACAGGTCAGTAACTGAGTGAAAATTCATTCGATTTGAATAAATTCACATAATTCTGTTGTTTATTCAGAATGGAGCAGCTCTCTCGAATTTAAAATCCATTCTAGGTCCCCAATAACATAATTTTTCCAAACTGCAGGCGTCACCAAAACAAAAGGTACAATTTGGTCTTCTTGTGCTCAAAGTCCATATACACAGCAAAAATATGTTTTTACTTATTGAACATTAATTATTTTCACATACAGCCCCTAGTATTCAAGATTATCTTGGGGCTGGTTTAGAGATTGTGTATACTAGTCTTTTACTAACTGAGACTCTACAGCATATTAATGTCAAAACACAAACCGTGCATATTCTCTGGTTTGAATTTATTTCAAACAACAAAACTTTCCCCCCAGAAATCGATGCTTACCATTGAGCTGGAAATTCACCAAGCTGATGTTTCCAAACGAGACAGATATCAGAACCTGATAAACATAAAAGTAATAGCATTGTTTAATGCGCTGTGTAACAGCGCCCCCTGGTGAACATACAGCTGCTGTGCTTTTGGAGGAGAGATGAGAGGGAGGGTAAACATCAGTGTCATAAGATACAGTATATGGCCAAAAGTCAGTGGACACCCCTACTAATTATTGACTTCAGGTGTTTCAGCCACATCCATTGCCAACAGGTGCATAAAATCCAGCACATAGCCATGCAATCTCCACAGATAAACATTTAGAATTCACAATGGTTCGTAAAGAGTTCAGTGACTTTAAACGCGCTACTGTCATAGGATGACCTTTGCCTAAGTCAGAAATTTATTTAGATGTGCCCCGGTCAACTGTAAGTGCCATTATTGTGAAGTGGAAGCGCCTAGGAGCAACAACAGCTCGGCCACAAAGTGGTAGACCACGCAAACTCACAGAGCGGGGCCGACGAGTGCTGAAATGCATAGCGCGTAAAAATCGCCTATCATCTGCTGCATCACTCACTACAGAGTACCAAACTGCCTCTGGAAGCACCATCAGCACAAGAACTGTGCGTCGGGAGCTTCATGGAATGGGTTTCCATGGTCGAGCAGCTGCACACAAGCCTCACATCACCATGCGCAATGCCAAGCGTGGGCTGGAGTGGTGTAAAGCATGCCGTAACTGGACTCTGGAGCAGTGGAAACGTGTTCTTTGGAGTGATGAATGCTGTCAGTCTGATGGAATCGCGGATGCCAGGACCTTACCTTCGAATGCATAGTGCCTACTGTAAAGTTTGGTGGAGGAGGGATAATGGTCTGGGGCTGTTTCTCAGGGTTTGGGACAGGCCCCTTAGTTCCAGTGAAGGGTATTCTTAATGCTACAGGATACGAATACATCTTAGGCAATTGGGCGCTTCCAACTTTGTGGCAACAGTTTGGGGAAGGCCCTTTGCTGTTCCAGCATGACTGTGCCCCTGTGCACAAAGCAAGGTCCATAAAGACATGGTTAAACGAGTTTGGTGTGGAGGAATTGGATTGGCCTGCACAGAGCCCTGATCTCAACCCCATTGAACACCTTTGGGAGGAATTAGAACACCGATTGCGAGCCAGGCCTTCTCGTCCAACATCAGTGCCTGACCTCACAGGTGCTCTTTTGGCTGAATGGGCACAAATTCCCACAGACACACTCCAAAATCTTGTGGAAAGCCTTCCCAGAAGAGTGGCAGCTGTCATAGCCGCAAAGGGGGGTCCAACTGCATATTAATGTCCATGGTTTTAGAATGGGATGTCCAACAAGCTCATATAGGTGTGATGGTCAGCTGTCCACTGACTTTTGGCCATATAGTGTATGAATGTTCAGTATATGCACAAAACAACCACCAACAAGGTGAACTCTTACAGCTTTTGTTCTGACTTATATAACACACGATACCGAAAGGGTCATACATTGTAATCAATCCAATAGAGTTGTGGCCATGGTCATTTTCTCATTGTATGGTCCATTCATTGAGCTACCCACACAGAAACCTAGCATGGCCAGTACATTTAAATGGAAAAATGTAATAAATTGAATGAAAAATGAAATGAAATTGCCAGATGTTTGTTTTTATGAAGGGGATAAAGGGTTGTTCTTCAGGTCGGATGGGGGTTCTCCCATTGCTCACCTAATTTTGGTTGGGAAATACTTGCATTTTACATTTACATTTTAAGCATTTAGCAGATGCTCTTATCCAGAGTGACTTACAAGATGAGCATTAATACATAGAACAATCATAGTTCGCGCAAGAGATCAGTGCAGTAATACAGCAATAGACAACGTTGCAGGCAGCTGTATACCATACCTGTAACACTGGGAAGGAAAAGGTTAGTAAATTGTTGTTTTTGAATTTTTTATTAAATGAGTAGGCAGGGATACATATACAAGAAGTGTTGAGCAAGTAGGCAGTGGTGATGACAATTGGCTAGATGTACAGAATTCTGTGGTAGTGGAGTCTGAAAAAGGTGGGTTTTAAGTCTCTTGCGGAGGATCGCAAGTGATTCCGCGGTCCTGACCGATTGCAGAAGGTCGTTCCACCACAGGGATCAGGACAGAGAAGAGGCGAGACCGCGAGGAGCGGCTGCCAGGCGCCCGGAGGGATGGGACAGTCAGTTTGCCAGAGGAGGCGGAGCGGAGGGGTCTGGCTGTGGTGTAGGGTGTGATGAGTGTCTGGAGGTAAGGGGGAGCAGTTCTTCCAGCCGCTTGAAAAGCAAGCACCAGTGATTTGAATCGCCTTAAGAGTTGTAGGCCTGTCCCACACCTGCGATGTCCGTCAATGCAGGACGATGCTTTTCACCGCACTGAACAAAAGTGCCCACCGAAGTGCCTCGACAGGATACACCAGTCAAGAGGCCCACTCCACAGACTCAAAGTACTTTCTCGGTATACAATTCAACAGGATGTGTTTGATTAAGCGCTTCTCCGCTGGTAATCAAACACATTCATAATATTTGCCCAACCGTTGTGCAATCACACTAGGGCAGGGGTGCCCAAGTTCGGTCCTGGAGATCTACTGGGTGTGCAGGCTTTTGTTCCAGCCCTTCACTAACACACCCGATTCCATTAATCACTTCACTAACACACCTGATTCCATTAATCACTTCACTAACACACCTGATTCCATTAATCACTTCACTAACACACCTGATTCCACTAATCAACTGCTCGTCAAGGCAATGAATGTTCAAATCAGATGCGTTAGTGAAGGACCGAACTTGGGCACCGCTGCACTTGGGACTTTTGAGTTCAAATGATTCGCTTCAAAAGGGATTTGTCTTTTTTATTTAGTGTCCCTTTGATATACTCAGCATAGAAAATAACGGATCAACAAAACCCAGGACAACGGAAGAACTGAATAATATTCAATCTTGAAATGAGTGTGAACAACACGAACAAGGTACCGATTTACTGCGGCCCGCTCACAAATTAGCCCGTTGCGCCAGCGTTGAGGGTCTCCTGAGATCTGACCGTTTGGGGTCGGACACTAGATCGCCACCTACTGCAGAGGGCAAAACGGGAGAGGCGGCCATTTTAAATGACGTGATGAGTTTGAGATGACTTTGAGAAGACTTCGCACCGCCTGGTCGCTGCCTCAGCGTGGCCTCTAACAGCTTCAGAGGTTACACTAAGCTAAAGCGCGTTGCGCTCCCTCGTCTTTTGACCGTGCATCGGTGCGTTACGCTTTATCCAGAGCTCAGAAAACGGCAGAGACGGCTGGTCTTCGCCGGGAGGTTTGGCTCGGGACCGAGGATCGCGCCGCCCGCCTGGGCCCCACTCCACCGTGTCCTGGAAGAGAAGAAAACCGAGAGAACGGAACGGGACCCGACTGCCAGTCCAAGGGGCGAGTGAGATCTGACTCAGGAAGGCTCTCTCCCAGCAAACATTCCTTTTATTGATAAATCAGCACTACACAAGAAGACTGCAAAGGAACAACATTCCTGGCTTAAACTGTACCCAAAAAGAAAGAAAAATAAGTATGAGAGTCATAATAATTAGGACAATAAAAATACTAACAATTGTAACAGAAATTATATTAATGATAAGTATACACTAACACCGCACGTATGATTTTTGTTTGACCAACTGCGCAAAGTCTTCACAAGGGCATTGTGGGTATTGTAGTCATGACCGCTGTGTGTCCTGCGCTGCAGTGCTGGAACACTCCCAGCCCCCCCTTTCTCCAGGGGGTAAGATCAAAGTCAATGTTTTTGGACTTTTCTTTCTTTTCTAAATGAATCCCTCAGGTCCCTCCCATGGCCTATGGGCAGAGAGGAAGTTGTGTGCGCTGACGAGAACAATGTCCTCTACAGCCTGGACTGTGCGCTAACATCGGCCCCGTGTGCAAAACCACGAAGGCAGTCCGCGACAGCCCTGCGCGCACACACAGGCGCCAGCTCAGAGACCGGGGAGAAACGCGCGCAGGAGGAAACCTCTCGAGCGCTACGTGACCGCGTCCCTCCAGACTCGCGTGTCCTCTTCACTGCGCTACCGAGAACTGCGTAAGCCCCGGTAAGATGGGTCCTGCGTGCGGCGCCGTGTCCAAAGCGTCCAGCCCCTCCCCACCCTCGGCCCGGGCGAGGGTGCGTGCGTCTGTCTGTCTGTCTGCGCATGGCAACGTGGGCAGCCAGCGCATGCGCACAAGCGCAAGGACGAGCGCGCGGCCGTCGAAGCATGCCAGCGTGCGTACGCATCTCTGCGTTACTCTGAGCGCAGCGGGGGTCTGCATGCCCGCCTGTGTGCGTTCCGTTTCCATACCTGCCGACATTCAGACCGGAAATAGGGGAGATGTTTGTGGAACTGTTGACCGGGGGGTGGGTGGCAAGATGGTCATGAAAGACTAGACCAGGGTTCTTCAAATCCAGGTCCCGGAGGGCGCAGGGGGCATGCCGGTTTTTGTTTTCACCTCATAATCAGCAGCCGATTTGAACCCTAAAAAGCCAGGTGAACTGTGTAATCAACCGCTTTCATTGAGTAACAACGAAAAAGCGGCATGCCCCTGCGGCCCTCCAGGACCGGATTGGGAGAACCCTGGACTAGACTCTTCCCGGGTAAAATGGGAGAGAGTTGGCAAGCATGTACAGCTCGTAATTGTATGACAAAATGATTTAAAATTCAGCAGATTAAAAGCAGGGGAAATACGGGAGAAATCACAAATACGGGAGGGGGGCACGGAACTGTTGGCAGGTATGGGTCCAATGTGTGGTGTATCTGGCTCTGTGGGTCAAAGTGTGCCTGTGAGCAAGAATTAGGGGAGGAAGGGAACCTTTCAGACTTGTAAGAGTTATTAGTACTAAAGAAGCAGTCTAGCCTTCTCATTTATGAAAATATATCAAGAATTATGAAAATACTTAAATCAGGCTCTTGAATTTAGCCTCTTTTTGGGTCAAAACGCTGTCCCAAAGTGAAATGTCATTTTTACCCTCTACGATGAACTAAGTTCATTATTCCACCTACCCTTTTCCTACACATTTACATTTTCAAATCAACCTCAACTTTAAAAGAATATACGATCACTCAGGAAAGGTAAGATGATTTACATACATCATATACCAATTCACAGCAAATCATTAAAAAAAAGTTCAGCTTCAAATAAAAATACAATCTCTTTATCATAATACATGTTATTTCATGTAATCAGATCTTTTTGCTGTTCAAACAATTCAACGTTAGGTGCACAAAAGCAATACTATCACACTAAGCACAATTAAATCAAAATAAACAAGCTTCTTGTTAGGTGATTTAGTAGGATAAATGAGTAAACCTTGCAGGCTTGTTAAGATACAATTACACACTGGTTCAGGATAATTATGAATAACATAGTTTTAAAGGTTCTTGCTCTCCCATATTTCTAGCTCATTGGCCA
This sequence comes from Aldrovandia affinis, assembly GCA_029706075.1. Classification (NCBI taxonomy): domain Eukaryota; kingdom Metazoa; phylum Chordata; class Actinopteri; order Notacanthiformes; family Halosauridae; genus Aldrovandia; species Aldrovandia affinis. The sequence continues at coordinate 575,513 of JAINUG010000341.1, forward strand.
GCGCTGTGTGTTTGTGTGTGTTTGACTGCGCACATGTTGGGCTGTGTGTTTGACTGTGTGTTTGACGTGTGTCATGGTGGGTGTGGTAGGCCAGGCTCCAGGTGGGTGGGAGGCCAGTGTGTGACAGTCAGTGGGTGTGGTAGGCCAGGACAGGTGGGTGGGAGGGCCTGACAGGGGCCACAGGAACTTGGGGCTTTCTGGGGTGGGGGATGACATTAGTGGATGACATTAGTGGGGGGAGGTGGCACTTGTGACAGAGCGGACTCAGGAGTTGTCGGAAGGGACGTGCTCCTCGAAGCCCTCGCTCTCCCTCACCAGCGCCCTCTCCAGGATGACGCGGCCCTCCTTGTAGCGCTGGCTGTCCTCGGTGGCGAACTCGTAGATCCAGCCGAGCTTGCTGTTACAGTTCTTGCAGCTGACGTCGCGCACCATGTGCCTGCCCGTCAGCATCACGCGGTCCTGCACCTCGCTGTACTGCAGGTTCACCACCTGGGGGCGACAAAGGAGCTTAAGACCCGGAGCCGTAGTTCACATGCGTTCAGCCGAGACATTTAGTGTTTCAGCTCTGAAACGTCACAGTTCTGGCAACTGGGTGCAGAAAACGAAGGTGAAGGTGATATAGAAAATCTATTCAGGGTAGGAATTTGGGGTATTTTTGGGTGTGTCAGGGTGAAATGGGCGTGTCGTGTCAGTGTGTAATGGGTGTGTCCTGTGGGTGTGGACAATGGCGTGGGGGCATGTCAGTGTGTAAGTGGAACATGGGCGGGGGCGTGTCAGTGTGTAAGTGGAACAGGGCGTGGGGGCGTGTCAGTGTGTAAGTGGAACACCGTGGGGGGTCGCAGGCGTTGGCCGTGCCTTGTTGAAGAGGAAGGCGCGGCCCGTGGCTCCGGTGAAGCGTGTGGAGATGAGCTCCGAGCGGTTGGTGAGGATGGTGTCACAGTTGGCGCAGGAGAAGAGACGCGTCCCTCCGATGTGGTCCAGGAAAATGCGCCCCATGGTGCCGTCCTCAGCCGGGACCCACCTGCAGAGGGCAGAGGCCACCTGTGACCCTGCATTTTAACAGCGGGCAACTGGGCAACTAGTTGCCGGAAATGCATTCATTGTCTATGAGAGCGGGCAACTACCGGCGACTGCAGGCGATTCGGCGATGTTAAATTTGTGGGCGTGGCGGCTGTTTTTAGTTGCAGAGGCTGGCTGCTCATCTCAGCGTGTCTCTCTCTCTCTCTCCACGCGAACCAACACAACACACCGAAATTTGGTTCCTAGTTCCGACACAACATGGATGACACACACACAGACAACACACACAGAGAGCTCCACAGCACTCACCCCATGGTTGAAGGGTTCATAGCCAACTAATATTTATGGGAAAGATTCCCCCATCTCAACCCTGCCTCTGTCTCCTCTGAACTCCACGTCTGAACAGCGCAGTGAACAGCGACCGCACCTCCTACCTCTCAAATAACCCTGCATTTACCTACAGTGTGCAAAGCAACAGCTGCTGCACATGCACACCGGCGAACAGTACTTCACCGACTCGTGCAATGAAACTTGCCTGCACTGCTCAATAAACTTAAACTGGGGATAAGGCCGGGACAACAATAATAAGGAATTGACGGAGTCCACAGCAGCAGGACAGTTGGCCAGGGTTCCTCAGGTTACCCCTGCCTTAGAGCCCTCCAATGATGCCTTCCAGGCACTAACATGCTCCCAGCTGCCTTCAGTGGGAAGTGCGCCACATTACATTTTACATTTTAAGCATTTAGCAGACGCTCTTATCCAGAGCGACTTACAAGATGTGCATAAATACATGGTAGGAACAATCATAGTTCGCGCAAGAGATCAGTGCAGTAATACAGCAATAGACATCATTGCACTGGGGCACTGGTGACTCGAGGGGAAGGACTGGTGATCCCATATTAGTAGCAGGGAGAAAAAAAGAGTTCCAAAACCAGGCCAACACTGGAAAGCATATTTGTGTGCACAGGGTGTTTTACAACAGATATTTTACAAATCCAAGATTCTTCCGCATACAAACTGTGACCCTTTCATATCCCTGTATTTAAAGTATAGGAAACAGGACAGAATCACACCGACACACCTGGCATACTGAAAATAGGTCTATACTGATAGCAAACACAATGGCTTGCAGTCATCTCTACATTAAAGAAAATATATATATATACTCAATTTCATTGAACAAATCCCCCAAATAATGGACAATCACAAAAAGTCACTGTTCCTCCATAAAAGGCTGAGGTACATGCTGACGCCTGTGTCATCGGTTATTTGCATACTTACTCATCAGCACCATCGTGCTCAACGGGTTTTAGTGAGCTCAATACTGTCAGATTTTCACTTGCATTGTTATTATTAGTTTACTTGTAAGGGACAAGCACAGAGAACATTGACAGCCGCAGAAGCAGTGCCCGATGCACTGTACATGTGTATACAGGTGAAGCTCATTTCCAACGCCAGTCCCTTGATGAGCATTGATAGTTCAATCATCTCATCTCATCTTCAGCCGCCTATTCCTGGTCAGGGTCGCAGGGGGGCTGGAGCCCAAGACCTTCTTGCTGTGAGGCGACAGTGCTATCCACTGCACCACCGTGCTGCCTTAGTTCAATCAATCAATCAATAAAATAATAAAATGCATTGTTACAGTTTAAAATCAATGCATATAATGACCGAAAACAACAACAGCAACAACCATACATGACACAAAAAATTATAATAATACAAAAATAAGAGAACATGAGCTCAAATACAGTAATGATTAGTTGGTGTCATGATTACAATTTTGGCTAAGTTTTAGACTTGATTGTTGTGGAAAACATTTTAAAATCTTGGATTTGTTTTGAACTGCCAGGTAGAGAATTCCAGAGTGTCCTGCCTTTAATTGAAAATGCAGTTTTCCCAAAGGAAGCTCTGCAATGTCTGATTCTACTGATTCTCTGCAATGTCTAGTTTCCTTCCGTGATGCTTCGGGTGTTAGTGGCAGTTTGGTGAAGTCTAGCAGGTGAATGTATTGCATAGGCTATGCGTCTTTAATCAACGTCTCATGCAGGAACACGATGGGAAATGCGAACGCTGTAAAATGCATAACCTAGTACAAAATAGCCTGGCCTAACCGTCCTGCTCTCTGTGGTTGGCGCCTGCAGTGTGACACACTGTGTACCGTGCCTACATTTACATTTCACATTTACATTTTTAGGCATTTAGCAGACGCTCTTATCCAGAGCGACTTACACAGTTTACATTTCTTTACATACAATCCATTTATACAGCTGGATATTTTACTGAAGCAATTCAGGTTAAGTACCTTGCTCAAGGGTACAACAGCAGTGCCCCACCTGGGAACTGAACCTGCAACCTCTTATTTACAAGCCCAGCTCCCTAACCGTTACACTACACTGCCAGCCCATATACACTGTGCTCCCACTGCTCTCTGCGATGGCTTTTGTCCGTATCAGTGTGTCCTTCCCTCCAGGGACACACAGGCTGTGGCCCCACACATAGTCAGGGGCCACAGCTTTACTGGGCTGCGTGGCCGCAGAGCTAGGCGCTCTGGATTCGGAAGACTCCACCCGTAGACGGCCCTCGGTTTGCCTGCGAGCCCATGGAGAACGACTGCAAGAGAGGCGTGAGATAATGCGCGGGGTGCGCGACGCAACGAGACTGCGATCCACACAGGCTACACGCTGATCGTGTTGTGGTGTGAGAGATCTGGAAATTAGGCAATGCAAGGTAGGGCAATGTGCATGTGTGTTAACGTTACATATCACAGTTACGGGACAGCGTGTGTATGTGGTGTGTACGTCACATTACTGTGACAGGTCACGCAGAGGTATGGCAGTGAACGTTTTTGCCACGTTTGTGTTTCAGGACACAGTAGCAATGCACTGTGTGTGTGTGTGTGTGTGGGTGTGTGTGTGTGCTGGGGTTCTGACAGAGATTTTGGGCCCCATGAAAACCTACGATGCTGGGCCCCCCTCAGGTCGCGCACGTAGCGCGCAACGCCACATTTTTGGGTAGTTTTTTCCATGTAAAATGTTATTTCATGAGTACAATTATGAGATTTCAGCTCCACCCCTACACATAACCATTGCTGCAGTTCTCTGCTGTATCAACAAATCATCAAATCAAATCTATTAATGATGATATAATGTTGAATTTTTTGACTTAATGTTCTCATACTTTTTTAGGGCCCCCCTCTCAGTCACGGGCCCTTAGAATCATCCTAACTTTTCATGGCTATACGGAGCCACTGTGTGTGTGTGTGTGTGTGTGTGTGTGTGTGTATGTGTGTGTATTTTGTGCAATGGGTCAAACGGGGACATACAAGACTGTGAGAGCCAATGAAGCAGCCCTGTGCTTCAGCCAGTGAAGCAGAACGGCATTCATAAAACATGCATGAGCAATTGCATTTTACAAAGCCAGAGCGCATCTACAGACCATTTAAAGCCCAGTATTTAATTTTAAAGCGACGCGACAGAGCAACACAGCCATATTCCATAGACCGAAACCGCGTTTCCGACAGAAGAAACACCGTCATCGTCTTTACGAAGAATTATTCAAACAAGACTGCACTTGAGCTGACAATTCACAAAGCCTAAAAAGAAACTATTACATTGGGCCGATGCTCTTCCGTGAAAGACAGTGGGGGAGGGGTTCTGATGACACCTCCGCGTCACTTTGATCATGTTCGTGTTCGCGGCTGCGCGCGCCAAGTCCCCCTGCGCGACAGATGCATCAGGAGCTGCGCATCAACTAAAAAATACGTCACGTTACATTACATTACAGGCATTTAGCAGACGCTCTTATCCAGAGCGACTTACAGTTTCACATTTCTTTACAATCCATTTATACAGCTGGATATTTCACTGAAGCAATTCAGGTTAAGTATCTTGCTCAAGGGTACAACGGCAGTGTCCCACCTGGGGATTGAACCTGCAACCTTAACGTTACAAGCCCAGTTCCCTAACCATTATACCACACTGCCTGCCTGCCTGCCATACGTACCGATGAACTATCGAGGTAGTAACTGCTCTATCACCAGGGCGTAAGAATGCGGATGCGTGGTACAAATCCTACTGGTTGCACGGAGAAGTTGCAAAAATCGGCACAACCAAAACATTGTATTAGGAGTGCAAGATATTGCTGTAGCATTGCTAGACGACAACCTCCACACAGTTCAGGAGGGCGTGCGGTCAAAACAAAACACTCTCCGGGTAGTCACATTCTATAGTTGGAATAGAATTAATGTAAATATCGTACAGTGGTTCGCCATCAAATACGTCAGTTAGTATCCCCAAGTTCAAGGTGGTGAAACAGCACGACGGAAAACCCAAGAACGATTAGCCAGCTAGGCAACTATGTGTTGACGAGCAGCACAATGGCAATGCAGATTGTCGGCTTTAATGCGTCTTAAGTTCTTGTGAATTAGCTAGCTAACTAAATTAGCTATATGAGCCGCGCATCCAGCGATGCAACTGAACTAACGCAATGCTGGGTAGCTGGATGCATACTAGGCAACTACCGTTAGTTAACTAGCTTGGGTATATAGCCAACAATATATTATATCAAACTTGTTAAATCAATCGGAGTTCCTGAGATGTATCACGTGGGCGCCGTGTTGTCAAACACTCGACGTTTTCAGTTGACAATGGGGAGACTATTCTTATTTCAAAGTCGTGTGTTTTTGTACGCACAAAGTGGAAACTCGACAACTGGAACGGCCAGGTATCGGCCCTCCCCACGAGATGATGACTCGACCAGCCAACGAGCTTATTTTACATCCCAAAACTTGAGTGGGCTGGTGGTAGCTCGCTAGCTAGCTATTGACACAGACACACAACTGGCGCTCTCTCACCTCTCTCTCTCTCCGTCTGTCCGTCTGTCTGTCGGGTTCTGGGCTTCTACGCTGCCCTCGCTTTCAACTTAAATGGTTGTTTTCCTTTGCAGACTTCGTCTATCTCGACTTCTCGTCCTTATTTCGCTTTCTTTTTTCCTCCCTCCCCCTCTTTTGTCTGTCGGAGTGTTAGCGTCGCGGCTGTCGGCTGTTTTCTCTCTCAGCTGTTCCCGCAGCCTGCATCAACATCCGGTACGATGACGTAGCTCCGCCTCTGCCTGTATCAACATCCGGTACGCTGCCGTAGCCCCGCCTCTGCCTGCATCAACATCCGGTACGTCGACGTAGCACCGCTTCTCTGATCAGCTGATCGAGAGAGGGACGAGCGCTCTATTTAAAAACGGGTTGGCTGTACGCTAGTGCGTGCACGTTCATCGTGTGTTGCGATTGTTAAATTAATCAATTACTTTAATATATATATTAACTTAAACCTATAAACGCCAAATCCTCTAGTATGTAAAGGAGCAGCGTTAGACCGCTACTCTATCCGCCGCCCCACTTGTGCGCACTTTCAGAAATTGTTGCACTGGACCTTTCAGAAATTTTCTCGCAGGGTCTTAATGTAATGAAATAATGTTATTAGTACGTAACTTACCAACAGAGGGAGCCCACCGACTGCCGCTTGCACCTCATACAATTCCCATTGCAAAAAACTTTGTTTTCCTTTTTTCTCACACGTGGCAAAACTGAGACTTTCGCACGGATAATTTATACATTGTTTAATATACGCCATTTAGCAGACGCTAATCGTCCATACTCTCACTTGGATCCCACAGAAAGGAGTTTGCTCTGCCAAGAAGCGTGTCAAAAGTGGATTCGCCATGCAATACCTCCAAGTACATTGGCCAAAGATAATATTTTCTGTGGTGTTGAAGAAAATATGGAGCCAAACAGAAACAATGCAATTGAATAGAACAGTGGTCTCAAACTCAGTGCCACAAAGGGCCGTGTGTATGCTGGTTTTCATTCCAACCAATTACTGCTGCCTTAATTGGCTCAACTATACTCATTTAGCCATATGCATGCACCTCTGTGCATTCTTGAAGTTAAAGCACAGAATATACTCAACAATTATTATTTAGATAACAAAAATATTTAATTTCACTTTATATAGGCTACATTATGTGCAAGCCAACATGATAATTTAGCAAATAATGGAACTAATTATCTAATCAAAAGCGGAGGCTGCAGTAAAAACCAGCATACACATGGCCCTCCGTGGCATTGAGTAAGGGACAAGGGACAAACATCAAATATGTTTTGGGACAAAAGTAAAGCATGTTATCATCCCAGAATTGTAATGTTTAAGGTAGGCTATTAATTCTGAATATATGGCACTAAAAAGGTTGAAAAATGGTTGCAAATACCAATTTTGGTTTCTGGTACCCTATGTTCTAGGGGCAAAGAAAGTGTCACATTTGTTGTCAAACATTCCCAGACTATGCTTGAAGTCAACGCACAATGTTAAACAACCTGGCGGTGCGTTCCCAGTAAGCGATTACACCAATGAGCAACAAGGAAACAGCGCAAGCAGAAGACAACAGATGAACTGCTGCCTCGGTCGCTTCACTACAAAAGGTCATCAGCAGTGTGTGTCCTTGAAGGGCGATAGATAACGCACTCTTGGGTAATGAAAACCCTTCCGCTTATCTGATTCTTCCGATGTTGAATGCGATCAGACGTATCTTCAGTCCACCTCGTGAGGTTTGCAGCCAGGTTGAACCCCCCAACGGTTTACGACACACTATTTAATTATCTTAGGCGATAACCTTGTCTGTTGGAAAAAAACAAAACGCTGTGTAGAAGTCCAAATGACTTCGCCCTGTCCAGTAAGACGGTCTTTTAAGGCAACTCCAGCATGGCGTAGCGTTACTCAAACGTTATATTATGGAACCCATTCATATGTCTCAATCCGTACCTTGCGAATGGGCTCAACATTACTGTCCCGCCTCTGACACGAGCTTCCCTCAGATCTTTCCATGCGTTCCAGGGGACAATGCGCAACACCGCGTGCGTGGTCAGTGCGTCAACGCGTCACCCTGAGCGACAGGTCACTGACTGAGCTACTGGCGCGCAGTGTCCTCCGCTCTCCCAGTACCGCAGCATCACAGCCATACCATGAAGTCCTCGTGACACCATGTTTGGGTGGAGCTGGAAGAACCGATGTAACTCAGGCCACTTTCCAGCGTTGTTTGAAGAGCGTGTTGAATGATTCAATCAACATTTTTATAATCATGTTTGACTCAAAATTACAAGGATTTTATTTCATCTTTACAAGCACAGTTTGACTAATACAATTGTCACCAAACTCGCCAACCGCCCCCAGTTGTTTTATCCAGTTATTTTGTGTAACTGCACACAGCAAAATAATATAACCAAGTCAACTTTCACACACATGGATGGGAAAGAGGAGGGGAGATTGTTACTGTGAGTTCACATGGGAACCGGTGGAATGGCCCACATGCTCACAGATTAATACATTAAAAAAGGAAGAATTGGAATTGCTTAACGGAATTGGAACAGGTGATTGGTGCGTTTAACAAGTATACATGTTAATAATATTTGGAATATAGAAATATATTTCCAAACATAGGCTATGTTACAACATATGTCAATTTACAACATTTTTGCAGTATGTATTGTGGAAGATTATTGTGTTTAATTGAACATCAGTATATGTCCTTTTGCAGTACATATATTAGCATATTAAAGTGCTGCTTGTGTATTTTTATCTTGTGTTTCAACACATACTACTTTGTAATGATTCATGAAAATGTCCTTGTTGGGTATGGAGAAGTGTAACGGGGTCTGAATCAATGGAAGAAAGTTAATCCCACACCAGGGTGATTGGTCTTGTGTTGATCTACATTGGCCAGGTGGTTCTTCTCGCCTCTTCACTGTGTAACTGATGTGCAGTGAGTTTGCACTAGCACAAAAATGGCTGCCGTTGCGTTCACCCAGGTGGGTGCTGCACATTGGTGGTGGTCAAGGTGAGTTGCCTCTTTCATTGTCGTTGTAAAGCGCTTTGGGTACCTTGAAAAGCACTCCATATAAATCCAATGTTCAATTCAATTCAAATTCTCAGGGCATTGTGGGAAGGATACAGGATGGAGGACACATTCTTCCTGGTTTACAAGTGGGTCAAGTTCAGATAAAGAGGTATCCAGATAAAGTTTTATCTGAATGAATGCTACAGAATGATTAGGACTGCTGCTTTGTCAGTAAAAGTATATTGCACACTTTATTGTACATTCAAACAACTTGACAACACACACCAAGGTTTACGCATTACCCTGGGAACAACTTACAGGAAGAGCAGAAGTGGGACAGCTGTATTGCGTAGTGGTCAGGACACTTGATCCATGGCCTTTTATTCAAGGTCTATTACTATTGAACCTTGACCTTGAAGTAGTCACGTTTTTCCAGTAGTAGCAACAGTTGAATCAAGGTCAAACTTAAAAAAAGGTTTTTACCGATATTCCAGTGTTATTTTTGCCAATTAATATCAAATCAATCAACCATACACTCTCAAAAATAAAAGTACAATTAGGGTACACTTTTGGTCCTCAGGGTACAAATGTGTTCATTGTACTATCAATGGTGGTACACATAAGATCCTCCATGATACAGTTTTGTACCTTTTCCCAGTGATAAAGATACAAATTGAGGAAAGGTACAGATATCTACCAAAGTAGGGTAATTAATCCTTATCCACGCTGGCAGCTACATTTGAATGGAAACAAGGCTTGTACTCTAGGCAACATTATTTTTCTCGCAAAGGGTACCATTATGTTCTTCTGACTAAACATACAGTTCAGTAGCCCTACAAGGGTACAAGTGACAAGCATTTGTACTTTAATAGGTACAACATTTTGTATGTTTTTTAAAAGTAACAGTGATGGTAAGCCTTTTCACACTGCAACAAAAGCCCCCCTTTTCAGCTTTGCCCCACTATCAGAGCTTCCTTTCCCTCAGCAGGGAAGGGCTTTACTCATAGTTGAGCTTCCACCGTGCTAGATTTTTTAAGCAGGCTTTCACACTACTGATTCACATTTGTATAAATAGAGGGTATAATTGGCAACCAAACGGGGGGAAAAATGAGAAACTATAAAATGAAAAAAGAATGAACTTGATGTTCCTGGAGGTGCTCCTTTCTGCGTGTAATTCCCAAATTCAATTACATTTACACACAAATAAAACAAATTTTACTGGTAGGCTTGACTTCGATGGATGGACCTGTCATAAATAACATTTAGTGGGATTCAAAATCTTAATTTCATACATTTTAGTTTTGGAGAGGTCATCTGAAAAAAATGCACAGGGCCCAGTTGACTCAACAAATAATGGTTTGAAGCTGTTTTTAAATGACCCTGGTGAAACCTACTAAATTCCACTAAAAGTAAACCCATTTTTCTTCTCTAGTGATTTTTTTAGGTTTGTTCTTCCTTTGGTTTTGCATGTTGAATATTCCTTGATCTCCTGATGCCCTCCCCCCAGAAAGTATTGCGTGCCTTGGCCTTGCTGTACTTTGCAGCAATATGCACTTTTGCTGACATGGGCTGGGCATAATAAACTTGCCCAACCTCAACCTGCACACATTTAACACAATGTTCGGGGGGGTATTCGTTTTCTTTTCCTGTTCAATGGAGATTAGATATGGAGACTTTTATTATTAAAGAAATGGTGGACATTTGATGCATTGCCTGCTATAGTTGTTATGAATAATTTTGTCTATAAAGCAGGTAAAATGGGGGAAATGATGTGATTTAAAACACAAAAATGGCCAGTTATTATTGAAATCTGACTGAACCATATTGCTGCACTCACATTGCCATTTTAACGTTGTAAGTTCCTATCTGCTCCCCAACCTTTTTGCACACCAGTTTCCCTAAAAACCCCACGCATATTATATCATTTAATTATTAATTTAATTATTGAATTTAAATTAAAGTTCTTTTAAATGGTAGGCTACTTGTCTCATCAGCGTCTCCCCCCTGTTAATACCTTTCAGGTGATGAACAAACTACGTGTTAATAAGTAAATATAATTATAAAACAGTGCCAAGATCCAGTACATGAAATCGTTCAAGCTTAATATCTCAGAACTACATGCTACTTTTTGCATATGGAACCCTCTAATTATACGTTCGGGACTTGATTTTGGGGCAATCAACATGTCATACATTGCTTTAGGGAAACCTAAACCTCTAACCGCTAATCTCCGAACTGCAAAAACGTCAATCGCAAAATTTATTTAGACTAAAACGAGGAAAATACGTAAACCTACGTAATTCTGAAAGATTTCAAATAGGCTACAATTTGAATAATTAGAAAAGAGCAATATTATTCTATGAAATGGTTTCTATCCAACCCGATTTCAATCCCAACTAACTGTAATGATCATTTACAGAAACCCAAAACGCATTTATTAGCCTACACAATATTAAATGTTCTTATACGGCTTGAGAGAACATTAAATAGACATATTTACTTTGGACACCCGTTGCTCACACAGGTAAGCTTAAGTATGCCCCCAATCACAAAGTTAAACTATAACCAAGTGAATATTTTAGCTCAATTTTGTAGTTTATCTTAACTATCAGCATTTACCATTGTGACCACTAACGATCGAAGGAATCTCTGGAGCGATGAATTTGTAAATCTTGGGGGCTTGGGTACATGGCGTAGCCTGCTACATGCTCAGTTCAGACAATTACAGTATCGGCACAACTGTTTTAGAATACATTTTGGTTGGTGTGAACAGCAGTCAGCCAAACAGAAACCGCTAGCGCCATACCCAATGACTGATCTTTAACGTTACTGTGTCAGCCATGATGCTGTATACAATATAGCTTTTTAGCTAGCTTACTTGTCATTACATTTGGGAACTTGGTAAAAACTTAACGAATAACATATGTTGGAATTTACAGCATATAGCTACGTACAATTGAAAACAAATATAATTATTAATATTACGTAATTGCACAAATAATGAATAATCAATTATAGAACATTGTAGAATTCGCGTTTTCGCAACTTTTCAAGTTTTGCCAGAAAATACACCATAGAGAAATGCACTTTGGCATACCTCTGACTCATGCAATTGATTTGTTGCAGCTACAATCTCATTGCATTCATGGTTTCTGTGAATCAGGAGAACATGTTTATCATTTATTGAATAAAAACTGAACAGAGCGGTTTAGATAGGAAGCTGCTTTATTCATTTACGTTAGTGCTAGTTAACCGTTTCTCTAACAAATGTGTCCAGCATAACAATAGTAACCAGGGATAGTTGGACAGTTACATTTTTCATTATCTGAATCATACACCCTGTTAATGGTCTCTCTCTCTCACTTATATATGGGCACACAATCAGATAATCGGTGGTACAGAGGTAGCAAAGACACCTGACCTTGGAAAAAAGAAAGAAGTCCAGCCCCAACCACCCCACCCCCCATGTGTACGAGCAAAAACACGAACAGGCCGATGAGCAGCACAGAAAGTTAAAGAGAAATACTGTAGGTTAGTACAGATAACCACCGAAGACAGACAGTGGGGAACAGCAGACAGTCGGCGAGAGCAGGGGACAGAAAGACCAGGGGAGCGTTCTACAGACTAGTTGGCCACACTCAGAGGATCATGGGAGCCCTCAGACAATTGATACTGACTTCATTCATCGTGGCACTGCTAGAACTTCATCCAGCATTCACAGGTTTTTACTCGCTTTTCCTCTACCTTTCCCGTGCTTCCCAGGGTCACTGAACTTCCCAGGTGTCGTTGACCCCGAGACAGGAATCTGCACGAGCAATATTCAAATTACTGTATGATTGTTCACTGATGTACTGAATCATCCAATCCAATTAATCTGGATAACGGTTCCTGCAGGAACACTTGAGCCTCCTGGTGTTCGAAAACAAAGTTGCTACTAATATTACCTTTTTTACCGTTTTTAAAATTCATGATGGGTGGGTTGTGTTTTGACCAAACTCCAGTCCAGGTTACAGGTTGGGGTTTGTTGTGATTTTTGTTGTGGATATTGCAATGCTCTGTTGTTATCATCGTTGTTCATTATTGAAGACGTTACACTCATTGCTCTGGCCATACTCCAGTAGTTATTTTTATACAGCTACAGTAGTTCTTTTCTCATAGATTTTCTTCATATCCTTGTACCCCAGGGGTGGGCAACTCTGGTCCTGGGGGGCCGGTGTGTATGCAGGTTTTTGTTTCTACCAATTACCCTGGCTCAATTAGCTAACTAGCTGCATACGCGAATGCTGGTTCACTTGTAGATTAGACCACAGTAACACGTTTCATATGGGAACACAAGAACAGTCTTCAGCTGTCATTCATTGGCTTATCAAGAAAGCTAAAATGTCAGCTCATGTAAATGATTGGGGCTAATTAAATCATTAAGAGCAGAAGTTGGCCTGAAATCCAGAAACGCATACGGCCCTCCTTGCCCACCCCTGTAATGTACCCTCTCATCTTTGAAGTCAAGGACAAAAAACTCTTTTTGAGTTTAAGTTTTAATAATACCCGGGAGGAAGATTTATCTGGATCCTGTTTACCGACGCTGATCTGATGATTTTACACCACAAGCTTGAGCTTACACTGCAAGCTTGACTGTGTGTTACAACAGATGTGTGTAGGGACCAGCAGTTTTATTTGTTATTAATTTAGATAAAAGATTATTACTATAATTACAGGTAACTGCCAAAATGAAGGAAACACCAACATAAAATGTCTTAATAGGACGCTGGGACACCACGAGCCACCAGAACAACTTTAATACATCGTGGCAAATATATATATATATATATAAGTATCTGGTGGGATGCAAGACCATTGTTCCACAAAAAAATCCATCCTTTATTTTGGCAGTTACCTGTATATCTCCACTCCAAAATCAAAATATTCAGTGGACTGTGTTAATTGAGACAATTAGTGCATTCCACTGAAAGGTGCCAGTTGTTAGCCTAATGGCAAGCTTTGCATACCTTATGTGCACGTTTGAAGGGAATGGTAGGTGTGTTTTTGCGCAAACAATGATTTATCATACCAGGTATAAGTGCACAACTTGTAAGTCGCTCTGGATAAGAGTGTCTGCTAAATGCTTAAAAATGTCAAATGTTTGTGGTTAGCAGGGAGTGTGAAATTAACCCGCTCTCATAGTGATTACCCTTGCAGAATACCCTTTTTTTTCTTTATTTACTCTGAGAAATGAAATACATTTATACAGGACCTCTGAGAGCCAACAGGACACACAACAAAACACTGTTCATATCTACAGAAATTCTTAAATTCTTAAAGTATTCTTATATAAGCTTTGTTTTGGCACTTACCTGTATATCATTCATAATGTGGCAAACTGGACGGTGTAATACAGTAGATGAGGGGCACCTCTGTGGTAGATGACCATTGATGTAGGTGACCATTGCTCATTTAAAAAAGAACAGGGAGTTAAATTGTGGTTGGTAGTTAGACTTTTACCATTCTTATTCAGTTGTAAAAATCACTAACCTTTTCCTTCCCAGTGTTACAGGTATGGTACGCAGCTGCCTGCAACAATGTCTATCGCTGTATTACTGCACTGATCTCTTGCGCGAACGATGATTGTTCCTACCATGTATTTATGCACATCTTGTAAGTCGCTCTGGATAAGAGCGTCTGCTAAATGCTTAAAATGTAAATGTAAAATGTGCTGTGTTTTGGTCCTTAAGGGTCCCTGTAGAAGAAAGACAACTGAATAAGCTTGGGGAGATTTTCATGTGAAAAATGGTTCTCTGAATCGTTCAGCCACAAAATGACCCACCGGTTCTTGCACAGCACTACCACAAGTTTTGAATTGAGGTTAAATAATTTACATGCAGCTCCATCTGCAGCAGTCGCATACGTTTTCTTAATGTTACTGTAATGTCATCATGAATGCCTTTAAGCAGTCCCCCATCAAAAATTGATAAGTGCACATGTTTATTTAAAAAAATAAAATAATAATAATTAGCCATCCTTTAAAAACAATGTAATATAATGTAAAAACATGATGCAACGCCAATCTTGAGGTTAACAGGTAAACAGATGTAGCATACTAAATCTGCTGTAAAAGCCTGTGCTAGTGTAGCACTGAGCATATTGATACAGGCATTTAGCGCTCTTATATTACAGTTGACATTTCTTTACAATCCATTTATACAGATGGATATTAACAAACAGCACTTGGAGCATATTGATTTTGGTTTGATTTTGGTTTGAGGGACAGGATTGATATTGTGCGCACCTGTCAACGGGTTTCAGTGTATTTGTTCCCGGGTTGTGTGCTGAATTCACAGAGGTGAAACAGATTGTCATATTGCTTCTGAGATATTGGGTGTCTGTAGATTAGAACATACGAATACATTGTGATTGCCATTCGGCCCATCTAGGCTCGTCATTTACCTACAGTCTAGAGATTATCCAGTACTGCATCCCCCAACTGTGTTTGCCTTAACTGCACAACCTGGCAAGCTGTTCCACGCATTGACAACTCTCTGTCAAAAACAAATGGACCTTCGGAATTGACCGTAAACTAATTACATTTTACTTTTTTACATTTTAGGCATTTAGCAGACGCTCTTATCCAGAGCGACTTACACAGTTTACATTTCATACAATCCATTTATACAGCTGGATACTTTACTGAAGCAATTCAGGTTAAGTACCTTGCTCAAGGGTACAACGGCAGTGCTCCACCTGGGAATTGAACCAGCAACCTCTGAGTTACAAGCCCAGCTCCCTAACCATTACACTACACTGCCACCTAATTCAGATTCAAACGAGAATGACGTTTGTGCAGCCCCAACACATTCACAGTGGAGCGACGATGAAGCTAAAGGCAGATAGGCTGCCCTGCAATAACTGGGTCACTATCATTTGAAATGGGCTGCATGCCAATGGGCCCCTTATGTCTCTGTGTGTCTTCTTTAGTGTCCTGGGCTCTTCTGGAAGACTCACCTAATGACCTGCCCGCATGGGAGACCCACACAAGGTGAGTGTGTGATTGGGAGTAGTGTGTTTGGTGATGGTGTCTCCATGTGAATGTTTGTGTTTGTGTGCGTACATGTGGGTGTATGTGTGTGCATATGCGTGAATGTAAATATGTGTGTGTGTGTGTGTGCATGTGCATGTATGTGTGTGTGTGTGTGGGTAATGGTTTTCTGTGTGTGTGTGTGTTTGTGTAATGGTTCTGTGTTTGTTGTGTGTGTGTGTGTGTGTGTGTGTCGGGTATGTGTATATGTGTGTGTGTAATGGTTCTGTGTGTGTAATGGTTCTGTGTCTGTGTGTGTGTGTGCATGCGTGTGTGTGTGTGCGTGCGTGTGTGTGTGTGTGTATATGTGTGTGTGTAATGGTTCTGTGTGTGTGTGTGTGCGTGTGTAATGGTTCTGTGCGTCTCCGTATCTTACAGACACACAGTCGGCATGTCCTGCCGTGCGCCCAGACCCCCTCCTCATCTCCCCCTTCCTCCGGTGAGTCTCTTCTGTCCAGATATGATTTGTGAATTAGCGATAATAATCACCTGCCCCACTACTTGAGAAAGATAACGCTACTTTATTGTGTTGAGATGTGCAGTGCCATGCCTCGCTGTCTACTTGGCTCAGTGTGTTCGTCGGTTCATTAAATCCCGTGAGGCAGGATGCACATCGAGCATCTCATCTGCACTGCACCTCCAGCAACACAGTTCTCCCATCCCTGTACAACAGTTAGACAGCTATTAGTGGCAATGATGCCTGTGCTAAAATCCTGGCGTGGGGTTTGAGTCGTCCTAAATGACATGTTCTCTGACATTTCTGCTCTGGTTGTCGTCCCGTCCTCCATGTGTCCTCTCCACAGCACACGCACTAAGGCCCTCAGATGTAGCAGTGGTGTCTGCCATTGGTCTCCCACAATCACAAAGGTACTTCCTGTCATAGGCGCCGATCCCGTGGGTGCTCCGGGGCCCGAGCACCCACGGAGAAGGCCGAGCACCCACGGGGAAAATTATGCACGGAGCCAAATTTACATTGATTTGATAGCAAACTCCACCTAGCATACGCTGCGCGGCACCCACGGGCAGAAACATAAATCGGCGCCTATGCTTACTGTGCCTTACTGTGGTCGGATGAGCTGCAGTGTGAGTCAAGCAGGGCGTGGGGATTCGTCATGGCTGCAGTAAAGAGGCAGGGAACGCTGAATCCACACAGTCCTGTTCAGTGCTGTATGTGTGATTCTGACCAATTATCCCTCTCTCTGTATACATTCAAATGTCAAGAAGGGCTGGCGGATAGCGTAGCGGACTAATGCACCCGTATTTGGCTGGTGCTGTACGAGTGTGAGCTGCCTATCAGGGACACGGTTTGAAACCCTTCTCTGCCAGACCGGCCCTGGCCGTTAGCCCTGATTCGGGGGTGGCATTTGGCTGTCCGTTCCTGAGGGAGGGGGGAGGGTGGTCAGCACGAACTCGCTGTGAAGTGTGTAAGGGGGTCTCCAGAAGAAAGGGGGTCGGTGAGATCCGTCTTGAAGGAGGCGGATCATCGCTGACCTCGGAGAGTAGCTTGCCCCCCGTAGAGACGGGCAGCGAGTTCGTGCGGGAGGGTTAATCGAAATAAATAGAGGGTATAATTGGCTTCCAAATCGGGGAGAAAAATCTGAAGGAAAAAAAGTCAAGTACATTCTCTCTTTCTCTCTCTCTCTCTCTCTTACTCATCTCTCTCTCTCTCTCTCTCTCTCTCTCTTTCTTTCCGAAGGAGTGCAGTGCCCAGAGTGATGAAGAGATTATCTGGTAAGTCTTCACTTTTCTACTTAAGCTGGAGATGTAGCACACATACACTCACACACACACACACACCCCAGCAGGCAGCATAGACAGCAGTAGAGTGTGTTTAAGCTCTTTCTCACTCGGGGAGCACAGATCCACCCTGGAGTGTCCCCTCCTGAACTTCGGCACAATAAAAATGCCCTTTATGAAAGCATCTGCGTGTGATGACATGAAAGCAGAATCAGGAAGATGCGCTGATAGAGGTAGGGAGGTGTCTCTGTCAGCAGAAAATCTGACTCTTGGTGCCAAGAGTGAACAGATGCCAACCTGCTGCTGATTAGTAATACCTGTGACCACTTGGAGAGGGATGCCCAGGCCAGCTCTCAGTATCCTAAAAGGGCCCTCAGGCCAGCTCTCAGTATCCTAAAAGGGCCCTCGGGCCAGCTCTTAGTACCCTAAAAGGGTTGTCAGGCCAGCTCTTAGTACCCTAAAAGGGTTGTCAGGCCTGCTCTCAGTACCCTAAAAGGGTTGTCAGGCCTGCTCTCAGTACCCTAAAAGGGTTGTCAGGCCAGCTCTCAGTACCCTAAAAGGGTTGTCAGGCCAGCTCTTAGATTCTTTAAGAGTTAGGACAAAGACATAAAAAACTATTAATAGAAAAAAGTTGTATATTAATAATCTACAGTCTATTATTATGCATACTAATATAAACACCCTTTACTCATCAAATCAAACACTAATGTTATGGAATATAACACTGTTCACAATAAAAATGTTTCAAACACTTTACAGAGTGCAATACAAAGTACTGTTTGCAAAACAGATAATGTGGTATTACATTAGATGAAAACAAATGAGAAAATGATACGAAACTGATGTTAGAACCAGTAGTGCAAACAGAATACAACAACAATGGCAGATAATAATGAGAAAACTGATGAAAATATCAGACAACAAAAAGTGTTTGCATAATATTATGTCCAGTAGCCTGAGAAAAACTATGTATCCATGTTCATTCAATTTTGAAATAAGGTATCTATTGTTTGTTAAACTCAATTTTGAAAGACAATCAGGTTTATACCATATAAAAAAAGAGTCCATAACTGACTCTTATTTTCAGGGTTATGAAACATCACTGATAGCCATTAGCGGCATGTCAGATCTCACAAGCCCCGGTGCATTGTGGGAAGTCCCTTTCAGACCCAGGTGCACATGTGCCATTGCATGCTGAGGGGCCAAAGGTCATGATGAGTTTCCTCCTCTGTTTTCATTGGATGGACTGTGATGGACTGCTGGGATAGAACTTGACACTCTATCACTTTAGTCTTCTCTGTACAGTGCATCAGAACAATGAAATAATTGATTTTAAAAGAGGGAGATACAATCTATCACCACTATAGCATTTGTGATATCTTTATTGCCCCAATATTATTGCAGCCTGTGACAGTATTGCTAATCAGCCGCGATACAGTTATCTCCAGACA
The DNA here is from genome assembly GCA_029706075.1 of Aldrovandia affinis. Taxonomy (NCBI): domain Eukaryota; kingdom Metazoa; phylum Chordata; class Actinopteri; order Notacanthiformes; family Halosauridae; genus Aldrovandia; species Aldrovandia affinis. The sequence continues at coordinate 594,671 of JAINUG010000341.1, forward strand.
ATTGTTTCAGCAGTTTTCCAGGACATTCTCATGTTTCACAAGAGAACGATAAAGCCCTGTGGAATAATGGGCCTAACACAAGGGAATTAGCGGCCCATAAAACTGAAAGCTCTGCTGAGGAATCAGTAAACCCCAATGCTTGAACCTTATGCATGTGCTTTATGTTTGTGCATGCATATTCCTGCTTTTATGTGCATGTGCGTGAGCGCGTGTGTGTGTGTTTAGTTTATTTCGGATCAAAGTACAAATACATTACAGTAACAATAATAATAATATATAAAATAGTAATAGTAACATTTTAAATTGTACACATTTTATAAATCAAAACAAAATGATCCAAGGATAACCCAGTAAAGTAGCTAAAAGTTGAAAACTAAAAGCCTACTTATTTCCACTGGGGTCCTTTAAATATCAAAACTTCAACATATCCTAATACACTTTATAAAATAAAAAAAATATATATTTATAATAATACATAAATATACATATGGTATCTCAGGGAATGTGTTGCAATTACTCTCTAGCCATCATTTCGTTTTTCAGGTAAGTCTTGAGAGAATGTTTAAAGACATTCAGGGTGTTTATGCCTTGCTGATGCAGGTAAAGTATTCCAAGAGTTGATAGCAGTATTAAGAAATGAGGTTTTTGTTTGGCTTCCTGCAATTGGTTTGTGAATTGAATATTGAGCAGATCTGGTGTTATAAAAGTGAACTTCACTTGTTCTTACAACACCTTCCTGAGATAACCTGGGCTGAGGCCATTTAAAATGCGGTACATATGACACAATTTAAGTTGTTTCACACCTTAAATCAATCGGTAACCAACCAAGTTTATCAAGCTCAGTAGCGCCAATATGATACCTATTGTGGAGATTGAGCACACATCTGATGGTTTTGTTCTGAGCAGTTTGGAGTTTTGTTTAAGATTTGCTTTTAGACCAGAGTACCACACACTGCAACCATAGTCATAATGACATAAGATTAGACTGAGGCAAGTAATTTCAAAGAACTCGCATTAAGAAACTTCTTGTTCCTGTATACAAATTTGACTCTAGAGTTAACTTTCCTAATAACAGATTTGCCTGTATCTTCAAAACTAAGTATACTATCAAATTCAAGTCCCAGATAACTAACAGATGTTTTGTTGATTATTACTTGGCTCTTGCACATAACTGTGTCTCTCTGTGTGCGTGTGTGTCTGTGTGTTTGTCCTCCCTGACACTGCTTTTAATGTTAAAAAGTTAATAGAATTATGTGTTTCTTCCTCTCTCCCTTTTTCTGTACACTTTAGAGTTGATGTCCCTGTTCAACCCTGATTTGAGCAGCCTGTTGTCTGACCAGACAGACACACAACAAAGGTAACAACTAACCAATGTCTCTCAGAGCATGTCCCTCTGGATCAGTGTGTCTCAGTGTGTCTCAGTGTGTCTCAGTGTGTCTCAGTGTATCTGTGTGTCTCTCTGTGTCTCTCTGTGTCTCACTGTGTCTCTCTGTGTCTGTGTGTCTCAGTGTGTCTCACTGTGTCTCTGTGTGTCTCTGTGTGTCTCAGTATGCCTTTGTGTCTCTGTGTGTCTCTGTGTGTCTCTGTGTGTCTCTGTGTGTCTCTGTGTGTCTCAGTGTATCTCTCTGTGTCTCAGTGTATCTCTCTGTGTCTCAGTGTGTCTCTGTGTCTCAGTGTGTCTCAGTGTGTCTCAGTGTATCTCTCTGTGTCTCTCTGTGTCTCTCTGTGTCTCAGTGTGTCTCAGTGTGTCTCAGTGTGTCTCTCTGTGTCTCAGTGTGTCTCTCTGTGTCTCAGTGCCCGTCTGTCTGTGTTTCAGCAGTCTTTTGGAGCAGGCCAAAGGAGCTGGTCCTCTCTCACCTCTCATCAGGTTTATTTGAATTCATCCACAATTCTGCTGCTTTTCCACACTCTGAATCCATCTCACATTGTGTCAATCTGTCAATGCCGCCACTGCCCTGCCCACAGTTCCTATCACAATGCTCTCTGCGTTCCTGGGGTCTCTGTTTCCTGCACTGCTGCCAAACATGTATAGAAAGGGCTTAGTTACAGCAGTATGGGCATTTCAATATTAAACCTATACACACCTAAACTTCACAAGCAGTGAAAATACACATGGTGTGACATGCATAACTATGCTATACTGAAATGGCATTTTGTGTAAAATAATGACACTTAGTCACATTAATAGGTAACAAAGGTGACTCCACCCCCTGAACTATGTGACTGAAAACAGGCAATTTGTGCATTTTAATCTGGGCATTTTGACACTAATGATGGCATTTCTGTGTGCGTGTGTGTCTGTGTGTTTGTCCTCCCTGACACTGCTTTTAATGTTAAAAAGTTAATAGAATTATGTGTTTCTTCCTCTCTCCCTTTCTCTGTACACTTTAGAGTTGATGTCCCTGTTCAACCCTGATTTGAGCAGCCTGTTGTCTGACCAGACAGACACACAACAAAGGTAACAACTAACCAATGTCTCTCAGAGCATGTCCCTCTGGATCAGTGTGTCTCAGTGTGTCTCAGTGTGTCTCAGTGTGTCTCAGTGTATCTGTGTGTCTCTCTGTGTCTCTCTGTGTCTCACTGTGTCTCTCTGTGTCTCAGTGTGTCTCACTGTGTCTCTGTGTGTCTCACCCTACGGTCTAACAGCGGGCGATACTAGGCAATAAATTGCCCAGTGGGCGTTCACCACGCTTGACTGGCGTCCTCAAAAATGCTTCCGACGTGCTTACAATTTTTTGGCATGGTAAACGAATAGTTCATCATAGATTTTGAGAATCTTTATTATAAATATTAGTTGGCTAGCAGTATTGTTTCCTTCAATTATGAACCGCAAACTCAAACTCAGAAGGCTTTTTGCAATTACGGCCATATACTTGCGCTGGAAACAGCTCGAAATTTCTCTCCAGTGCGTTTTCCAAACGTTTTCCAAACGTACTCCATGCGATAAAAAAATAGCCTTTTAACCAACACAAACATTAAATAAGATGTATGTAGGCCATATAAGTTTAGCTAGCTATAAATATTTATGCTTTTAGGATTAAATAAAGTATGGGTACTGCAGACCGCTGTTAACAGTTTCTCCTCACTCATGTTGAAGTGTCAGAACTAGGAACAAAATTTCGTGTGTTGTGTTGGTTTCAGCGTGGTAGGTAAAAAGAGCAAGACATGAATTTGACTGGCTCTTACCGGGCAACATTGCCCGAAAGTTCAGAATTTTCAACTTTTCTGGGACACCGAAACACCCACAAATCGGGCAATGGGTCAGGCACCGGAAGTCGCTCACTCTCATAGAGAATCAATGCATTTCCGGCAACTAGTTGCCGAATCGCCCGCTGTTAGACCGTAGGGTCAGTATGCCTTTGTGTCTCTGTGTGTCTCTGTGTGTCTCTGTGTGTCTCAGTGTGTCTCAGTGTATCTCTCTGTGTCTCAGTGTATCTCTCTGTGTCTCAGTGTGTCTCAGTGTGTCTCAGTGTGTCTCAGTGTGTCTCTCTGTGTCTCTCTGTGTCTCTCTGTGTCTCTCTGTGTCTCTCTGTGTCTCAGTGTGTCTCAGTGTGTCTCAGTGTGTCTCAGTGTGTCTCAGTGTGTCTCAGTGTGTCTCTCTGTGTCTCTCTGTGTCTCAGTGCCCGTCTGTCTGTGTTTCAGCAGTCTTTTGGAGCAGGCCCAGGAGCTGGTCCTCTCTCTCACCTCTCATCAGGTTTACTGAATTCATCCACAATTCTGTTGCTCTCTCCACCCTCTGAATCCATCTGCCATTGTGTCAATCTGTCACCACGTCACTGCCCTGCCCACAGTTCCTATCACAATGCTCTCTGCGTTCCTGGGGCCCTCTGTTTCTGCACTGCTGCCAAACATGTATAGAAAGGGCTTAGTTACAGCAGTATGGGCATTTCAATATTAAACCTGTACACACCCAAACTTCACAAGCAGTGGAAATATTGGACATGGTGTGACATGCATAACTATGCTATACTGAAATGGCATTTGGTGTAAAATAATGACACTTAGTCACATTAATAGGTAACAAAGGTGACCCCCCCCCCCCTGAACTATGTACTGAAAAACAGGCAATTTGTGCATTTAATTGGGCATTTTGACACTAATGATGGCATTTGCATTTGCATTTCCTTAGGGAAATCACTCATAACGCATACATTTTGTACAATAATGCATTTATATATGTACACTAATGTGTTTAGTGAAATGTTTAAGTCAGCAGAGAGAAGCGCTCTGTTCTCACTGTTTCTCTCTGTTGGTCTGTGTGTGTGTGTGCTGCCCAGGTCAGGGACTCTGACTGGAAGCTGCTGCTGCTGTTTGTTCCAGTGGATGACCTGTGTGTCTGTTCTGAGCAGGTCAGTGCTCACACGTCACTCCGTCCACTAGTGGTCAGTGGCTCCATTCCGGTGTTCATTTTTGGAAGTGTGTAATTCTGTACGGTGAGCTTCAAAGGACACATCCCATTCAGCTTATGGTTTTGCACTTATTGCTCGATTCACAAGGTAAAGGCAGAGCAGAGTGTGTTTCGCTTAATCGTGCGTGCATAAATTATCGGAGCACATTTGTGCCGTAAAGGCCGATACCAAATATTGGCCAATGCATCGGGGAAAACTATTAATTGGCTAGGCTCTGGATTCCTACCATGATGTGATGATGTGAAGGCAATGCAGTGTTTTGCTTAATTATGCGTGCATAAATTATCAGTGCATATCAGTGCTATAAAAGACAATGCGCCAATTAATAACATTTTTAAAAAGCCAAATATGAGCAAATATAATGGTGAAAACGATGAATCAGTCCGGCTCTAGATTTTCGCATTACTACCATGATGTGAAGATAATGGCTACCGATTCTCTCTCTCTCTCTCTCTCTCTCTCTCTCTCTCTGTCTCTCCCTCTCTCCCTCTCCCTCTCTCCCTCCCTCCCTCCCTCCCCCTCCCTCTCTCCCTCCCCCCCCTCTCCCTCTCTCTTTCTCCAGGCCAGCGCAGTGGTGGGGGCAGCGATGCAGCAGTTGGAGGTGACTCTGCAGACACTGCACACACAGGTGAGCTACTGTGAGGGGAGATATGGAGGCAGGATCAGAGATGCTGTCTGTGTGACTCTCCTCACTGCGCTGGGCTATCAAATAGCATGCTGGCAGTGTTACCAGCACGCTGCTACACTAATATGAAGTTACCACCACGGCAGTGTTGGGATGCTGTTGAGCAGAGTTAGTCACCCCTCTATCCTATTCAGTCTTTACCTTCATTTTTGCATCTCTGTCTCATATTTTTCTCCTTTACATTCCGTTCTTTATTAGCACACTGATTTTTATTTCACTGACAGTGAGCATGAAGGTGACCACCTTTATCTGTCTGTCTGTCTGTCTGTCTGTCTGTCTGTCTGTCTGTCTGTCTGTGTCTGTCTGTGTCTGTCTGTCTGTCTGTCTGTCTGTCTGTGCAGTTGCATCGCGCCGTGGTCAGCGTTGTTGTGTGGGGAGAACAGACCGAGGTCAAGCTCCCCCAAGAAGACAGGTTAGCACACTCCTCGCTTTAGATTGAACACTTTACTACACACCCAAAGTTTCACTGCATTGTTCTTGAGCGTGTTTTCAGAGATGCGTGCTTAACGATGCATTAAAAGAAGTGTTTCAGCACAGTGGCGTCCGCTGTGCTGTACGGTGTCAGTACACAGTGTGCTCTATGACTCTGCGTGGTGATGTCAGCACTGCGGAGCGAGGCTGATTGTGCTGACGCCGTGCGTGTGTTGGCAGGAGGTGCCAGTGTCGGGAGACGGTCCGCAGTGCAGGTGAACTCAGGATGATGAGGGCCACTGTGAGCCAGGCCCTGCAGGTACGCTACGCCCCACACCTGTGTATGTGTCTACTGGCGTTTTCCCACCACACACGACAGTATGGCACGGTAACCGTCCGTACCCGCAACTACCCCCTTCACGGGTCGAGTCCCTGTGTCGTTTTTCCACCACACAACAGAACTCCCCTCCCTGCTCCTGTTGCTCTTTTTTCTCTCTCACCCCTATGGATTTTAGTTTATGTTTTGTTGTAGGTTGTATGTGCTGTCCTGTCTGCAACTATGTTTAATTTCTGCTGCTGTTTTGGTCAGGTCTCCCTTGCAAAAGAGATTCTGAATCTCAATGGGACTTTTACCTCGTTAAATAACGGTTAAATAAAGAACTGTGGATGATAGAAGGAGTTATCTGAAGTGACAAAAAAGAATGCGATATAGTATATATATATATATACACACAGTATATTGGCAAGTTTCCCCACGGGGACAAATAAAGTATATTGTATCGTGTAGCAGTGCCGGGTGTGTCTGTCTGCATGCAGCGTCTGAATTCTCCGTCTGTGCTTTTCAGGAGTCTCTTGGCCGCCACCTAGTGGAGAAACAGTGGTACAGCGACAGAGATGACTTCACCGTGACGCTGCAGGCCTCTCCCGCCGACACAGGCCACGCCTCCGTTGACGTGAGTAACAGAAGAGCCCGTCCAGCCCCCTGGAGAAGGACACAATCGGAGCAGTGAAGAACTCGATGTCCTGAGGAATCACAGAGAACAGTGCTGAAGTTGTGATACGTCCAGGAGCACAACGGTTTCTGTGTTCTGTGCGCAGGATGGGAGGCCTTGTTCTGCTGGGATGAGCCCGCTGCGCACATCCAAACTGGCACTGCAGCTGTGGAAAAACCTGGTGGGTCACACAAGCGGCACACATTCTTCATCTGTGACACCCACTGTCCGACAGAGGCACACCAAGAAAATGTCACAAAGTATTTGTCACTGAAATGCTCTGGTAAAAACCAAACCAACATTAAACAGAGTATGGGATTCTATATGATGGTATAGGATAGATTTTATAGGATGTTATAAGATTATGTAGGGTGTTATGCAATGAACAATTAATCTTCTAAATGATGTATCGGGGAGAAATTGCTTCATCTACCTGACAGGCCCTTGCAGACTATACAATTAAACAATTATGCACTGTTGATATGGAAGAAGTGATGCAAATCATTCTAACCAATCGTATTCATCCTCCAGCTTCAGCCAATAGGAGGTCAGAGTGACTCGGAGCATGATGACAACCTCCCCAGCATTCCGTGCCCGAGCGAGGTGAGAGAGAGAGGCTCATCACTGATGGTGGTCACTGTGCTTATCCCTCCATCCATCCCTCCATCCTCCATCCCTCCATCCCTCCCTCAACCCTCTCTCACCCTCCTTTCTTTTCCCCAGGACCGACCCTTCCTGCGGACAGAGAGAAATTCCCCCTCAGTGTCCCGCTTGGAGGAGCACGACCAGCAGGGCAACCCTTTCTTTGACCCTGTGAGACTTCTTATGAGATTAAAATATAAATCAAATCAAATCAAATTTATTTGTATAGCGCTTTTCACAATTGAATTGTCACAAAACGCTTAACAGAGGGGGACCCCCCCCCAAAAGCAAGCCTAAAGGCAACAGTGGCAAGGAAAAACTCCCTTGGTAGGGAGAAACCTTGGGAGGAACCAGACTAAAAGGGGGGGAGCCCATCCTCTTAAAAAAAGACCATGTCATGGTCAGTCCAAGAATGTGCAAGTAGCAAATCGTCGGCTTAAAATAGAGAAGGATGAACCACATAGCCTTTAAATCGGTTTCCATTTACATTCCTTAATAATCAAGCAATTAATTAGCTGCATCATCAATAGCGCGTAGGTACAGCTTCCCAATTGTATTTTGTGATAGCGTTTTTCTTTACGTCACAAAATTGTTTACCATTTTCTTATATCTACAGATAATCTGAACTAGTGGATAAATGTGTCCCACTTTTTCTTCTCCGTTCCCAAATTCGAGGAATGTTAACATTGTAAATATCCGTTAATTTGATCTGTGCAGGTGAGGTGATGCAATTCTCAGGAAAAAGCACCGAAGATTTCACCGAACCAATGTTTGTTTGCTAGGCTTCATTTAAAAAAAAAATGTTGGCATTATTTTCACTCTCTATTCAGTTGTAACTGCCCTGTTTGTATATTTCTGCTGATTGTGTATTTAATGAGGTCTGACCAGGGAGATGCGGGGTATTCTGGCATATTTTGCAGGGTTTCGCAAATTGTTCCTGTGTTTTTACCTGTGCCTGTATAGATAATGGGGGGTGAGCTTACCTGTGAGGACCGAAGCCCCTCCCCCTCAATTCCCACCTCAGGTAATACCTCCCAGCTCAGACCACAGATCTAGAATAACTAGATTGGTCTCAGTGGTCTCTCAGATATCTTTTGACCCAGAGCAGTTGTAAACCATCATAGTAGCCATCCCTATCAAAAAATAGTTTTACTATTGATCGTAGTATTGCCCAATCTATGAATTATATTCTATCTCAGGGGAGTCAAACTCTTCCCATCAAGGATGGGCCGAGTGTACGCAGGTGTGTGTTGCAACCAATGCACTACACCAGGTGATTTCAATTGGTTCCCCTCCTTGGTTGTAGAAGTGAGCTAATTAGTGAAATCGCCTCGTGTAGTGCATTGGTTGCAACAAAAACCTGCATACACTCGGCCCTCGATGGAATGAGTTTCACACCCCTGTTGTATTTATGTATTATATATTACAATATCTATGCTATGACCCCCCCATATACACAGCCCTGCATGGTCAAATCAGTTAGGGGTCAGTTGCTGAACTTTACTCTCCCCTTTAATATGGGCTTGTGGGTAATGTAGTTTCATGCTAAATCTCTGTGCCTGCTAACTTGTCTGTCACAATCTTTGCCCCCACATTAGTTCATGCTCTCCGGCCTGCTGATATTAAAGTGGTGGCGGCTTTAGGGGATTCTTTGACGGTAAGCTTGTCTGTCTGTCCTTCCGCTGTCTGTCTTTGTGTCTGCAAAGCCCCGTTTGACCTTTCCTGTCGTTCTCTGTCTCACATTTCTTCTGTCTGTTTGTCTTGCCTCGTCTGTTATGCAGGCTGCCAATGGAGTTGGCGCCGCTCCCAACAACTTGCTGGATGTCCTTCGTCAGTACAGAGGTCTGTCCTGGAGGTGAGGCCATTCTGCTTTAAGCACCATATCTGTGACTGAGATCAATTACTTCTGCCAATACCTGGCTCATTAATGTTCATTAAATCTGTCTATAAACACTGTGACTATAATACTCATTAAATGTGCTGTGTGTGTGTGTGTGTGTGTGTGTGTGTGTGTGTGTGTGTGTGTGTGTGTGTGTGTGTGTGTGTGTGTGTGTGTGTGTGTGTGTGTGTGTGTGTGTGTGTGTGTGTGTGTGTGTGTGTGTGTGTGTGTGTGTGTGAGAGCTGGGACTAGAGGCTGATTTGATCTCTCTGTGTTTTCAGTATTGGTGGAGATGAGAACCTCACTACTGTTACAACACTTCCTAGTGAGTTTCTCTGTCTGGCGCATGTACTGCATGTCAATGCACTGTTGGTGGAGTGTTGCAGAAACACTGTGGTGACATCACTGTCTGACATCATCATGTCATTTTGGGGAACAGTCTGGAAATGGAGCTCTTCACTCTCAGTGCGACACAGACAAAAAATGACCTCAGTGTCACAGAAACATGACAATGTTATTTGTTTGCTGGATCTATAAGTGTGATAAAGACCAGTGCCCGTATGTACAAAGATTCTAAGAGTAGGAGTGCTGATCTAGGATCAGTTTAGCCTTTTAGCCATAATGGATATGGTTAGGATATGGACAGGGGAAACCTGATCCTAGATCAGCACTCCTACTCTTAGAATCTTTGTACATATGGGCCCTGGGAAGCTGCTGCTCAAGTTTGGCACATTTGTGTATCAACAGCAAACTCATAGTAACCACCAGAGTTGTTTAATTCCTTTTCATATTCACTCAATTCAGTTAATGACTTGAAATTCAGTAGTTCTTTGGAAAATCCTCATACAACATTATGGCCATTTTTCAGTTCATGGATCGAAATTCAGTTCATTTTCTGAATTGGTTGAACTGATATGTAATTGACCCAAACCCTGGTAGCCACATCTCCTTAATTGGTTGTAATAATGTCTGGTTCCTATTGGTCCTGTGCAGTTGTCGTTTGCTTTGGTAACATGCACCTTGATTGGCCATGCAAGTGAAGCATGTTTGGATGTGAAATTCAGTAGCTGTGCGCGGTTTGCCTCTTTCGTCTCAGATGTGTTGCGGCTCTTTAATCCCAATGTGACTGGATTCTCGGAGGGGATTGGAAAAGAAAACACCCCCGAGGCCTTCTTCAACCAGGCTGTGGCTGGGGCGATCAGCGAGTGAGTCTCCCTGTCTGTCTGTCTGTCTGTCTGTCTGTCTGTCTGTCTCTCCTCTCTCTCTCTCTGTCTGTTTGTCTGTTTGTCTGTCTCTCTCTGTCTGTCTGTCTGTCTGTCTGTCTGTCTGTCTGTCTCTCTCTCTCTCTGTCTCTCTCTCTCTCTCTCTTTCTCTGTCTGTTTGTCTGTCTGTCTATCTCTCTCTTTCTCTATGTCTGTCTGTCTGTTTCTCTGTCTGTCTGTCTGTCTGTCTGTCTTTCTCTATGTCTGTCTGTCTGTCTCTCTGTCTTTGTCTGTCTGTCTCTCTCTCTCTTTCTCTCTATCTCTCTGTCTGTCTGTCTGTTTGTCTGTCTCTTTCTCTGTCCGTCTGTCTGTTTCTCTCTCTTTTTCTGTCTGATTGTGTGTCGTTCTCTTTGTTGGTTTTATGTATTACTGTCTATCTCTTTCTGTGTTTTTCTCTTTCTGTGTCTCTCTATTTATTTCTTTTATTTCTTTGTTTCGGCTGGTCTTTGTCTTTGTCTCCATCTCTGTCTGTCACTTTATGTCTGTCTGTCCGTCTGTGTGTATCCATATCTGTCTGCTTTCACGTCTGTATTTCTTGGCCTCTGTCTGTCTGTGGAACTGAATGCATGCTTTCCCTGGTTTTGTGGTAGTAATGTGTGACCTTCCTTTTCAGTGACATGCCTGGCCAAGCACGTGTATTGGTGGACATGATGAAGAAAGACCCGGTGAGAAATGTATAAACACAAATGCATGTGCTCACACACACAAGTCATTCTGAGTGATTACCTTCATCCTGTGGTGAAGCATTTATATCCTGATGGGAGTGGTCTCTTCCAGGATGATAATGCCCCCATCCACAGGGCACTGAGTGGTCACTGAATGGTTTAATGAGCATTAAAAAGCTGTAAACCATATGCCATGGCCATCTCAGTCACCAGATCTCAACCCAATTGAACACTTACGGATTCTTGAGCAGTGCCTGAGACAGTATTTCCCACCACCATCAACAAAACACTAAATTATGGAGTTCCTCATGGAAGAATGGTGTTGCTTCCTTACAACAGAGTTTCAGACACTTGTGTAGAACCTACTCCAAGGCCCATTGAAGCTGTTCTGGAGACTCATGGCGGCCCAACGCCCTATTAAGACAGTTTATGTTGGTGTTTATTTTATTTTGGCTGTTACCCCACCCACTCAACCAGTTTACTGCCACCCTAATTCTTGAGCACATCTTTACATTTTACATTTTACATTTTAAGCATTTAGCAGACGCTCTTATCCAGAGCGACTTACAAGATGTGCATTAATACATGGTAGGAACAATCAGTAATACAGCAAAAAATCTTTATGTCCAATCTCTTTGTCTGTCTGTCTGTCTCTCTCTCTCTTTCTCTCGCTCTCTTGCTCTCTCTCCCTGTGTAGCGCATTGACTTTGAGGCTGACTGGAAGGTGATCACCCTGTTCATAGGGGGAAATGACCTGTGTGACCACTGCAAAAACACTGTGAGTATCAATGAGTGCCAACAGCCGGCTGGAGACGAGGGGACAGGGCTTTCACAGGGACTGTGTTCAACGGCCATCTGTCCCTCATTCCTCCGTCTGTCTGCCTCTCCCCCTCTCCGTCCCTCCTGCAGATGTTTCACTCCAAGGAAAACTATGTGCACCGAATCCAGCAAACTCTAGACATCTTCCATAAAGAGGTATGGATGTTGGAAGCTCTCCCTCGCTCTCTTCCCCTTCACTGTCATTCTCTCTTTCTCAAATTCAAAATGGTGGATGATACTGGGTTATCTCTCACCAATACTCAATATACACTAGAGGTTTTTGATATGACAGATAAAGACATTGAAAGTAAGGACAAAAATGGGAACAACTGTACAAAGTAGCTCTGTGGAACACTATATTCTTTCCCCCTATTGCGTTGAGGTGCGTCTGTCAGCCTGCATATAAAGGACTGCAGTAATTATGTTTTACCACTAGATGTCAATGTTGCATGAAAGAGCAAAGAGGCACAGTCTGTTTAAAAAATATATATATACAGTATACTGTGTATGGTATATATATATATATATATATATATTGCATTAGCGATCATTTCCGCAGGGACGGTGCGCATTTTGTTCTTGTTGCGCTTGTAGGCGGGTAAAATAATGTTTAGGGAACTGGGCTTGTAACTTAGAGATTCAATTCCCAGGTAGGGGCACTGCCGTTGTACCTTTGCTCAAAGTACTTAACCTGAAATGGATTGTATGTAACGAAATGAAAACTGTGTAAGCTCTGGATAAAAGCGTCTGCTAAATGCCTATAATGTCATGCAATATGCTGAGCAGCAGGCTATGCTCACCTTCCCACCTCTTCTCTCTTCTCCTTCTCTCTCTGGCTCTCTCTCTCTCTCTTCTCTCTCTCTCTCTCTCTCTCTCTCTCTCTCTCTCTCTCTCTCTCTCTCTCTCTCTCTCTCTCTCTCTCTCTCTCTCTCTCTCTCTCTCTCTCTCTCTCTCTCTCTCTCTCTCTCTCTCTCTCTCTCTCTCTCTCTCTCTCTCTCTCTCTCTCTCTCTCTCTCTCTCTCTCTCTCTCTCTCTCTCTCTCTCTCTCTCTCTCTCTCTCTCTCTCTCTCTCTCTCTCTCTCTCTCTCTCTCTCTCTCTCTCTCTCTCTCTCTCTCTCTCTCTCTCTCTCTCTCTCTCTCTCTCTCTCTCTCTCTCTCTCTCTCTCTCTCTCTCTCTCTCTCTCTCTCTCTCTCTCTCTCTCTCTCTCTCTCTCTCTCTCTCTCTCTCTCTCTCTCTCTCTCTCTCTCTCTCTCTCTCTCTCTCTCTCTCTCTCTCTCTCTCTCTCTCTCTCTCTCTCTCTCTCTCTCTCTCTCTCTCTCTCTCTCTCTCTCTCTCTCAGGTCTCAGGTGCCCCGGGCCCTGGTGAATCTGGTGGAGCCGCTGCACATTGTTCCACTGCGCCAGCTGCACCAAGACCGCACTCTGAAGTGCCCCACCTGGCTGGTCAAGTAAGTGCGTCCTACGGGGTGCAGTACATATGTTTTACCACTAGAGGTAGTAATGTATCAAAGAGCAAAGAGGCACAGTCCTCCATATTAGGTCAGAGGAGGGGGATACTGCAGGGTGGACAGGTGGTTTGGGGCTTTACATTTGTTACTCGGGGGGTGGCGGCTGTGGGTTTGTTTCTCAGTAGTGGGGTTGATATTATCAGAATATTTATATTCTACTATCAGCATCCTGCTCCAGTGTACATTATGTAATGTTCAACAATGGGACCTAGACAAAGTGAATCTGCTAAATACAGAAGTAATACATATTTAATGTGGCTGAAACATTTTGGGAGCTCACTGAATGATTCATGCGACTCCCTGGACAGGAGCTCCCTGACACAGTCTGCTTCCTGTTTGGATACTTGCCGCTTGATAGACCATTATTAATTCCCAAAGCAGGCATGCCACATCATTTCGATAGGCCCCACTAATGGATTATCTGCCTGCCTCCTCGTACGTTTCCCCCAGTGTTCTGTGTACCTGCGTCATCCCTCCTAAAGAAGGGTCCAGGGAGCTCCAGAGGTTGGACGAGCTTAACCGAGCCTATCAGGTAGACACTTCCCCCGAGCCCAGCTGCCTCTAAACTCGGGTCTCAAACTCACAGATACCATAGAGGGCCGTGTGTACCATAGCCATACCATAGAGGGCCGTGTGTACCATAGCCATACCATAGAGGGCCGTGTGTACCATAGCCATACCATAGAAGGCCGTGTGTACCATAGCCATACCATAGAGGGCCGTGTGTACCATAGCCATACCATAGAAGGCCGTGTGTACCATAGCCATACCATAGAGGGCCGTGTGTACCATAGCCATACCATAGAGGGCCGTGTGTACCTTAGCCATACCATAGAAGCCGTGTGTACCATAGCCATACCATAGAGGGCCGTGTGTACCATAGCCATACCATAGAGGGCCGTGTGTACCATAGCCATACCATAGAGGGCCGTGTGTAGCATAGCCATACCATAGAGGGCCGTGTGTACCATAGCCATACCATAGAGGGCCGTGTGTACCATAGCCATACCATAGAGGGCCGTGTGTACCATAGCTATACCATAGAAGGCCGTGTGTACTATAGCCATACCATAGAGTGCCGTGTGTACCATAGCCATACCATAGAGGGCCGTGTGTACCATAGCCATACCATAGAGGGGCCGTGTGTACCATAGCCATACCATAGAGGGCCGTGTGTACCATAGCCATACCATAGAGTGCCGTGTGTACCATAGCCATACCATAGAAGGCCGTGTGTACCATAGCCATACCATAGAGTGCCGTGTGTACCATAGCCATACCATAGAGGGCCGTGTGTACCATAGCCATACCATAGAGGGCCGTGTGTACCATAGCCATACCATAGAGGGCCGTGTGTACCATAGCCATACCATAGAGGGCCGTGTGTACCATAGCCATACCATAGAGGGCCGTGTGTACCATAGCCATACCATAGAGGGCCGTGTGTACCATAGCCATACCATAGAGGGCCGTGTGTACCATAGCCATACCATAGAAGGCCGTGTGTACCATAGCCATACCATAGAGGGCCGTGTGTACCATAGCCATACCATAGAGGGCTGTGTGTACGCAGGATTTCATTCCAACCAGTGGCTGCTGCCTTAATTGGTTCAACTACTCATTCAGTCATATGCATGTACCTCTGGGCACTTTTCAAGTTAAAGCACAGAGTATAGGCAACAGTTGTTATTTAAATAACAAAAAGAAGAAATGTAGGCCTCCCGGGTGGTCTAGTGGTTATAACGTTTGACGCTGGCCACTGCGACCGGGGTTCGATTCCACCAGCCGCGCCAGTGTCGGCTCTGGCCGGGAGCGCCACCGGGGGCGACAATTGGCTGTCCGCCCCAGGGAGGGGGGAGGGAAGCCGACGTGAAGTTCACTGCGTACAGGAGTGGCTCTGAAGTACTGGAGTTACGGTTGACAGCCTGGCGAGTGCCGGCTCGGAGGAGGCGGCGATACTTCGCCTTTGTCACTACCGGTCACAGGGCTACGGCAGCAAACTTACTATATGAGGGGGGGATTGACATGAAAAGTTGACTAAATTGGGAGAGAATGGGAGAAAATCGAAACAAATTCTTTAGAAAGAGAAGTTTCACTTCATATGCATTATGTGCAAGCCAACAGGATAATTTAGCAAATAATGGAAATAATTATCTAATGAAGACCAGAGGCAGGAGTAAAAACCAGCATCCACAACGGAGTTCAGACCAGCTCTAAACCAATCCGAAAAAAGAGAGTGATGCCAGAAAATAAAATAAAATTCTACTTCCATTGCTATTCCAGTGAAAACGGCAGCTATAAATATGACATTGAAATCCGGACGATGGCACGGCGATTGTTAATAAGACAGTGTGATAATGGCTGTGTAAGAACATTAGCCACAGGATTTGAGTCTCCTTAGATGTGTTGAACTGGTTTGCTGACAGTGGAGCCCGGTGTCTCAGTAAGTCTCGTTTATGTCTCTGCAGCACATTCCAGGTTACAGACTGTATGCTCTGTGTGCATTAGAATGACAGTGATCACTGTTCCTGTCATGGGAGATTGATTGGGTCAGTGTAGGTGGACCATCACGGATAGCCCTGCAAGTCTCTCACAAGTTGGAATTAGGCTGTGTGACGAGGGCAAGTGAACCGCCTCTTTCAAGACAGACCCCGCCGAGCCGTCGACCGTGAATCCGATACACACAGGGAAGATTTCTGAACCTTTTTGCGCCGGCCTCCCTCCCCCCTCCCCCCTTCCCCTTGGGCGGACAGCCAATCGTCGCCCCCGATCGGGACTTCCCGGCCAGAGCTGGGCTGGTGCAGCCAGGGAATCAAGCCGCAGTGGGCTACCTGTCGAACAGTTAACGGGCGATTGAGTACACCGTGGTACATCAAAAAGTCAACCCCTTTCAACTTTTGACATGCGAAAATATACAGAAAAACACCCACAACAGGGTGGTGTGATTCAGTCCTGGGGCGAAGTCAAGGTGCCTTTAAGCACCCTGAAGTGAATTATTGTCATACAACCACACAGCCAGCCATGGTTTAATCCACTTACACCACAGCTACTTTTTTGCCGTTATTTTCAGTTGGGAATCGAATGTTCAAATGAAACAGAATGTTGAGCGTCTTGCGTGTCGATAAGGCCATTTCTGCCGGAACTACTTCACAGCCATGCATTATTGTGATTCCTCCTTACGGTTTACTGTCAAATAATCGACACCCTCTCGACCAATCAGAATCAAGTATTTAACCGAGTCTCAGTATAAGCCTGTGCGTTCACACCGTGCCCGAATGGGTAAAGATGCTCTCTGTCTGTCTGGTCTTCTCAGCGAGGCTTGTGGGAGCTCGTAGAGTCGGGTCACTACGACACGCACGCCAACTTCACTGTGGTGGTGCAGCCCTTCTTCAGAGACGTCGTTATTCCCCTGCTGGAGGTGAGACGCAGAACCCCCGAATCTCTCCGCTCTCCTCCCTCTCATTCTTCGTCTCGCTTGTAAAGAAATCTCAATCTGATGTCGTCCTAATGACATAAAGGTTTATATACCTTGCAGCATCCTCCCTGTGTACAGCTGCGTGCGCCCCGGATGTCTTACTGTCTTCCTTTCTGTCTCTCTCTTTGTCTGTCTGTCTGTCTCTCTCTCTCACTCAGGGCCGCCCTGACCGCTCCTACTTCACCCCGGACTGTTTCCACCTCAGTCAGAAGGCCCAGTCCCTGATGGCCCGAGCCCTGTGGAATAACATGGTGAGCCTCATAGAAACACACCTCGCACCTTACTGAGACACACACACACACACACACACTCCTGCACCTGAGACACACACACACACACACTCCTGCACCTTGTACCACACTGAGGGATGCACACACACACACACACACACACTCCTGCACCTGGTACCACACTACACTGAGGGACACACACACACACACACACACACACTCCTGCACCTCGTACCACACTGAGGGACCCACACACACATACACACACACACACACACACTCCTGCATCTGGTACCACACTGAGGGACCCACACACACACACACACACACACACACACACAATGCTGCCGTACACTCCGGCCATACAATACCAACACTCCTATCGTACTATGATTTATAAATATAGACATAAATGTGTGTATGTATGTATGTGTGTATATATAATATATATATATATATCTCAGACACACAACAGAGGCATACTTGTCTGCCCGCTTTCAATCTGTCACTCTCTCTGTCTGTTTGGCAGCTGGAGCCCTTGGGTAATAAAACCAGCACACAGGACTTCAACTTGCTCCCCCCCCTCAAATGCCCCTCCAAGGTAAACTCCTCCAGACAGGCCAGCTGCATCACGAACAGTGCAGTTCAGCCAGAGGACAGGGGTGGACTGAGGACCGGCCATGACGTGCCTCGACGAGACTCCCACTAGTCGTTAATTACACAAGTGTCTCCAGCTTTCTTTTTTTGGAAGCGAAAATGCTGGTTCAAACACCAAGAATCCAGGGCTTGATTTATATGGTGAAAAAGCATGTCAGACATGGCCAATCTTGGTCAAATGCAGAGAGGCTCTTAAAATACATTCCATTTTAGGCATTTAGCAGACGCTCTTATCCAGAGCGACTTACACAGTTGACATACAATCCATTTATACAGCTGGATATTTTTACTGAAGCAATTCAGGTTAAGTACTTTGGTCAAGGGTACAACGGCAGTGCCCCCCCTAAATTGAACCAGCAACCTCTGAGTTACAAGTCCAGTTCCCTAACCAGTACACTACATGCCACCACAAAAGAGGCCATATTCAACTTTTACCACAGTGCACTGTTCCTCCTTATTCTGCTCAGGCCTCCCCCTTCCTGCGGACCTATGAGAACAGCAACTACAAATACCAGGGCCCTGTCCCCACCCCTCCACCAATCACGGTAGGCGGAATTGTGTCATGCACTGGAACAAGCTGTACCGCACCGGGAGGCTATTCAAATATGGTTGAGACGATTTGTGACATCACTCACTTTGCAAAATCAAGACAAGCGTCTTTGCACATAGTGAGCTGACTATGAATTCCGAGAATCTTAGTTTATTGCCTCTTTGTGCTCCAAATGTGTTTAACGGCAGGAGTAATATTTTCTACCAATATCTTCTATTAATTGTACTAAGAAGTCTCAAAGAGTGCAGTGTATAACGATGGTGAAACTGATGTTGATGATGATGGTTATGTTGGTGGTGGAGGTGATTCGCTCTCTTCCTCCGTCTTTTTGTAACAAGGTTCTGTCTGTCTGCCCCTCTGTCCATCTCTTTTCCCAGAACTGGGGCAGTGACCTCTCCTGTGTGGACCGCACCCCGTCCAATCCTGCCCCCACCTCAGGTGAACTATAGGAAGGTTAACCTGGCCCAGGTGTCAGAGGGTGGGAGAGGTGAAAGGTGTTTGTCACGCCACCACCCCAACATCTTGGTGGCCTGTCTGTAGGGCCTCCAATGACTAGCTGAAATATTTACAGTACATGCAACTATTTTATATTTGAGACTTTAATGTTTTGGCTGATGGGACACTTTGCTTTAG
This sequence comes from Aldrovandia affinis, assembly GCA_029706075.1. NCBI lineage: Eukaryota > Metazoa > Chordata > Actinopteri > Notacanthiformes > Halosauridae > Aldrovandia > Aldrovandia affinis. The sequence continues at coordinate 613,488 of JAINUG010000341.1, forward strand.
CAGCAGTGATAGAGCAGCGGAGTGAGGGGTAGTGAGTCAGAATTCGAGGCAGTGTGTCAGAGTTAAGGGGTATGGATGGTGTTGTGTGTCAGAGTTAAGGGTAGTGTGTTGTGTGTCAGCCGATATGGATGGTGTGTTGCGTGTCAGAGTTAAGGGTAGTGTGTTGTGTGTCAGAGTTAAGGGTAGTGTGTTAAGGGCAGTGTGTCAGAGTTAAGGGTAGTGTGTTGCGCCATTTAGCAGTGTCAGAGTTAGTAGTGGCAGTTTGTCAGAGTTAGTGGGGATTGAACCCACAACCAGTGTGCCAATGCTGTGTCAACTGAGTTAAGAGGCACTCTGTGTGTTCAGAGTTAAGGGCAGTGTGTCAGAGTTAAGGGTAGTGTGTTGCGTGTCAGAGTTAAGGGTAGTGTGTTGCGTGTCAGAGTTAAGGGCAGTGTGTCAGAGTTAAGGGCAGTGTGTTGCGTGTCAGAGTTAAGGGTAGTGTGTTGCGTGTCAGAGTTAAGGGTAGTGTGTTGCGTGTCAGAGTTAAGGGCAGTGTGTCAGAGTTAAGGGTAGTGTGTTGCGGGTCAGCCGATATGGATAGTACATACTGTATGAGGGACGGGGCACATCGAGGGGCTCACGGCAGTCTGGGTTTCAGTTCACAGGTTGCGACCGGCGGACATCAAGGTCGTGGCGGCCCTGGGAGACTCTGCAACTGTGAGTGTGTGTGTGTGTGTGTGTGTGTGTGTGTGTGTGTGTGTCCGTCTGTGTGTGTCTAGCAGTCTGTGAGTGTGTGTGTGTCTGTCTGTGTGTGTCTAGCAGTGTGTGTGTGTGTGTCTGTCTGTGTGTGTCTAGCAGTCTGTGAGTGTGTGTGTGTGTCTGTCAGTCTGTCTGTCTGTTTGTGCGTGTGTATAGCAGTCTGTGTGTGTGTCTGTCTGTCTGTTTGTGCATGTGTCTAGCTGTCTGTGTGTGTGTCCATCTGTGTGTGTGTGTATCAGTCTGTGTGTGTCTGTCTGTCTGTCTGTTTGTGTGTGTGTCTAGCTGTCTGTGTGTGAGTGTGAATGTGTGAATCTCATGTTTGTTAGATCTTATGTGGCTCTTATATATAATGAATGCGTGATGTGTGTAGCTGTACCCCAGACGTGTCTCTGAGGCTGATAGATGAATGTCCTCATGTCCTGTGTCCTGTCCTGTATTCAGGCAGGGGTTGGCGCAAAGGCGAATAACATCCTTCAGCTGAACACAGAGTACAAAGGAGTGTCGTGGAGGTGAGGGACTCATAAATACACAGTGACTTTTTTCAATAAATTTGAATAATTTCAAACATTTATGTCACGGTCACCTGGTCACAAACTGTCACAAACGGTCACAAACTGTGACACACGGCACAAATGGTCACACACGGTCACAAATGGTCACAAATGGTCAGACACGGTCACAAACTGACACACAGCACAAACGGTCACAAATGGTCACACATGGTCACAAACTGTGACACATGGCTCAAACGGTCACACATGGTCACACGCGGTCATATGGTCACATGGTGACACACCCCTCTCTGTGTGTTTGTTTCTGTAGCATTGGGGGGGATGGAGCCCTGGAGACTGTCACCACCTTGCCCAGTGAGTGCCCCCTCCCCGCCTCTCACTCTCACAGCCGTTCGCTAAATGCCAGTTTACACAAACGATTGGGCTGAATAAATCATTAAAAGCAGAAGCCGTAGCCTTCTCGATAGCGTAGCGGTCTAATGCACCCGTATTTTGGCTGGTCCGATACGAGTGTGAGCTGCCCACCACGGTCGCGGTTTGAAACCAGACCGGCCCTGGTGGGGAGCCACGATCGGGGGCAGCGTTTGGATGTCCGCCTCAGGGGGAGGGGGGAGGGTGAGCTGGCACAAATTCACCGAGAAGCACATAAGGGTGACTCCAGAACATGGGTGGGCGAATTCCGTCTCGAAGGAAGCAGAGTTTGCTGTCCTCAGACAATGAGCTTGCCTCGTAGAGACGAGCGGCGAACGCTTGTGGGGTGGGCAAATCTAAGTAAAATAGAAGGTATAATTGGCCACTAAATTGGGAGAAAAATGGGAAAAAGTCTGAAACAAATGTATTTAAAAAATGTTTTAAAAGCAGAACCCATCATGAAATCCAGAAACACATACAGTCCTCCTTGCCCACCACTATTTTACCTTCTAAAATGAGTGTAAGTTCTTGGGTGCACTAGCATAAATCTCTTCTGAAGGTTGTTCTCCCCCCCATTTGCACAGATATCCTGAGGAAGTTCAGCCCCACTGTCCACGGCTTCTCCAGGGGTAAGGGTCAGCTGCCAGGACAGAAAGGTTTCAACATGGCGACGCCCGGAGCCAAAGCCTCGTGAGTGCACCTCAGTGTTGGCTGTGTGCCCCTCTGAGAGTCTGTCCCAGTCTACACCCCCCCCCACCACGCTCTCTGTCACTCATTTAATTACAGGCCTCCTTCTGTCTCTTCCACTGTGTCTCAGCCGAGCAGTCTGCCAGCCTTTCACTCTGTCTGTCTGGGCGCTGGTCCGTCACTCACAGGCTCACTTCCTCGCAGACTATCAGTTTCTGCGAGGCTGAGGTTTCGTCCTTCCCTTTTTACACTTGATCCCTCGCTCTCAGTTTCCTCTTCTGTCTTCTTCTCTTTTTGATCTTGATCGTTGGTCTCACACTCCCACCCTCTCTCTTACAGGGATATCCCAGCCCAGGTTGAGGCTCTGATCAAGGCCATGAAGGGAGACAAGGTGAGCCTCAATACGTCCCGCGATACCCCTGTGGCTCTATGTCATCCACTTAACTCTATGGTGGAGGACCCATCTAACCCATCTAGCAAGGCAGGCAGCTGATTGGACACCTCTTTTGGTATTTGGCCGATTTTTCTGATTGAACGTTGACGCCGTACATTAGCACGGGGCCTGATATGTGCCTTCTCTTCTCTCTCTCTCTCTCTCTCTCAATCACACATGTACAGAAGGTGGATTTTGAGAAGGACTGGAAGCTGGTGACGTTGTTCGTCGGGGTCAGTGATCTGTGTGAATACTGTTTGGATCAGGTGAGTCTCAAAGAGTCACACAAATCATACACGGACAATCGCACGCACACACACACACCCCTAGCATACAAGTTAAAGTACTGGGGTTAATTGATTCCTGAGACAGTGACAGTGCACTTTGTGTAGGCGTGTAAGTGTGTGACTCAGTGTGCGTGTGTCTGCCCAGGACAACCTCTCGCCTCAGAACTACAGCCGTCACCTGAAGCAGAGCCTGGACCGGCTGCACAGAGAGGTGAGCTGCCACACACTCACAGTGCCAATGCCCACACTCTCTCTGTCTCTGTCTGGGTTAAGGTGCTGTTGGTTATGGTCCCTCTGTCTGGGTTAAGGTGCCACGGGTGTTGGTCAATGTCCTGGAGGTTCTGCAGATCGAGGGACTGAGGACAATCAAGAGAGATACGCTGGGCTGCTCTGTCCTCCAGGGGTCAGTCTCCTGTCTGTCTGTCTGTCTGCCTTCATGTTTGTCCCCCCGGCTATATGTGTATCTATCTGTATGTCTGTATATGTATGTCTGTCTCTCTGTCTGTCTGTCTGTCTCCCTCCCTGTGTGCCTCTTTGTATATCTGCCATTCTCCCTGTATATCTGTCCCTCTGTATGTCTGTGCTCTCGTTTGTTCATCTCACTGCCTGTGTCTGTCAGTCTGTCCATGGCCCTTTGTTCATCCTCCCAGTCTGAGAGGCTCTTTGTGTCTGTGTGTCCTCACAGGTACATGTGTCCGTGCATCCTGTTGCCTGAGGATAACTCCCTTGAGTTGAGTGAGCTCAAGAGGATCAACCATCAGTATCAGGTAAGTGGGGGAGGGGAGGGGCAGCCTCATCCACCAATCAAGTCCTGAGGTGCCTGGAATTGTGCCTGGTGATTGGTCACCGTCTGGTGTCTCTCTGATGCCCAGGGTTTTCTGGCACATTTATAGAGGCTACAAAACCACTGTGATCAGCTGCCATCGACATGAAGCGGTGCATTTCAGTACAAGTGACCAAACAACAAATGTTTAACACGCTGTTTCATAGCAATCCTAAAACTTGTGCACGTGGCAACACAATTCTAGTGGTATGCACGACTGTGTCTGGTGTATAACAGGGGAACTCTTCAACTCCACCATCACTCAGAATGAGACAGAGCTTTAGTCTACTGTGCAAGAGAACCCCACGCCCTGTATGGGAAACAGGCTCACTTCCCCTGTATGGGAACCCGGGTGTGGTAAAATCAAGGTGATTGTACATCCTCTGCCTCTTACTGTCTCTGACCAGGCGGAGACAGAGTACCTGGTCTCTACGGGGCGCTATGACGAGCATGAGGACTTCACTGTGGTCATCCAGCCCTACTTCCGGAATCCCATTATCCCTCTGACAGGGGTGAGTATGCCCCTCTCCTCACCCCCACCTGGCATTAGACATGAGGGCCATCAGTAATAATCCATGCACCAGGCTAAACATTCTGACAAGTGTAGCGGAGAGAATGCGTGAGTTAAAGCCGAACGTGTGAGCGTCCGCTGCAAAGGGTGATGCCGATAAGAGTATGATTAGTTCCCAGAATTAGAGACTTGAGTCTTTAGCTCAGTGGGCTAATTGTCTCTCTTGTCACGTCGGGATCCAGAACCAACTCCGTTACACAAGCATACCCAAGTGCACATGCCCACACAAATTATTTTGCTTCCACAGGACGGGAGGCCTGACCAGAGCTATTTCTCGGTGGACTGTTTCCACTTAAGCGAGAGAGCACATTCAGAGATGGCCGTTGCACTCTGGAACAACATGGTGAGGGCAAAGAGACACGGGCACAAGGGCGGGGGGAGGAAGGAGCTAAAGGCTGGGGGCGGGAGATAATGCAGGACAAGGAGGAGAGGGAACAGGAAAGGGAGGAGCTAAAAGGTGGGACACAGTGAGGGACAAGGAGGAGAGGGAACAGGAAAGGGAGGGGCTTAAGGAGGAGGGGGAGCAGTGAGGGACAAAGAGGAGAGGGAACAGGAAAGGGAGGGGCTTAAGACTGGGGACAGGACAGAGGGAGGGGCCAGAAGGAGAGCGAACAGGAAAGGGAGAGGCTAAAGGCTGGGTGGGAGATAATGCGGGACAAGAATACGGAACAGGAAAGGGAGGGGACAGGGGCTCAGAGTGGATGACAGTGGCCAGAAGGTAGAATACAGCCACTTTTCCAAGGTAGTGTGCAATGGTGTTAGCTCAACATTACTGCAATGGTGTTGAGAGCCTTATATGTTAACTGGGTATAGAAATGAATGTTCGTGAATTGACGGCGTTCATGTGGTTGTAGTTGGAGCCGGTGGGCAGGAAGCAGATCTACAACAACTTTACATATGACCGCAACAAGATCCAGTGTCCAGCAGAGGTGAGAAAATGCAAAAACAAAATGCACAAAATTTCACACACTAAAAACTTGTGGCCCCCCTTTGTTTGAGGCTTCAGGTTAGAGTCTTACAGAACAATCCGATGGAACTGTGTATCAACAAGGAATGAGGATCCATCTTTACTATTTACCTCCCTAGCAGACATTGTTACACAGAGCAATTGACACCGTTTTATTTGATAAAACATTTAACCCATCTTTTCATTTTTCTATTGCTACATTACAGTGAAGTAGGTTGCTCAGGTGAACAGCAGCTGTGTGTAAGATTTCCCCCAGTGACCTCCAGATCCAGGGTAAAGTGCTCTAACCGCTCCACTGCATACGGCCTGCGGGCTTCTTTCTCTCTTCCAGAACAAGTTCATCTTCACCAGGATCAACAGCCTTCCCATCCTCCCCACCTCCGCCCCCACCCACGCAGACCCCACCTCCAGCGCGACCGCGGCCCCCGCCCCCACCACAGCCCGTGTGCCGCTCTGCGACGCGTCCGTTCCCGTGTGGCTGGCGCCGGTGCTCGGGGTGACCGGCTTGCTGATTGGCTGGTGCGTCACCTGGCTCCTCTTCTCCTGCAGAGAACGACGGAGTTGGAAAAAGCAGGATAAGAGCGAAGCCGAGATGAAAGGAACTGAATTCTAACAGCGATCGCAAAAAAAATGATGGGTGCACACCGACTCTGGTCAGAACACAGACCGCGAACGCGTGTGCACACACACACACACACACACACGCCGGGGGTGGAATTGTGACCCCCGTGTGTCTGAGGGTACGACCGAGATCAAGACGAAGAGGACAGAGACACAGCTGAGGACAACGGCTGACACCTTTGGTCTCTTCAGAACAGACCAGAATTATTCTCATTATTATTGCCCTGCCAACATTCCCCTCTTTGGAGAACCTTTTTTAAATACCAAATTCAGTATTACAAAGGTGCCCTACACTGAGACTGACCGACACACAGGTCTCTACAGGGGCACTATACTGTACAGATTTAGATCGATATACTCAAATACTGAAGTGCTTAAAAACGTACGCGTGAATTTTGTGTGTTCGGACACACGCACGCACATGCACAAGGACACCGGAGGATTTGTATATACGAATCTTCTTAATGAGCGTGTGTCACTAAGCCAAAATTAAGCCCTTCCCAACCAGAGTCCACCCATAGTCCCTGTCAACAGTGGCCACACCCACGCCATTATGTTCAGATTCCTCCTTCTCCTTTCGGTCCCCAGCCCTCACTGTATCATAGACTGAACCTGTTTGAGTGCAAAAACCAATATCAAGATTGAAACAGAGACCCCATGTTTTGTAAGGTACTGTATAATTGTATATAAAAATACCAAAAGATGAGACCTGCCGTTATTAAAGAAATAAAGGAAAATATTTTATAATGGACTGAGCCCTCCCTGGTATGCAGATGTTTTAGAAACGTACCCACCACAAACGTTCATGAAGAGTGTAAAGTATACATATTTAATAACCTGCATAAGCAGATATCCTCTGGTAAAATAACCCTGCTAATCTAGACTGCTTGTCAAAAGTCTAGTGATAAACTAGGTGTGTGCATGTGGGCGGGTGTGTTTTTAAAAACTATGGGAACCCCTAGGCCTGGAGCCTTTGGGAGTTCACGTGCAGACACACACAAGCACACACGCCACCGGCTTCTTTACACTTAGCTGCATACGCATAACTAAACCAAAAGCTAAAATCAACTTCACAAACACAATCTATTACACTCTATTTTAAAATCAATGCAAGAAAAAAAAAAAAAATTCAGCACAAATTCAATGATTTATTTTTGTATAATAAAGTGTCTTTTTTTTTTTTGTACAAGTACGCTGATTTGTTTTTCTCCATTTGGAGGAACGCATCATTTATTTGTATTTATTGTTTTAAACAATAAAAGCCATTGACACATTTCTGATGAGCACAACCGTACGTTTACTCGCCTTGAGTTTGCACCCTATGAAGAATACCGGCAACAGCATCTCAGCTTCCAGGCACGGCAGCAAGATTTAATTAGAAAAATTATTTCTATTGAGAGTCACTGAAGGCGATCTATTCTACCGACACCAACCCCGAAAGACAACATCAGTGGTGTCCACCCCTGGTTCGAGGTTCTTCAGCTCAGAGTCGAAGAGGTGCTTTTGAAGAAGCAGCTGATTGACACGTGCCACCATTTACATGTATTGCTTTCATTAGATCGAGACCTGAGCTTAATTGTTGGCACCAAAAAAATGCCTTTAATCTTTCTCTCTCAGTGCAGTGTTAATGTCTCTCTCAGTGCAGTGTTAATGTTCTCTCTCTCTCTCTCTCTCTCTCTCTCTCTCAGTGCAGTGTTAATGTCTCTCTCTTTCTCTCAGTGCAGTGTTAATGTCTCTCTCTCTCAGTGCAGTGTTAATGTCTCTCTCAGTCTCTCTCAGTGCAGTGTTAATGTCACTTTTCATTGTGATCTTAGATCTTCATTGTACTCTACTGTCTATATTTTGGATCATAATCACATGATATCATTCATATTTGCAATAGGTTAATAGTTTGTGCAGTACAAGATGTTGAATGGTGTAGCTTATATAACAATTTTAAGTCACAACCTCAGAAAATGTCATGTGAAACAATATTAATAAGAATGTGTAACTCAAGACCATCTGCGCTAAATGGAAAGAGAAACTAGACCCACGGTCAACCCCAGATTACAATAGAAACCAGAAGGTGCGATGGGACTTGGATACAATGAAAGGGGGAGTAGCATTACATTTTAGGTTTTAGGCATTTAGCAGGTTTAGCGGAGTAGCAGGTGGGTGAGGATATTTTGTGTCTTCATGTTAATAATTGATAAAAAGGACGAGTCATTGCCATTCATTGGAGCTTCACTCATTCATTAGAGTTTTACTCAATGGCAGAAAGAACTGGAGAGTTATTTTATCATACATTTGTCTGTTTGAGTACTTCCAACCAAGTTTCACATGCTAGCATTGGTATAGGCATGCATGTACACAGACATAAGGTGTAACGGAGGTAGCAGGTATCCGCTACAGGAGTAGTAATCCGACCAAAAAAGATACTATGCAGTATCACACAGTGTTCCTAGGCTAGCTATGGCGTTTAGCTTCAGAGGCCTTTGGAGTAATTGTTCTCCTCGCGACCTCCCTCTGGCGGTGAACGGGAGGAAGGCGATTCTCCTTCAGACTTCAGAAGAAAATGGCGGAAGGCGAACTGAATGTTGACAGCATCATCTCCCGACTCCTAGAAGGTACGAAACATTTGGATTTCGCTTTGGTCTGTGCTACGATGGAAAATCGGAATAGGTTTTTTTAAACATTCTTACAGATCTGTCCTTTTGTTTTTCAACGATCGATAGCGCGATAGAAGGCTGTTTATAAGCCGCAGGGACGTCGGCTTCTCCTAAGCGGCTGCTGCTACACAAGTGTAACGTAGAATTAGAAAATTGGTAGCTAGCTTGCTGTACTGAGCTCGCTTGTTTAAAAATCGCCAGCATATGTGATGAACCGACGCCCCGAAACCGAATGGAATCACCTTGTTGCAAGGTTATTTCTGATCTAACTGCGTAAAATCGCGTTCGATTTGTGTTGCAAGCTGGCTACTAGCTAGCCTGCAAGCTTACTGTCCTGTTGTGACTTGCTAAGATAGCTAGCAAGGTGTGTTTTGAGCTGCAATAACGATGACGGACTATGGCTTGAAAGCTGGTTAGCTACCGCGGTTTTGATGTACAGAACACCATTTATTTTCCATGGCACCGTTGCAATCAGTTGTGAATATTTGTGATCTTTTTTTAATGTATTTTTTTTTACACACCGATTGTGACACTCTGCGTTGAACCAGCCAGCCAGCTGCTCAGAGAGATTTTCTGGTGGGACAGAAAGTCGAACGCAAGCTAGGTGCACCGCACACACCCCCCTCCTCGCCTGGTAACGAGGAACAACAGTGTGGTATTGGAATTCTGTGCACGGCAACAGGAGCTGTTCCCGGGTACAGACAGTGAATCGATGGCCGCGAATACCCACCGCCCAACGAGCCAAGGGGAACACAGCCGAGCTGTACATCGAAGTCCCCTCTCGGTTTCCTCTGCCCTCTTTTACGCCTATGTGTCTTTCCGACCATTTCATCACCCGTCAGTCTGTCTGTCGCTGCTCAGAGCTTTGTCGCTTTGCTTCTGACTTATCTCGGTTTGCCCACCCTACCTGTCCTACTCTGCGCTCTGAGTCTGTTTGTTGTCCTCTGGTCGTTCCATAATGGTCTTTCTCGTCAGCAGGACGTGACCAGATGAATTCGCTGATTTGAAAGCCGTCGTCGTCCGAAAATACCCATAGAATTCAAACCAAAAGCACTGGACCATAACCAACCCGTGTATTTGGACGTATTATAGCTAGCCAGCTACGTTAATAGTCGATTGAGTAATTTTTTGACTTAAAAATATGTATTGTACATCATTTCCTCCAGTCAATCATTATCAAAACTAAAAATCCATGTTATAATGTCATTGGGATTTTGTCCCTATTAGTCTGTGCTAAATTGGAGAAACTAAAAGCCGGCCTGGCTGAACAAACCAATCTGATAAGGCTGCATGAATCTTAGCGTTTGGAAAAGTGTCAGAAATGTCAAGAATGAATGCTCACAGCTGGTCTGTAGGAGAAAGGAGAACCCTTAAAAATCCCCGCAGTACAGACATGGCGGATTTGAAACGCCAAAAACATCTCTGTCGAAAAACGTTCAGTAGAGTGTCCCCGAAGAGGCAGTGAAACCGTCAGAACAACCATAATGACCTCCTGTGGGTAGATATCCATGACTATAGTTTCAATGTGACTTGTTTAGTAATGCTGAAGTGAAACAAACCGATAGTTGAGGTAAGGAGTGGTCTCCATTACTTGGTCCCGGAGAGCCACAGGGGTACACTGGTTTATGTTTTACCCTTAAAGCCAGCAACCAATTTAGACACAAGAAAGGCAGATGAAGTGAGCTAACTGTGCAACTGTGCTCCAATCTGTAACGGCCCTAATTGATCAATTAAGTGGTGGGTATCAAGCCAGGAACATGCTGTGGTCTCTCCAGGACCAGGGTTGGCCACCCCTGGCTTATGTGAACAGCTTTGTGTTGCACCAGCATGTCTCAGTACTATTATAAATGAACTGTGTCAAGGCTTCTCAGGGTCTGAGAATGCTCAAGAAGCAGATGCATGTTCATCCAGTTGCTTAAGGGGATGACGAACATTCGTTAATTAACAGTTTGTGTAATTAACCCGTGCCCACATTAACTACACACACTTGCACATGTACAATCACTGCACATAATATATGCCATTTAGCAGACGCTTTTATCCAAAGCGACTTACAGTAGTAAATGCATACATTTTTCAGTATATGTGGCCCCAGTGGGGATTGAATCCACAACCTAAGCATTGCCAACGCCATGCTCTACCTACTGAGCCACACAGAACCACTGCACAATCACTGCATATGCGCATTTTCATTCTTTATTTTAAACCACAGTTAAGCAACAAAGACCTGCCGTGTGGTCTAGTGGTTTCAACGTCCGACGCTGGCCACGGGGTGACTGGGGTTCGATTCCCCAGCCGTGCCAGAGTCGGCTCTGGCCGGGAGTGCCAGCGGGGCGAGGCGATTGGCTGTCTGCCCCAGGGGGGGGGGAGGGAAGCCGACAAGACTTTCGCTGCGCACAGGAGTGGCTCTGGGCTGCCGGAGTTGCAGTCGACAGCATGACGAGTGCCGTCTCGGAGGAGATGATACTTTGCCTTTGTCACTACCGGTCACAGGGCTACGGCAGCGAACTATGAGGGAGGGATTGACCCGAAAATAGTGGGTGTAATTGGCTACCAAATTGGGAGAAAAACGGAGAAAATCAGAAGGAAAAAAACCCCAAAAACATAAGCAACAAAGGGCCCCACGTTTTTTAATGTCAGGGATGTCGTAGACCTTGTAACTACTACTTGTCAATGTCCATACACGTCATAATTTTGACAAATATTGCAAAAGTGATGAGTCAGTCCGTTTACACAAGTACCTGGTAACAGTGATTCATGCTTATAAAAGCAGTAGCTATCTTCTTCAGAGTGGTTGCCAGTGGCATAAACACACACACACACACACACACACACACACACACACACACACACACACACACACACACACACATTCCCACGCCAAAGACACTGTCCCGCTGTGGTGTTTCTTTTAGAAGCTGCAATGATAAATTCAGAAATCAAAAGCTATTTCAATGATCTCACCTCCTTCTGATAGAAATCGCATGCCTTTATAAGTGCCAGACAGTATACAGTCACGGCTGAATTCCCTCAAATTCCCCTCCCTGAACTACTTTCTCTATGGGACTGCCTTGTTGAACACTGTCTTGTCCTACCTTATCTAAGAATTTAAATATAAGAAGACTGTTCAGGTCTTCTTATATTTACAAGTTTACAAGTTGGACGTCCAACTTGCAGGTTGTCATAAAGCTGTACAGGAAGTCTGCATTTAAATAGAATCAGCCATTAAAAAAAAATTATTTTCACAATTTCTTTTTACATTTTTGGTGATGTCCTGGCCCAGTGCCACCTGTGGGGTTCTGACTACGTGCCAGGGTAAAAATGCAGCTATATTTGGGTCTTACTTTGGACCCAAGCCTTTGTACTGTTTGAAAAAGGGTGTTTCCTGAAATGTAGGCCTATAACTTACTGTGTTTTTTTTTTATGCAGCTGCTATTAATGTGCATAGTGCACACACAGAGAGAGAGAGAAACATAGTGAGAGATGATGAGTTTTTTGCTCCTGGAAAGAGGCGCGGGACCTGTCTTGATTTCCCCCCAGAGAAGAGTGTCTGGCGTGGGGGGATTGTAACGGGTTGCTCTGATGCACCGACTCCCAGGAAAGGCAGACGTCCCTCTGAAGCACATCCGTTAATGAGAGTTGCTTTAATTAGCCTCCCTCCTCAATGATTAATGACCCACCGATCAAGAAAAGCCGTGCTCTCGCCGACCGGCTGACCAATCCGAGCCCCCGGCAGAAGGATTTGCCCTGAGACCCCTGGGAACGACACACACGCTCGAACAGCAGGGAGCGCGCCACGTCCACAGGGCAGGCTGAACGCTCGCTCCTGGTTTTGCTTCCATCACCGTCTCCTCTTCCAAATCCCCCGATCTCCCCAGTTTTAACCGAGGGGGGAAACGGGATGTTTGGGTGGATTAAGACGGTTAATTGAAAAGCACGGCGAAAGCGGAAGCGGGACGGGAGGAGGGGGGGGGCGACGCGAGCGAGGAGAGACGAGCCCCGATAATCCGGCTCAGACTGCCCCACGCGGTCTGTCTAATCCGTCACCCTTTGAGGAAACCGGGAGAGGGGGAGAGGCGTAGAGGCCTGGCCCGTGCAGGCAGACCCCCCCCGCCTTCCCAACTTCCCAGGCTGCGCACCCCGGGACCACCCTGTGCGATATCCGGGCGCCCAGCTCCAGGGCAGTGTGACAGAAAGGGCACCCTGTTACGTAAATGGGGTTGTGTCTCTTGCCGCTTCAGTGTGTGTGCCGTGGAGCAGTGAGGCTCACTGAAAACCCCCGGGGCCAACCACACGTAGTCACCCAGACCAGACGCTTGATGCCCGTTGCCCACGCTGGTCAGCTTTATGTAGTCCGCTGACCCCAAGTTGGGATTGCATTGGTGCAGATTTGTCTGGGAACACTGTATAAGGAGCATTAGAGATGAGCACATTTTGATTTATTGGGCATTTTTATCATGAATCCTGCCACATATTTTACCCACGGCTCTCTCGATGCCTCTGATGAGACAGGGAAGACTGTGAGACGAGACAGGGAAGACTGTGAGCTCCCTCTCGTTTATATACGAGACAGCGAAGACTGTGAGCTCCCTCTCGTTTATATACGAGACAGCGAAGACTGTGAGCTCCCTCTCGTTTATATACGAGACAGTGAAGACTGTGAGCTCCCTCTCGTTTATATACGAGACAGCGAAGACTGTGAGCTCCCTCTCGTTTATATACGAGACAGTGAAGACTGAGCTCCCTCTCGTTTATATACGAGACAGCGAAGACTGTGAGCTCCCTCTCGTTTATATATAGCTCTCAGCTCTTATTTATATATGAGACAGTGAAGACTGGTCCATTGTTTTGTGTGGTGCAGTGGAGCCTACGCGAGCACAGGTCAAAACAGGGCGTGCTAAAATTGGTTTCGGTATTTTGAGCGCAAACCCATGCAGCGTGGAGAGATATGCAGCAGGGACTACCCCTGGAATGAGTTCAAAGTGTGTGACTGACCGATCAGGACGTTTTGGTCACCATGGGCACATACAGTTCTTCTTGTAGCGAGGGTTGTATTTTGGTGCACTGTCCCTCTGTCTGAGAGGCATGTTAAATCTTTTGCTCAGTAGCACAATGCAGCACTGACAGCTGAGGATTTAACATTTGAGAAGTGTCTTAAAGCCGTCTGCACATGTATAACATGCTTTATCTTTTGTTATAATTTTTGTTTCAGATTTTTCTCCGATTTTTCTCCCAATTTTGGTAGCCAATTAGACCTGCTATTTCTATGTCAATCCCCCCCCTAGTAATGTGATTTCGCTGCCGTAGTCCTGCGA